>CM046349.1:28757445-29208037 GCA_025403435.1 Artocarpus heterophyllus
TATGGAAGCTTTTCAGCATTTACAAGGTTAGTAAGATCTGGTTAATTTATGCATATAGTATGTCAAACTTGTGTTTTAGAATATACTCTAATATAAAAAAATTTTAAATTCCTCTGCGTACTGTTTTTCAATAGCTTTTGTGATGAATATGTAATTTGTGTAATATGTGAGTTATGAGTTATGTGTAAAGTTTAATATGTGTTTATGTGGTGATGTGATCGTGTGCAATATGTGTTTAAGTTAATATTTTTAATTAAATATGCAATTATGTATTCATATGTAATGTTATGTTATTTGTTAATTTTCATTATGTGTAATATGTGATTTTGTTAATATGTTTAATTAAATATGTGATTATGTGTAATATGTTATTTGGTTGTGTTTGGAATTAGAAAAAAAAAGTTATGTTATATTGTTAATTAGTAATATTAATAGTTAAAAATCTTAATTAAGTAATAATGAAGTATGTAATGATAATCTTAATAAATAATACTAAGTACTTAAAGAAGTAGTAATTAAAATGAATTATCAATTTATAAATAAGTAGAGATGCAACAATGGGCCGGGGCTCGTGGGTCGGCCGGAGCCCGTCTTGCTACAGTGATGGGCTGGCTAAGCACGGCCCGGCATGGCCCATGGAAAATCATGGGCCGGGTTGGGTTGGGCTGGGCCTGGGCTGGGCCGGCCCGTCTAGGCCCACAATGGGCCGGCCCATCCCGGCCACAATGGGCCAACCCACCGGCCCAGGCCGGGCCGGCCCATCTAGGCCCATACAGGCCCACAATGGACCAACCCATTGTGACCCAATTCCATATAAATATATATATATATATATATATAGTTACATATATTTTTCCATGTTCATTCACGGGCGAACATAGCTGAGTATAGCCTTCCCCAGTAAGTCATGTAAGGTCTATTGTAAGTCATGTATTATCACATCAAAAGACTATACATTTAATATATATATTATTTAATACATATAAGAATTAAATATTATATAATATATATACATGCCATATTCACCCGTGAATGAATATGGTATTAGATTTTCCCAATGCAATCACATCATAATAGGTCTGGCAAGTTCTTTTTCTTTTCTTTTCATTTCTTTTTATTTTTTTTTATTTTTTTCCTTGTAGGCATGCTTTGCTTTGGAGAAGCAAAGCTAAGAATCGGATATTGAGTCTATAGGTAATGTATTATCACATCAAAATACTACACATTTAATATATTATTTAATACATGTAAGAATTAAATATTATATAATATATATACATGCCATATTTACCCGTGAGTGAACATAGCATTAGATCCTCCCAAGCACATCACATTGCAATAGGCCTGACAAGCTCTTTTTCTTTTCTTTGCATTTTTTAATTTTTTTCTTGTAGGCATTGTTAGTATATGTGGAGCTTAATTATTACCCTAACGCAGATTGCCCCTATGCAGAGGTTGTACGCAGATCAACTTTCGTGGTAAGGTCGACGTAGGGGTTGGAAGGGTGGTGGTAAACCCCCCTCCTAGGGGTTGTAGGGGGCAGAGCCCCTTGGGCAAAAATTTTATATGCAAGTTTATTTTACATAGGGGTAGTTTAGGTTTTTTTACATAAGGCATGCTTTGCTTTGGAGAAGCAAAGCTAAGAATCAGATATTGAGTCTATAGGTCATGTATTATCACATCAAAATACTATACATTTAATATATATATTATTTAATACATATAAGAATTAAATATTATATAATTTATGCTTGCCATATTCACTTGTGAGTGAACATGGCATTAGATTCTCCTATGCAATTATAATGGGGCAGGCCTAACATAGAGGCTCAAAAGGAAAACCTACAATGTGCAAAGCTGAGACATTAAGTCTTCAGCGAATTGTCTAATCAAGTTACACTTGAAAGAAAAAAAAATAAAAAAAGATTTAAAAAATAAAAAAATAAAAAATAAACTTTTTTACCTATAAATAAACGTAGAACATTTACAGAGATACTCATTCAACAAACTTCTAAGATCTTATGTATTGTCTTGTTTTTTAGATTACTTAGAGTTCTTCATAAAGGAAAAAAAACTTGAAGGTATAATTTATCTCATTTCTTGTTCATTAATTTTGTAATGTTATAAGTTAATTTTATTGTGTAACTATTTTATTTAATTTTTATGTTACGTTAATTTATTGTTATTTTTTTATTGAAGCTATGGCATCATCACATAGAGGGAGAGCTAACATTTCACATTGGGTGATCAACGAAGAAGAACAATTTAATGATATACTTGAAGAAATTGGAGTTGACTTGCTATCTCAAGTTGACGGCTCCTTTGAAGCCACTCGTAAGGGCAAAAGGAAAATTCAACGAACTTCACCAGTTTGGAATTACTTTGATCTCGTAACACATACAAACGAGCATGGTGTAACAGAAGAGCACGCAATTTACAAAGTATGCAAACAAGACTACACGGGTAAATCCTCTTTTGGCATTGGTCACTTAGAGAGGCATCGCAAAAAATGCGAAGCTAAGCATGGTGTAGGTGGTGTTGATTGTCATCAACAAACACTTCAATTTAGCCCTGATGGTAGTATTACCAATTGGTCATATGACCAACAAAGACCTAGAGAATGGCATGCTAGATATTTGGCTAGTGCTCAACAACCAATTAGTTTTGTTGATGATCTAGCCTTTGAGGAGTACATTCAAAATGCTTATAATCTACAATATAGGCGTGTTTCAAGAACTACCACAAGAGCTGACACCGTGAAAGTTTTTCATTCAATGAGGGAAAAGTTAGTAATTGAATTTAATTCATTCATTGCATCTGTTGCATGCACATCTGATTTGTGGGAAGGTCGTACCAAAACTAGTTATATATGTGTAACTGCACATTATGTGGAATAAAGATTGGTCTTTTAAAAAAGATTAATGCTTTTCGACCAATGCCTTATCCGCATGATGCCAGGCCATTCATGATGTCATCATGGAAGTTTTTGATTTTTATGGCATTAAAGAAAAGGTTTTGAGCATCACATTTGATAATGCATATGCTAATACTGTTGCTATTAACCTTTCCAAGCAACATTGAGAACCACAACATAGCGAAACACTTTTTCACTAAAGATGTGCTTGTCATATTATTAACTTGTGTGTTCAAGATGGCATGAAATTTTTTCAAGGTTTTTTGGAAAATATTCAAACGGCCTTGGGTTACATAGCAAGTTCTGGCTCTCGAATTGAAGAGTTTGCTAAGCTTTGCAAGAGAGCAAGCATGAAACCCAAAAAACTTCCAACTAACATAGGACACCGGTGGAATTCAACATATTTGATGCTGAATGCATGCCTACCATACAATGAGGTCATAACCGCGTATTACACTTGAAGAATCTGACTGAGCCGCTTCAAGAATTTGATTGGCAAATTGCTTCATGCTTTTACAATTTACTAAAGGTTTTTTATGAAGCCACTCTCAAACCCTCAGGTGTGTACTATCTTACATGTCCTCATGCATTACATAAGTTGTACGACATTGCTGCAACCTTCGATATGCATAGAGATTTTGACATGTTTAGGGAATCTGTTGAGTTCATGGAACAAAAATTCAAAAAATATTGAGAGCATGTTTCACCTTTGTATTGCATAGTCGCTGTATTGGATCCGAGAGTTAAATTAGCTAGTGTTGAATATTTGCTTAAGGGTATAGGGGAAAAATTAAGGGTGCATTTTGACATCATAACCATTCAAAATGTGCAAGCAAAAGTTAACAACATATTTACTGCATATAATGAAAAATATGGAGGATACCAAACAATATCCCCTGCACCTTTAGCAAATACTACATTTGTATCACATGGTTCTTCATGGGCAAGTATGATTAGCTACACCAGATTTGGTTTCGGTGCATCATCAACATCTTCAACACGCAGTGAATTGGAAAACTATCTGAAAACAAATTTTGTGGCATTCATTTTCAATGAGCAAGGTGGTGGTCATGATTTTAATAAGTTTGATCTTTTGTCATTTTGGAGATCACAGTCAAGAACTTTTCTGTTCTCTCTAAAATGGCTTGTGATATACTAACCATACCAGTATCCACGGTTGCAAATGAACAAGTATTTAGTTGCAGTGGTAGAGTACTTGATGAACGACATGCACGTATGAGTGACGATATTCTAGAAGTAGTAATGTGTGTCAAAGAGTGGGAGGATGCTCATAGAAGAAGCCAAGAAGTTCAAGATGATTGGGTTGATGACTTTGAAAATTTGGACATTTCTGATATTCCCACTAGGAGTAATACGTTGTAATTAATTATGAACAATATTTTTTTATGTTTTTTTTTTGTTTTTAGTAATTTTGTAAACATATAATGTATAATTATCTCGATTGTACTCTTTTTTTCCTTACTAAGGTTTTGTCCTACTGGGTTTTCCTTGGAAAGGTTTTTAATGAGGTAATCGTAAATAAAATATCCTTTTTTATATTTCCCTTAACTATTAAAACTTTTATATTTATTAACTTGTTTAAAATTCAAAAATAAAAAAATTAAAAATTACATGCTTAGATGGGCTGGCCCATTTAAACCCATGATGGGCCAAGATGGACCGGCCCATTTAAGGCCCACGGCATGGCCCGACCCATATAAAATTGGCTTGCAGGCCGGGCCGGGCCAAGTTAGTTTTAATATGGGCCGGGCCGAAATTCATAGGCCGGCCAGGCCCGGGCCAAGGGCCGTGTGCACCTAAGGAGAACGGGCCGGGCCGGGCCAGCAACACTATAAATAAGTAGTAATTAATAATCTTAATAATAAAAATTATGTAGTTAACAATCTTAATAATAATCCTAACTAATTAAAAATATTAATTAACAATCGAAAGTAATAACCATAATTAAAATTAGTATAAGTGATAGTTAACAATTATTAAGTAAGAATTGAGTAATAGTAATTAATTAGGTAAGTGGTTAACAATTATTAATTTATTTAAAAACAAAAATAATAATAATTAGAAATTAATAATTAATATTTTATTTAGCAAAAAATAATTATAATTAATTAGGTGATTTTTTTTATAATTACAATGTTTATTATATGAAAAAAATAATAACAATAGTTAGATTAACATGTAATGATAAAGAATATTAAAACAAAATAGAATTATTTTTTAATACTTAAGTAATAAATATTAATAGATAAGGAACATAAATAATTATAGAAAATTGAATAAAACTTATAAAAGTTAAGTAAATACATCGACACTATTTTTATTAATATCCTTACTTTAAATAATTTTTATTTGTTAACTAAAAATTTTTTCCTCGCTTTTAATTATAGGGCCAGATAGTTCAGGAAAGACAAACGCAAGTAACACAAGCCGCATCCGCCTCTTTAGCAACTGCCATTAACTAGGTTGCCACACTTGGAAATGTGTTGGGACGCGTAGGGTTCACTGAACCAAAGTGGGACCCCGATTGAGTCAGAGAGAGTCGAGCAGATCCAGTTGTCTCCAGAGGTGCAAACCTAGCCTAGCCTGTTATTTAATTGAAGCAAACCAACATCGAAATTACTATCAACATGCCTCCACCCCTAGCCTCTATAGTCTCTTCTGCTGAAGAAGAAGAAGAGGAGGAAGAAGAAGAATATATAAACTTAGGTGATTAGACATTTTGTATACTATTGCACTTATGCCATTTGTACATGTTATTAGACCATGTAGTGTATTTTATTTTATTTTATGAAGTGAATGTCGTATTTTGTGTCATGTTATTTGATATTAATTACAGGATTTTAATTAATTATTATCACATTAATTATTCACATTTTAATTTTACAAAATTTATAATATTTTTCAATAAAAATTTAATTAAAAACCAAAATAAAAAATTATTTAATTGCAATTCAATTTCTATTTTTTGTATTTAAAAAAATAAAAAGACTATTATCAATGATATGTGTCATCATTAATACTTTATCTACAAAACGTTTAGCAACATCATTAAAATTTAAAAAAAATTGAAATTTTAAAACTTTTAGTGACGACATTTTCAAAAATGTCATCAGTAAAAATCATTGATGATATCATTTGCTTGAATTTGTAGCATCATGAAATAGCGACGACATGTCATCACAAAAATTTGTGTTGTCACTAAAAATCTTTTAGTGACGACTTGTTGCCAAAAATTTTTTAGTGACATTGACATATTAGTTTTTATTAATGGAGATGAGCTATCTACAAAGAAAATTGAGGCTAAGTTTACATGTGACTGAACGACTAAAAGCAGTAGGACATTCACATTCTCTACTATAAGTTCTAACAGACAAACCTGCTATTTAAATGAATAAGAAATAAACCGTTTAGACATATTAGTCTATAATAACAATAATAAACAAAATAATCACAAACATATATACAAAATAGTTAGACACCAAATGCGATTATTAAAAGTTGTCAAAAACCTAACTTGGGAAAAAAAATCACAGGTGCTAAGCACAATAGCTTGAAAGATGAGACTCTTATTTCTTCAAATAAGAGTTACAAGAAATTGGAATCATAAGGATGCCTAAACTCCCCATCAATCCCAAACATATGTACAAAATAGTTAGACACCAAATGTAATTATTAAGAGTGGTCAAAAACCTAAGTTGGGAAAAAAAAAATCACAGGTGCTAAGCACAATAGCTCGAAAGATGAGACTCTTATTTCTTCAAACAACAATTACAAGAATTTGGAACCATAAGGATGCCTAAACTCTCCATCAATCCTAAACTCATGAAACCTATCCCTTTCTATAAGCTCCGGCTTCTGTGGCTCGCCTTCGGTCTACCTAACCTAGTTTGAGAACAACCACTTGCCTTTGGTCCAACTAACCTACTCCAATTGGGCGTCCTACCTATATAAGATTTTAACAAGGCCTAAAAGACAATGCTTAAGTCCAACTATGCTCTTGTTTTCTCTACTTAAAGGTTAAAAAAAACACTCAACAATACAAAAAAATATAAAACTTTTTAAAAAAATACAAAACCCAAAATGGCCTCAAATTTGCTGCAATCAATCTGAATATGCATCCTCCTTGAAGTCTTTAAATATGCCAGCAATTCTTACAATTGACTCTGTCTGTCTTCACAAATGCCAGCTATCCTATGCAGTGTTATTGTGACAAGCTAGATATATATCGAAACCTATAGCCCAAGAAGGAAACTCAAATCTCTTTGATTTTTATTAAAGCAATTTGAAATAAGCAATAATACATCCCAAAAATAGCTTATATTAATATCAATCGAGTAAAAAATTAGATGAGTCAATATGAGAGAGTTTCTTAAAACGATTTGACTTTTAGAATTGAGGAAACTTGAGAACCAAAAAAAAATAAAATTGTTACCGACATATAAGGTCAAAAGTTTCAAAAAATAAGTCACTCAAAATTTGTTTATTGAACTTATATTCAAAGGCTCATTTGACAAAGCTAATCAAGAAATATAAATTTTTCATATTTGCTCCAACACATTTACACAGATCAGTTAACCAGTGTGACAAAACAAGAAACTTGAACTTTCTATAAATAATTCAATCTATCCAAATGGGACAAAATCATTTATATGCACATTTAAGAAAAGTTTTTTAAAAATGTTTAAAAAAGGCAACTTAATCATATCCGAATTTTTCAAGATAAATCTAAAAGATTCCAAACAGAAATTAACTTTTCAAAAACCAATAAAGCATAAGATAATATACAATTAGTTTGGAAAATTTCAATTAAGCTCAAAAACTACTCTCACAAAAATATTAAAAATGATTTCAATTAAAACCCAAATCGATAATGAGATGCCAATAAAACTCATAGGAATAAAATTCCTGACATATACCACATTTGATTTTAAAATTAAGCATCTTTTCTGAAGTGCTTCTTAGAAGTTTTTGCATTTGGTTTTTTTGAGTCCAAAAGTTGTTTCTTGAAGTTTTTGAGTGATTTGTCAGAAGTGCTTTCAGTTAAAGTCACAAAATATGATTTCTTAAAAAAAAAAAAAAAAACCTATGGAGTAGACTTTAAACTTTTATCTAAATTTTAGTAAGATATTATAAACTTCATTAAAATATTTTTATTACTTACAAAAAAATTTATCAATTTTGATTCAATTAAGTTCTTCTAAAAAATAGTTCCAAACAATAATTGAAAAGCTATAGATTTTGCTTTTCTTTTGTATTGATTAAAAACACAAGCAAAACTTTTGTCAAATGGTCTTGAGAGTGTGTCAACTTAATTAAAGACCGTTTGGAAGAGTGCTACCCCTAATAATAATAATTAATAGAAAGCTTGCTATGAGAAATGAGTACACTTCTCCTTTTTTCTTCTACTAAAAGGCTATCTCACATGCTGCCTACTACCAACCGTTTGGAGTTTGGACAAGAAAATAATAACAACACTGTAGGAGGTTGAATTTTAGGTGGTTGAAACCATGTGTAAGTATTTATTGTCCATTTTAATCTTTTAGAGTTCATTATGAAAATATTCCATTTATTTTTACTAATTTTTAAACAAATATTTTATGTCACAACATTCTAAAACGGGGGGATATTTTCACAAAAGAGCCAAAAAAAGATTTTGAATTGGACAGATGGCCTTTGTTTTTTTGCACTAAAAAACACGCTTTTTTGTGCAGTAAAGCTGCTCCAGTTTTTTGCAGAAAGATAAGAAAAAGACTTGTAGCAAGGAAATGAACCTCAATAGAGTAAAAAGAAAGAAAACTAAAGCAGTTTTTATGCCTAAAAAGCTTATTTTTTGATGTCAAAAAACTGCAAAAAAAAAAGGTCATTTTACCAATAAGGCTTTTTCTTAAAGCCAGTTTTCAAATCTTCCCTTCTACGGGTGTTAGCTGAGATAAAGTTGTCTACTTGGAGATTTTGTCACTTTTTCTAACTTAAAAAGATTAAGAAAACACAATCATTTTTACCCGCACACATGCATAATTGATAATAGTTGTTTGGATAGTTTAATATATTTTTCTAATCTTAGCATTGATAGAAGAGAGATTAATTTACAAAGAAAATTCAATTATATATTATTGAATTGAAATTTTTAGAAATAAATGATTATATATTGCAAAATGTTGGAAATAAAAGGCGGGCTTTTAAGTTAAACTTTTCTTTTTTGACTTGGTATTTTTAGTACCTAGCGAATTTCAATGTTCATAACAAACATTTAATTTTGAATGTTAGGTCACACTTATTTATATATACGGGTTAGATTTAAAATCATAAAAATAGGATGTAGGTGCGAGCGGTCTAATGGTGTACACTAGGAACATATATTTGTTACACATATTTTCATATAGAGTCATCTTCTTTTTAAATTTATAGTGTACGATTTTTTGACTTTTTTAACTTCTCATAAATATTGCAATCTCCCAACGATTCCTCTTTCTATCGTTAAGAACCACATCGGTTAATTTTCAAGGCTGAGGCCTTCTTCTCTCTATGGTACAATTTTTTGTTTTTGTTTTTGTTTTTTTTTTTAACATAAAGGTGGAAGGATTCAACTCTTCAGTTTTGTAGTAAAACCATGTGTAATTTACTACTAGGCTACACCTATAACCACTCTATAGTACAACTTAATAATGCATTGCAAGTTAAAAAAAAGTCTTCATTCTGACTAATCTATATTTTATGTGATGCTCTTCAAATCATTTGTAAACTACCAACCAAACATGGACCGCATCTAACTACCAACTTTTTAGCAAATTACGCAATGATGACTACCTATGGTAGGATTCCCATTTGCCATAGCCATTTAAAATCAAACATAGTAATAATAATATCTATTTCCCTCCATTTTCAAAATCTTCCTACCAGTTAATCTAGACAACCTCATTTTTACAATGTTCAAACCTTTAATGTTATTAGGAGATTCTGCACTTCTGCTGGTTTAAGTAAAAAATAAGCACATGTGCATGGCTTTTCCTTATACTGTTAATTATACTGTTAAAGCAAGTGATGGACATATTTATAAATAAATAAATTTCCTTTTTAATATATTTATTTGCATGCATTTTAGATATTTTATGAATATCATATATTTTATGAATATCATTATAATTTCATAATTATCTATATGATCTTAAATATTTAAGTATTACACACGGAAGGATAATATTTAAGGATGATGAGGAAAATAGTCTATAATATATAATTAATTATTGAATTAAAGTGTAGAATATTTTATTGAACATTACTAGTGCATGTTATTTCCATTGAGAATGGAATGATTTTTATCTAAACCGTTAATGTAGTGAGTCATTCAATGAGTGTACTATATATAATGAGATTATGTAGGACTAGAATATGTTGTGAAATAAATGGCTAAATAATTTATATTAAAATATAACAAGTTATAATTGTTAGACATGTATGCCCTAAGGAGTAAAAATGTAATATGTTTTTGGAGACATTTTTATCAATAAAGAATTTCTTTATTATTCATATACCAAATTATTGTCCTCTTTATGTTCATATTTGTTAAATGTATGATAAGCAAATAAAAGTCTGAGACTGTCCGTCTAAACTTTTAGTATCAGGCATATGATGGACATATTATAAAAAAGGCATGATTCTAAAGGTGATGGTCTAAATCATGAGATCTGCAATCAAGGGAATAAAGTTGGGTACTTTATTCATGCAAAGATTGTTATGTTGTCTATATCCCTAACGGGAGATAGTTTGTCATGGTCATCAGAGGTAGACTCCGTGAATAAAAACATTGGTGCATTATCATAGGTGACGATATATTGGATTGGGATATAAAGTGTCATTGATTTGGATTAATAATTCTATCTTGGCAAATTGATTCACTTTAGACAATCATATGTGTTGTATCTTAATCTTGACTTATGTCTTTCGATGTACCAAAGTATGACATCCACATTTTTTGATGGTACGTATACTGGTATGTTGAAGACATAATTCTTGATAGCGTAGACTTGTTATTCAAAGATATGGAACCCATAGCTCCTCTTTAGGAGTTGATAATATGCTCTTAGATGCTTTATCCTGTAATGGAAGACTGAAGTGCTCAACCATTTAGATACATAGGTGTAACCGAATGGTATACTATCTTTAGATGGTAAGTTTTTTGATGGTGAGATAATGGAACATAAGAGAAAAATAATCGGGAAGGTAAAACAGAATTTATCCTTAAGCCGATTATGGATATCCTATGGGGATATTATGCATTATGATATGTCATAGACACTTAGCTATTTGGACTTCGTAATTTTATATAGTTCGATAGTGCAGCTCTAAGCTTTTAGTGGAGTAATGAAGGCAAACACTTTTGTAAGGGAGCATATGCTGAAGATGATGAGCTTTTTTTAAAAAGTCATAAATAAATAACTTATTAACAGACTAACAAACTCAAGTTGGTATAGTTTTAGAAACCCCTTCTGACATAGTCATGTCGTTCAAGGGCAATTATGTGATGAAAAGATTGAATCTCAACCTCACTGAGCTTATGACCGAACTTCAAACCTTTGATAGTATGACGAAGTCTGAAGTACTAGAGGCTTGTGTGATAGTTGTTGATTCTTCCAAGAACAAGACAAAAAAGGAGAAAGGCAATGAATATAAGCAGACGTTATACAAAAGAAAGTGAAAGTGACCAGGAAGAAAGCAAAGACAGAAGCAAAAGGAAAATATTTTCATTACAGAAAAGGTCACTGGAAGAGAAACTGGAACGAATTCCTTGCTTCGATGAAAAATAAGTACAATATAGTACTAATATTTGAAACAAATTTAGTAGAAAATTCTACTAATACTTGGATCATAGATTCTAGAGCTACTACGTAAGTTTGTACTTCTTTGTAGGGCTTCAGATTACAATGAGATTCGTGAAGGTTCACGTTCTAGGGAAGAAGGCATAAGGAAATTTGTTTCAGCTGTTGCAAATGAGTTATTAACCTTTATTTTAGAAAAAAAAAATTAGTTATATAAAATTGTTCTTACATGCCTAGCTTGAAATAGAATTTGATTTTAGCTTTTGCTTTAATTAAACGATCATATTTTATTTCTTTTAATGAAAAAGTTTCAATTGTTAGGAATAATGATTTTATTTGTTCTAGTGATGTTAGTGTCAATTTGTATGTTGTAACTCCCGGTTATTATTCCTTGCATCATATTGAAATTATGCAATAAAAGGAACAAATACTAAAAGGAAAAGTTACAAGAAATGGATGAGATATAGTGATGGCATATAAGACTAGGTTATATTAACCCAAACAAGATTGAGACGTTGGTTAAGAATGGACCATTATAGGAGTTAAAGTTTCCATCTATTTCCACTTGTGAATCCTATCTGGAAGGTAAAATGACCTAGGAACCTTTCTCGGTGGAAGGTCATAAAGCTAAAAATTTTCTAGGGCTAGTACCTATAGAAGTTTATGGTCATACAACATTTTTGTCCAACGCATGTCAAAAGCCTCAAGGTGGATAAGTTGGAATTATATATTAAAGTATGGATGTTTGTGGGGGTATCCAAGGGGTACAAATAACAAAGTGATAATTTTTTCGAATGCATTTCTTAGGAAAATATATGGACTTCAAACCTTAAAGTGAAATTGTCCTAGAGGAATTAAGAGACAATGGGAATGTCTCATGGAGTCATAATAATAATTAGATTGTTAATATAATACTAGTCGATGAAATTAAGACGACATCGTTAGAACAACAAACAAGGACACTGTCATTATCATAAGATTATGAGACAACCATATCAATATATGGGAGTAGGAAAGGCTTATGTAGCAGTCACATGGATGATCCCATCTCCTATAATCAAGTTATGATAGATGTTGATTTTAAATGATGGCAAGATGAGATGAACTGGTTTTTAAAAGATATTTATACCAACAAAGTCTATGAAGTTTTTGATGCATCTGAAAGGATTAAGCTCATTAAGTGCAAGTGGATCTACAAAAAGAAGAGAGGTGCATAGGAATGTTGAGATTCTAAAATAAGACTTGTAGTCAAGAGTTACAGTTAGACGTGTATGCCCTAAAGAGTAAAAATGTAATATATTTTTGGAGACATTTTTATCAAAAAAGAATTCATTCACTATTTATATACCAAATCTGGCCCTCTTTATGTTCATATTTGTTGAATGTATGTTAAGCAAACAATAGTCTAAGACTGTCAGTCTAAACATTTGAGAATTGGGCATATAATGGACAGATTATGCGAAAGACATGATTCTTAAGGTGATAGTCTAAATCATAAGATTCACAATCGAGGGAATAAAGTTAGATGATTTATTCATGCAAATATTGTTATATTGTCTATATCCCTATTGGGAGATGGTTTGTCTTGACCATCGGAGGTGGACTCCATGAATAGAAACATTGACACATTGTCATAGGTGATGATGTGTTGGATCAGGACATAAAGTGAATTGATTTGAATTAATAATTCTGTCTTAGCAAATCGATTCACTTTAGACAATCATTTGTATTGTATCTTAATCCTGAGATGAATAGTGGGCCCATTGTCTTGACTTGTGTCTTTTGATATACCAAATTGTGACACCCATATTTTATTAGTGGTACGCATACCGGTATGTTGGAGACATGACTCTTGATAGCATAGGCCCATTATTCATAGATATGGAACCAATAGCTCCTCTTTAGGAGTAGTGATATCTTTTTATATGTGTTATCCTGTAATTGAAAAACTAGAGCGCTCAACCATTTGGATACATAAGTGTAACTAAATGGTATACCCTCTTTGGATAGTAAGTTTTTTGATGGTGAGATAATAGAACGTAAGATAAAAATAATCGGAAAGATAAGATAGAACTTATCCTTAAGCCGATTATGGATAATCCTATGGGGATACGATACACTATGATATCTCATGGAAACTTGGCTATACGGGCTTCATAATTCTGTATAGTTCGAGAGTGCAGCTCCAAGTTTTTAGTGGAGTAATGTTGGAGTTGATAATTATGAAATGTATATCTGGGATATTAGGTTTCATAATTATCAAGAGCTTGAACTATATAGGTCCATCAGGTCCCCTTTGCTAGCTCACAAAAATCCTGCAACAATACGGCATGTTTTTCCAATAATTGGTGACTTATGTTAGATTTATCAAATTGGCTAAAATTCAAAAGAATCAGACAATGTATGTCTGTTTATCAGTTGGATTAATTTTGAATTAATTGAAGATAAACTTGTTGAATTATTAGGAATTCATTTATTTTCTCAGAAATTATCTAGATAAAGTTGTTTTAATTAGATAACTTTTCTATTGGGTTATTTGAATTAAAACGGAGACTTTATTCTATAGAATCTCGGGTGAAAAATAAAAGATTTGCTAAGATCTTTATCGACAGTTCGGTATGTCGATCCTTAGGTTCAGCCTGCCAATGGGCAAGTTTGGCATGCCGGTTAGACAGATCGGCATAAAAAGACCACGCATTAGTTAAGGCTTTTCTGGAACGTTATTTCTCTTCATGAATTGCAGGATTTCTTCAGCATTCAAAGGTTAGTAAGATCTGGTTAATTTATGCATATATTGTGTCAAACTTGTGTTTTGGAAAATACTCTGATATAAAAATTTTTAAATTTTTGCTGCATACTATTTTTCCAACAATTGGTATCAAAGCCATGGTTTTTACATAAATTTACGAGTTTGTGATCTTGCTATATGTGTAAATTGTGTGATCTTAATCTCTCATATGCTTGAATTTAATTTTATAGAGAGTTGGCACTCTAGGTTTTTATATAATTTTATGTTGCCATGGATTATATGGTGAATGTTTATTATTTAATTATTAATTAATTAATTAATTTATACCCGTTATGGTTCTTTAGAAGTTAGAAAGTGTATCTAGGTTTTTCATGTAATTAGCTAACAGACTATCATCTCCGTATAGGAATTATTATTTTATTTTAAATTTGTTAGAATTTTGTAATTAAATAATCATTCAGAGAAGACAGATCTAGAAGATAAATGGCGGTGCTCCAAGTATTTTATGAGTCTCTAATTTTATGTTTTTGGATTGTTGAAAGATAAAATTGATGAATTGCATTAAAAATTGTATTTTTTGGAAAGGGTGATTTATGCTTAGTCAGCATGTCGAACCCTCAAGTTCGGCGGGCCAATGGTCGTAGATCGGCAAGCTGGATGTGAGGTTCGGTAGACCATCAATGGGGCAGAAATTAGGTGGCTCTGGTGGCAGGTTGAACTTCTAGTTCGGTAGGCCGGAGGGTTATGACCGGTAGGCCGATCACCCAGATCGGCTTATCGGTAGAGAGCTTAAAATTCTTCCAAAAAAGATGCAGTTTTTGATGCTGTTTTACTTTTATTTTTTAGACAATTCTGAGAAACATTAAATTTGGATATGATCAAAAATTGTAGTATTCGATTCATACGGGATTAAAGACTTGCGAATGTGCATTACATGAAGAAAGATACACTTGAGGATTCAAGGATGAAGAATTGATAAAATGTTTTGATTATTCTCTTGTAATCTTTATTTTCTATTCTCTAGGATGGAACCATAATATTACGGTCTTTATTTTGCTTGTAGTTTTGCTTGATTGCTTTGCTTGTCTACATTATAATATGATTTGCCATGTATATTGATAACATGCCATATAAAATAGGGAGTGCCGCTCATATTAAAGTTGTTCATGCATGCCTTTTAAAATAAAACCTTGATTTCAAAATATTGAGTGGGAGAAATTTTTCAAAAAGAGGACCTAAGGCCTCCATCATTGGTCCATAGGAAGACCATGGTGATCCCAACCCCTAGGAAGGGATTTTTATCATGTATCAGGTTGGATCTCCAAGAAAATAAGGTATTTTAGCATGATTTATCATTGCACACCCCTAGGTGGTGATTATAAATCATGAATAAAATATCGAAACGATGGTTATACATTCATGTTAATTTTATTATTAACCTCCCTTAGGAGCTTTTTAAATAAAATTAATGGCCAAAGAAATGATTATTAATATATGTTGGATCATATGAGTCTTGGATGGCATATATTAATGAGGAGGGGATCTGTACTCCTGATTGAATTCGGCATGACTCCCCTAGAAGCTTGTTGAATTCTGAGTTGGGAATTATCGTTGTAAGGTTGTGATATTTTGAGGTTTTGAGACATAAACACATTTGTATGATTGTGTTATCTTATTAAATTATTATGATATGTTTGCTTATGTTTGGTATATGATTCTTTATTGTAGATTAAAAATGTCTAAAAACACTTTATCTTCGACACTTGATAAAAACCAATTAACTGAAGAAAATTATAAGATTGGAAACAGAACCTGGATATCGTCCTCTCCTTTGAGAAACTAAAATTCGTGCTGACAACCCCTTATCCTCCCGAGCCTACGGGAGACTCCACTAATGAGCAATTCCAAGTGTACAATCACTGGAAAGATGCAAATGATCAGGCTTGCTACTATGTTATGGCTAGCAAGAATAACGTGCTGTAGGCTCAACATGAGGATTATGAGACTGCGAAGCAGATCTTGGATAGTCTTGAAGACATGTTTGGAGGCCAAGCCCTAACAAAGCAGCAAGGGACACTTCAGAAACTCTTAAATTATAAGTAGATGCTAGGGACATCTATAAAGGAGCACATGATGTTGGTCATGGGTTACCTCGCTGAGGCACAAACCAATAGAGCCGACATCGATGTTGAAACTCAGATGACTATGGTCTTTGAGACTCTGTCAAAGGGATTTATTCCTTTTAGAGCTACAATTAATTTGAGCAATAGACGGGATATGACCTTAACAAAATTAATTAAACAGTTACAGGAATTAGGGAGTCTCCTGTTGGTGGTGAGGCCAATTAGGTATTTGCTTTTGGTTCCAATCCCAACTCAGGGAATGGAAAGAAGCAAAGGGCCAAAAATGAGAAGTCTTCTATTCCTGCTAACACTAAGAGCAAGAAGAAGAAGAACAAGAACCCGAAGAAGCTTAAGTGCTTCTTCCGTGGGAAGGTCGAGCACATAAAGAAGCATTGCAAGGACTTCCTTTCCAAAGGAGGTAGGTTTGATCTTCTGTATTTAGAAACTTGTTTGGTTGAGGAATCTAGTGACATTTGGGTCATAGATTCTGGTGCAACTAATCATGTTTGTGTTTCTCTTAGGGGTTCATAGAAACGAGAAGTCTGCTTCGTGAAGACTTCACGCTTCAGACGGGCAATGGATCCTTGGTCTTAGCAGAAGCAGTGGGAGACGTCCATTTTTATTTTGATAATTATAGGAATTTAATTTTACGAGATTGTTTTTATGTTCCTAAATTTAAGAGGAATTTAATTTTTGTAGCTTGTTTATTTAAAGACTCCTATTTGATTTCTTTTAATAATAAGGTGGTGATTCGTAAAAATAAATCTTTTATCTATTCTGCATCAATGCAAAATAATCTATATTTTATGAAACCTAAGATGGACTTACTGCTTAATGCTAAGATAAATGATAATAATTCTAAAAGACATAAAACTTCGCACTCTAATAAGACTTATCTTTGGCATTTGCGCTTTAGTCATATTAACCTGAATAGGATTCAAAGGCTGGTAAGGGATGGACCTTTAAGTCACTTAAAGGTGGAATCTATATCTCAATGTGAATCTTGTTTGGGGGGTAAAATGACCAAAAGACCATTCGGGTCTAGGAGCAATAGGGCCGAAAGGGTTCTAGAACTTATGCATAGTGACGTTTGCGGACCAATGAACATCCAGGCACGAGGAGGATTTAAGTACTTTGTCACTTTTATTGACGATTACTCAAGGTATGGGTATGTGTACCTGATGGACCACAAAAGCGAAACTTTTGACAAGTTCAGGGAGTTTCAGGCTAAAGTGGAAAAGCAATTAGGTAGACCCATAAAAGCACTTCGATCTAATCAAGGTAGAGAATACCTTTCTGATAAGTTTCTAGAACATTTATTAGAGAATAGGATTTTATCCCATTTCACTACGCTGGGCACTCCGCAGCAGAATGGCGTAGCAGAGAGAAGAAATAAGACTTTATTAGATACGGTAAGGTCCATGATGAGTTATTCATCATTACTTTTGTCTTTTTGGGGATATGTACTACAAATCGCATGTCATCTTTTGAACAATGTGTCTTCAAAATTGGTCCCTAAAACTCTGCACCAGTTGTGGATAGCCAGGAAGACATCCTTAAACCATATTCGCATATGGGGGTGTTTGGCTCATGTCCTGTTTAAGGATGCGAATAAGTTGGAAGTACATTCGAAAGTTTGCATGTTTGTAGGATACCCAAATGGGACTAAAGGGGGTTATTTCCATAACCCAAAGGAAAATAAAGTCATGGTTTCAACTAATATAACTTTCCTTGAGGAGAGTTGCATGGACGACTTTAAGCCTTGAAACAAAGTGGTGCTTGAGGAGTTAAGGAGTAATCCAATCACTTCGGAGGTTTCGAATGAAACTGTTTCAATCAGTGTAGAAAGACCAAACGAACCCGAACAACAATCTAAAGGGCTTTGGCGTAGTGGGAGGATTAGGAGTAAACCCGAGAGGTATATGTTCAATGGGGAGGCCTTCTTGGTTGAACCAAATAAACATGACAGGGATTCTTATATTTAAGCAGAGGCTATGGAGGATGTTGATTCAAAACTCTAGACAAAGGCCATGAGTATAGAGATGAAGTCTATGGAGACTAATCAGGCCTAGGAGCATGTGGATCTTTTCGAAGGGTTAAAACCCATACGGTGTAAGTGGATCTACAAGAGGAAAAGAGAAGTAGATGGAAAGGTTGAAACCTTTAAGGCTAGACTGGTAGCTAAGGGTTATATGCAAAAGGAAGGAATCGATTACGAGAAAACCTTTTCGCCTATAGCCATGCTTAAATCCATCTGAATTCACTTGTCCATAGCTGCCACTCTTGACTACGAGATTTGGCAGATGGATGTCAAGATGGCTTTTCTAAATGGCTATCCTGAGGAGTCCATTTATATGGAACAACCAGATGGGTTCAAGGTCAAGGGTCAAGAGGGTAAGGTTCGTAAGCTACTAAAGTCAATTTATGGACTTAAGCAGGCTTCCTATTCTTGGAACATATGATTTGATCAGGTAATCAAGACTTCTAGGTTCTCACAAAATGTGGATGAGCCACGTGTTTATAAACACATTATGGATAAGAATGTGGTTTTTCTGCTGCTCTATGTAGATGACATTCTACTAATTGGCAATGATGTTGGGACATTTGTTAGAAAAATAGTACGCGATGGAATTTTAAAAAATTTTATATCAGAGTATTTTCAAAAACACAAGTTTGACATGCTATATGCATAAGTTAACCAGATCTTACTAACCTTTGAATGCCAAAGAGCTCCTACAGTCAGTGAAGAGAAGAAACGTTCCAAAAGAGCCTCCACCAATTGGTCTTCTTTGCTATTCTCTATCCACGATCGGAGTGAGTGTGGGCTCATACATACAGCTCTTCCACCAGGTGACTCTCCTTCCAACCAATCGAGAGAACCCAAAGCTAGTGTTTGTGATTTGTGAACAAGAGCTCTCAGGGAGTTTTTAGATGCTTACTAATAGAGTGTCACTCTTAATCTCTCAACTGATATGAATGACTTATGTGACTTACTCCCTATTATAGAGGTTGGGTCTAGGGTCAGTCCTTCTCAGATTAGGTCTCAAAAATTTGAATCAGAATCAAATTCGGATCAATATCTGATAAAATTTGCATGAAAACGTGTAATCTTATCCTTCGCACATCGGTAGGCTGAACTACCTAATCGGCAGGCTGAACTTGCCCATCGGTAGGCCAAACTTGAGGATCGGCATGCCAAATTGCCAAAAAATATCTCAGCGAATCTTTTATTTTTCACCCGAGATTCTATAGGATAAAGTCTTAGTTTTAATTCAAATAACCTAATGAAAAGTTATCTAATTAAAATAACTTTATCTAGATAATCTCTAAAAAAATAAATGAATTCCTAATAACTCTACAAGTTTATCTTGATTTAATTTATTCAAAATTAAATCAATCGATAAACAGCCAAGAATTATTTGATCCCAATAATTCAACAAGTTTATCTTGAATTAATTTTATCACAAAATTAATTCAACCGATAAACAGACATGAATTATTTGATTCTTCTGAATTTTAACCAATCTAATAAATTTGACACAAGTCACCAATTATTGGAAAAGCATGCTGTATTGTTATAGGATGTTGTGAGCTAGCAAAGGGGACCAAATGCACTTATATAGTTCAAGTTCCCGATAATTACGAAATCCAATATCCCATATATACATTTCATAATTATCAACTCAACGTTACTCCACTAAAAGCTTGAAGCTGTACTTTCGAACTACATGGAATTACGAAGCCCGTATAGCTAAGTCTCCATGACATATCATAGTGTATCGTATCCCCATAGAATTATCCATAATCACTTAAGGACAAGTTCTGTCTTACCTTCATGATTATTTTGATCTTACATTCCATTATCTCACTATCAAAAACTTACCATCCAAAACAGTATACCATTCGGTTACACCTATGTATCCAAATGGTTGAGCGCTCCAGTTTTTCAATTATAGGATAACGCATATAAGAGGATATCTCTACTCCTAAAGAGGAGCCCTAGATTCCATATCTATGAATAACAAGTCTACATTATCAAGAGTCATGCCTCCAACGTATCGGCATGCATACCACTATTAAGATGTGGGTGTCACCATTTTGTATATCAAAAGACACAAGTCAAGACAATGGGCCCACTATTCATCTCAGGATTAAGATACAATATAAATGATTGTCTAAAGTGAATTGATTTGCTGAAACAGAATTATTAATTCAAATCAATTCACTTTATATTCTGATTCAACACATCGTCACCTATGACAACGTGCCAATGTTTCTATTCATGGAGTCCAACTCTGATGGTCAAGACAAACCATCTCCCAATTGGGATATAGACAATATAACAATCTTTACATGAACAAGGCGCCTAACTTTATTCCCTCGATTGCGGATCTTATGATTTAGACCATCACCTTAAGAATCATGTCTTCTACATAATCTGACCATCATATGTCCAATTCTTAAAGGTTTAGACCGACAGTCTCAGACTATAGTTTGCTTTACATACATTCAACAAATATGAACGTAAAGAGGACAAGATTTGGTATATAAACAATAAATAAATTCTTTATTGATAAAAATGTCTCTAAAAAACATATTGCATTTTTACTCCTTAGGGCATACATGTCTAACAATCTCTCACTTGCACTAAGTGAGTAAATATGACAAATCTCGCATCCCCATAGCTTTCACATGCTTCTTGAAGACTCTCCCAGTAAGTGTCTTCGTAAATGGATTAGCTAAATTGTCGTCTGATGCGATCTTGCACACCGTGACATGCTCGTCCTATATGAAGTCCTTTATCACATGATACTTTCGATTAATATGCTTGCTGTTCTTGTGAAATCTTGGTTCCTTAGCATTAGCTACTGCCGCACTATTATCACAGTACAATGATACCACCTTATCCATACCAGGAACTACCTCAAGATCCCTAAGGAACTTGCGGAGCCACACTGCTTCTTTCGAAGCATCACTAGCTGCCACATACTTGGCCTCCATCGTTGAATCCAAAGTGCAATCTTGCTTGGCACTTCTCCAACTGATGGCACCGCTGCCCAGAGTAAATACAAAACCCAAAGTCGACTTCCTAGAATCCAGACAAGATTAAAAATCTAAGTCTGTATATCCTAGAGGAGTCAAGTCTTCACCCGAATATACAAGCATATACCCTCAAGTCCTTCTCAAGTACTTGAAAATATGCTTAACTGCAACCCAATAGTTCAGACCTAGATCCGTCTAAAATCGACTTATAATCCCGACCGCATAACAAATATCCGGTCGTGTGTAAAGCATGGCATACATGAAACTACCCACTGCCGAAGCATAAGGCATCTTCTTCATGTATTCTCTTTCTTCATAAGACTTTGGAGAGTCTTTCTTAGAAAGAGTAAGTCCAGACCTAGATGGTTGCCCACCTTTCTTGAAATCCTACATTGTAAGTCTCCATAATTTGACCAATGACAATGTCCCAATGTCATTGCCAATCAGTAGAATGCCATCTACAAAGAGTAGTAGAAAAACCACCTTTCCATCCTTAATGTGTTTGTAAACACATGGCTCATCTACATTTTGTGAGAACCCATAAGTCTTAATCACATTATCAAATCTTATGTTCCAAGAACGAGAAGCTTGCTTAAGTCCATAAATTGACTTTAGTAGCTTACAAACCTTACCCTCTTGACCCTTGACCTTGAACCCGTCTGGTTGTTCCATATAAATGTACTCATCAAGATAGCCATTTAGAAAAGCCGTCTTGACATCCATCTGTCAAATCTCGTAGTCAAGAGCAGCAACTATGGACAAGAGAATCCAGATGGACTTAAGTATAGCTACAGATGAAAAGGTTTCCTCATAATCGATTCCTTCCTTTTGTGTATAACCCTTAGCTACTAGTCTAGCCTTAAAGGTTTTGATCTTTCCATCCACTCCTCTTTTCCTCTTGTAGATCCACTTACACCCTATGGGTTTTACTCCTTCAGGAAGATCTACAAGCTCTTAGACTTGATTTGTCTTCATAGACTTCATCTCTGTGTTCATGACCTCTTTCTAGAGTTTTGAATCAACATCCTCTATAGCCTCTACGTAAGTATAAGGATCCCTATCATGTTCATCTGGTTTAGTTAAGAAGACCTCCCTATTGAACATATACCTCTCAGGTTGACGCCCGATCCTCCCACTACGTCGAAGCCCCTTAGGTAGTTGTTTAGGTTTATTTGGTTTTTCTATACTGATTGGAATGGTTTCATTCGGAACCTCCAGAGTGATCGGATCACTCCTTAACTCCTCAAGCACCACTTTACTTCGAGGTTTAAAGTCATTTATGTAACTCTCCTCAAGGAAAGTTGCATTGGTTAAAACCACGACTTTATTTTCCTTTGGGTTATAGAAATAACCCCCTTTAGTCCCTTTTGGATATCCTACAAACACGTAAACTTCCGAACGTGCTTCCAATTTATTTGAATCCTTAAACAAGACATGTGGCGGACATCCCCATATGCGAATATGGTTTAAGAATGTCTTCCTACCTGTCCACAACTCGTGAGGTGTTTTAGGGACCAATTATAAAAGCACATTGTTCAAAAAATAACATGTAGTTTGTAGTACATATCCCCAAAAGGATAAAGGAAATGATGAATAACTCATCATGGACCTGACTATGTCCACTAAAGTTCTATTCCTTCTCTCTGCTACGGCATTCTACTGTGGAGTGCCCGACGTAGTCAAATGGGATAAAATCTCATTCTCTTATAAGTGTCTCAAGAACTCATCAGAAAGGTATTCTCCACCTCGATCGGATTGAAGTGCCTTTATAGGTCTACCCATTTACTTTTCCATTTCATCTTGAAACTCCCTAAACTTGTCAAAAGTTTCGCTTTTGTGGTGCATCAGGTACATTTACCCATATCTAGAGTAATCGTCAATAATAGAGAGGAAGTACTCATACCCTCCTCGTGCTTGGATGTTCATCGGTCCACAAACATCACTATGCACAAGTTTTAAAACCCCTGCGGCCCTATTGCCCTTAGACCCGAATGGTTTTTTGGTCATTTTACCCTCCAAACAAGATTCACATTGAGGTATAGATTCCACCTTTAAGTGACTTAAAGGTCCATCTCTTACCAACCTTTGAATCCTATTTAGGTTAATATGACCAAGGCTTAAATGCCAAAGATAAGTCTTATTAGAGTGAGAAGTTTTAAGTCTTTTAGAGTTATTATCATTCATTTCAACATTAAGCAGTAAGTCCATCTTAGGTTTGATAAAATATAGATTATTTTGCATCCATCCAGAACAGATAAAAAATTTATTTTTACGAATCACCACTTTATCATTAAAAGAAACTAAATAGGAGTCTTTAAATAAACAAGCTACAAAAATTAAATTCCTTTTAAATTTAGGAACATAAAAACAATTTTGCAAAATTAAATTCCTATAATTATCAAAATAAAGATGGACATCTCCCACTGCTTCTGTTGAGACCAAGGATCCAACGCCTGTCCAAAACGTGAAGTCTTCATGTAGCATACTTCTTGTTTCTTTTAACCCCTGCAGAGAAACAAAAACATGATTAGTTGCACTGGAATCTATGACCCAAATGTTATTAGATTCCTCAACCAAATAAGTTTCTAAATACAGAAGATCACACCTACCTCCTTTGGAAAGGAAGTCATTGTAATGCTTCTTGATGTGCCCGACCTTCCCACATAAGAAGCACTTAAGCTTCACGGGGTTCTTCTTCTTCTTTTTCTTGCTCTTGGTGCTAGCAGGAATAAAAGACTTCCCGTTTTTGGCCCGTTGCTTCTTTCCATTCCCAGAGTTGAGATTAGAACCAGAAGCAGCTACCATGTTGGCCTCTCCACCTGCAATAGACTCCCTGATCAGTAGTTCAAACTCCTATAACTGTTTCATTAATTCTGTTAAGGTCATATCCCACCTATTGCTTAAATTAAAAGTAACTCTAAACGGAATAAATTCCTTTGATAGAGTCTCAAAGACCATAGTCATCTGAGTTTCAGCATCGATGTCGGCTCCATTGGTTTGAGCCTCAGCTAGGTAACCCATGACCAACATCATGTGTTCCTTTACAGATGTCCCCGGCCTCTGCTTACAGTTAAGAAGTTTCTAAAGCACCCTTTGCCGCTTTGTTATGGCCTAGCCTCCAAACATGTCTTCAAGATTATCCAAGATCTGCTTCGTAATCTCATAATCTTGATGTTGAGCCCGCAGCAAGTTATTCATGCTAACCATAACATAGCAGCGGGCTTGATCATTTGCATCTTTTCAGTGATCATACACATGGAATTGCTCATTAGTGGAGTCTCCCGTAAGCTCGGGAGGACAAGAGGCTGTCAGTACATATTTTAGTTTCTCAAAGGAGAGAACGATATCCAGGTTCCATTTCCAATCATTATAATTCTCTCCAGTTAATAGGCTTTTGTCAAGTATCGAAGATAGAGCATTTTTAGACATTTTTAATCTCCAATAAAGAATCATGTACTAAACATAAGCAAACGTATAATAATAATTTAGTAAGATAACACAATCATGTAAAAACATACAAATATGTTTATGTGTCAAAACCTTGAAAATATCACAACCTTATAATGACAATTCCCAACTCAGAATTCAACAAGCTCCTAAGGGAGTCATGCCAAATTCAATCAGGAACACGGATCCCCTCCTGATTAATATATGCCATCCAGGACCAGTATGATCCAGCATATATTAATAATCATTTCTTTGGCCATTAATTTTATTAATAGAGCTCCTATGGGAGGTTAATAATAAAATTAACGTGAATGTATAACCATTGTTTCAATATTTTATCCATGATTTACAATCACCACCTAGGGGTGTGTAATCATAAATCATGCTAAAATACCTTATCCTTTCAGAGATCTAATCTGGTACATGATAGAAATCCCTTCCTAGGGGTTCGGACCACCATGTTCTTCCTATGGACCAACGATGGAGGCCTTAGGTTCTCTCTTCAAAAACCTTCTCCCACTCAATCTTTTGAAATCAAGGTTTTATTTTAAGAACATGCATGAACAATTTTAATATGAGCGACACTCCTTATTCTATATGACATGTTATCAATATACATGACAAATCATATTATAATGCAAATAAGCAAAGCTACAAGCAAAATAATGCTAACCGTAATATTATGGATCCACCGTAGAGAATAGAAAACAAAGATTACAAGAGAATAATCTAAACATGTTATCGGTTCTTCATCCTTGAATCCTCAAGTTGTATCCTTCTTTACATAATGCCCATCTTCAAGTCTTCAGTCCCATATGAATCGAATACTTCATATTTCCAATCATATCCAAATTTAATGTTTCTTAGAATTGTCTCAAAAACAAAATTAAAACTACATTGAAAAATTGCACCTTTTTTGAATAAAATTTCCAGCTCTTGGTCGGTCTTGACCATCGGCCTGCTAATCTTTAGATCGGCCTACCGAATTGAAAGTTTGGCCTGCCACTAGAGCCACCTTATTTTTGCCCTGCTGTCAACCTGCTAAACCTCACGTTCGACCTATTGATCTACGACCATCGGCTTGCTGAACTGGAAGGTTTGGCATGCCGACCGAGCAGAAATCACCCATTCCAGAAAATACAATTTTTAATGCAATTCATCAATTTTATCTTCAACAATTCAAAAACATAAAATTAGAGACTCAGGAAATACCTAGGAGTGTCATCATCAATCTTCTAGATCCGCCTTCGAGATCCGTCTTCTTCGAATAATTATTTAATTATAAAATTCTTACAAATTTAAAAATAAATAATAATTCCTAGATGGAGATGATAGTCTGCCATCAAATTAAATGAAAAACTTAGATACACATTCTAAACTCTAAGGAATCATAACCGGTATAAATTAATTAATTAATAAATAATTAAATAACCATTTAATCAACCATAATTAATTAATGAACATTCACCACATAATCCATGACAACATATATAATATATAGAAACCTAGAGTGCCAACTTTCTATAAAATTAAATTCAAGCATAGGAGAGATTAAGATCACAAAATTTATATATATAACATGATTACAACTTGTAAATTAATGTAAAAACCATGGCTGTGATATCAATTGTTGAAAAAATAGTACGTAGTGAAATTTTAAAAAAATTTATATTAGAGTATTTTCAAAAACACAAGTTTGACATGCTATATGCATAAATTAACCACATCTTACTAACCTTTGAATGCCGAAGAGCTCCTACAGTCAGTGAAGAGAAGTAACATTTCAGAAGAGTCTCAACCAATTGGTTTTCTTTGCTATTCTCTATGCATGATCGGAGTGAGTGTGGGCTCACATGTACAGATCTTCCACCAGGTGACTCTCCTTCCAACCAATCGAGAGAACCCAAAGCTAGTGTTCGTGACTTGTGAACAAGAGCTCTCAGGGAGTTTTCAGATGCTCACCAATAGAGTATCGCTCTTAATCTCTCAACTGATTTGAATAACTTATGTGATTTACTCCCTATTGGTAGAGGTTGGGTCTAGGGTCAATCCTTATCAGATTAGGTCTCAAAAATTTGACTCAGAATCAAATACGGATTAATATCTGATAAAATCCACGTGAAAATGCGTAATCTTATCCTTTGCACATCGGCAGGCTAAACTGCCTAATCGGCAGGCCAAACTTGCCCATCGACAGGCCAAACTTGAGGATCGTCATGCTGAACTACCAAAAAATATC
The DNA here is from genome assembly GCA_025403435.1 of Artocarpus heterophyllus. Classification (NCBI taxonomy): domain Eukaryota; kingdom Viridiplantae; phylum Streptophyta; class Magnoliopsida; order Rosales; family Moraceae; genus Artocarpus; species Artocarpus heterophyllus. The sequence goes on from CM046349.1 coordinate 28,784,798, forward strand.
TTAGCGAATCTTTTATTTTTCACCCAAGATTCTATAGGATAAAGTCTCAGTTTTAATTCAAATAACCCAAATAAAAAGTTATCTAATTAAAACAACTTTATCTAGATAATCTCTAAGAAAATAAATGAATTCCTTATGATTCTACAAGTTTATCTTGATTTAATTTATTCAAAATTAAATCAACCGATAAATAGACAAGAATTATTTGATCCCAATAATTCAACAAGTTTATCTTGAATTAATTTTATCACAAAATTAAGTTAACCGATAAAAAAACATGAATTACTTGATTCTTTCGAATTTTAACCAATCTAATAAATCTGACATAAGTCACCAATTATTGGAATAATTATATTCCCTCGATTCCCTCGATTATGGATCTGACATAACAATCTTTACATAAATAAAGTGCCCAACTTTATTCCCTTGATTGTAGATCTTATGATTTGTCACCTTAAGAATTGTGTCTTCCGCATAATCTGACCATCATATGCCTAATTCTTAAAGGTTTGGACTGACAATCTCAGACTATAGTTTGCTTAACATACATTCAACAAATATTAACGTAAAGAGGACAAGATTTGGTATGTAAACAATAAATAAATTCTTTATTGATAAAAATGTCTCTAAAAAACATATTACATTTTTACTCCTTAGGGCATACATGTCTAACTGCATTGTCATCGATCAAATTATGGTTGACCAAGCAGTTTGACATGAAGGACTTGGGTGAGGCTAATTTTGTTCTTGGTATCCAGATCTTTCGGGATAGGAAGAACAAAATGATTGCTTTGCCCTAGGCCAGCTACATAGATAAAATTCTCAGGAGGCTTGCAATGCAGGATTCCAAGAAAGGTGGGCAACCATCTAGGTCTGGAATTACTATTTCTAAGAAAGACTCTCCAAAGTTTGAGGAAGAAAGAGAATAAATGAAGAAAGTACCTTATGTTGCGGCAGTAGGTAGTCTCATGTATGTATGCTTTGCACATGACTGGATATTTGTGATATAGTTGGGATTGTAAGTCGATTTCAAGCGGATCCGAGACAGAACCACTGGGTTGTGGTAAAGCATATTTTCAAGTACCTAAGAAGGACTCGAGGGTATATGCTTGTGTATTCGGGTAAGGACTTGACTCTTCTAGGATATACTGACTCAGATTTTCAATCTTGTCTACATTCTAAGAGATCAACTTCGGGTTGTATGTTTACTCTGAGTGGTGGTGCCATCAATTGGAGAAGTGTGAAGCAAGATTGCACTTTAGATTAAATGATAGAGGCTGGGTATGTGGCAGCTAGTGATGCTTTGAAAGAAGCAGTGTGGCTCTATAAGTTCCTTAGGGATCTTGAGATAGTTCCTGGTATGGATAAGGTGGTATCACCTTATTGTGATAACAGTGCGGTGGTAGTTAATGCCAAGGAACTAAGATTTCACAAGAAGAGTAAGTATATTGATCAAAAGTATCATGTGATAAAGGACTTAGTCAAGAGCGGGCATGTCATGGTGTGTAAAATCGTGTCAGAGGACAATTTAGCTGATTCATTCACGAAGACATTTACTGGGAGAGTCTTTGAGAGGCATGTGGAAGCTATGGGGATGTGAGATTTGTCATATTTACTCACTTAGTGCAAGTGGGAGATTGTTAGACATGTATGCCCTAAGGAGTAAAAATGTATTATGTTTTTGGAGACATTTTTATCAATAAATAATTCATTCATTATTTATATACCAAATCTGGTCCTCTTTACGTTCATATTTATTAAATGTATGTTAAGCAAAGAATAGTCTAAGACTGTCAGCCTAAACCTTTAAGAATTGAGCATATGATGGACAAATTCTGCAGAAGGCACGATTCTTAAGGTAGCTATCTAAAACATAAGATCCGCAATCGAGGGAATAAAGTTGGGCGCTTTATTCATGTAAAGATTGTTATGTTGTCTATATCCCTATTTGAAGATGGTTTGTCCTGACCATCGGAGGTGGACTCCACGAATAGAAACATTGGCACGTTGTCATAGGTGATAATGTATTAGATTAGGACATAAAGTAAATTGATTTGGATTAATAATTCTATCTCAGCAAATCAATTCACTTTAGACAATCATTTGTATTGTATCTTAATCCTAAGATGAATAGTAGGCCTGTTGTCTTGACTTGTGTCTTTTAATATACCAAAGGGTAACACCCACATTTTAATAGTGGTCCATATGCCGATATTGGAGACATGACTCTTGATAGCGTAGACCCATTATTCATAGATATGGAATCCATAGCTCCTCTTTAGGAGTAGTGATATCCACTTATATGCGTTATCTTGTAATTGAAAAACGGGAGCGCTCAACTATTTGGATACATAGGTGTAACTAAATGGTATACCATCTTTGGATGGTAAGTTTTCTGATTGTGAGATAATGGAACGTAAGATAAAAATAATCGAGAAGGTAAGACAAAACTTATTTTTAAGTCGATTATGGATAATTCTATGGGGATACGATACACTGTAATATGTCATGAAAATTTAGCTATATGGGCTTCGTAATTCTATATAGTTCACGAGTGCAGCTCCAAGCTTTTAGTGGAGTAGCGTTGGAGTTGATAATTATGAAATGTATATCTGGGATATTGGGTTTCATATATCGGGAGCTTGAACTATATAGGTCCATCAAGCCCCTTTTGCTAGCTCATAAAAATCCTGTAACGATACGGCATGTTTTTTCAATAATTGGTGACTTATGTCAAATTTATCAGATTGGCTAAAATTTGAAAGAATCAGATAATGTATGTCTATTTATCGGTTGGATTAATTTTGAATTAATTCAAGATATACTTGTTGAATTATCAAAAATTTATTTATTTTTCTAGAGATTATCTAGATAAAGTTGTTTTAATTAGATAACTTTTCTATTGAGTTATTTAAATTAAAACTGAGACTTTATCCTATAAAATCTCAGATGGAAAATAAAAGATTTGCTAAAATCTTTATCGACAGTTCGACATGCCGATCCTCAGGTTCTGCTTGCCGATAGGGCAAGTTCGGCATGTTGGTTAGACAGATTGGCATGCCTACTGCGCGATAAAAAGATCACGCATTTCTACGCGGATTTCATCAAATATTAATCTGAATTTTATTCTAATTCAAATTTTGACGCATTATCTAATAAGGACTGACTCCTAGACCCAACCTCTATAAAAAGGGAGTGAGTCTCGTTATTATTTAGATCAGTTGAGAGATTAAGAGTGAAACTCTGATAGTGAGATTTTGAAACTTCCTGAGAGCTCTTGTTCACAAATCATAAACACTAGCTTTGGGTTCTCTCAAGTGGTTGGAAGGAAAGTCACCTGGTGAAGAGTTGTACATGTGAGCCTACACTCACTTCGATTGTGGATAGAGAATAGCAAAGAAGACCAGTTGGTTGAGGCTCTTCTGGAACATTTCTTCTCTTCACGAATTGCGGGAGTTCTTCTGCATTCAAAGGTTAGTAAGATCTGGTTAATTTATATATATAGTGTGTCAAACTTGTGTTTTAGAAAATACTCTAATATAAAAATTTTTAGATTTCTGCTACGTACTATTTTTCCAATAGTTACACCAAAAGAGAAAGCATTTATTTTGAGGAAACCCTTTTTGTTGATATGACCATGCTTAAATTCATCTGAATTCTTCTCTCTATTACTACATATTTTGATTATTTACTTTTTCAAATGGATGTAATAAGACATTTTTGATTGGCCAGCTTAAAAAAGAATTACATAGTACAATTTGAGGGGTTCATCCAAAAAGGCAAGAGAAAAGGGTTTGCAAATTACATAGATCTGTCTATGGACTCAAATAGACGTCTAGATCATGACATATTAGATTTGACTAAGCGATCAAGTCTTATTTTTTTTATCAAAGTGTAGATGAGCCATGTTGATAATATTCTAATCAATGGGAATGATGTAGACTCATTAGCTGTAATTAAGCAATGGTTGGCAAAGCAATTCCACATGAAAGAATTGAGAGAACATAGCTAGACATTTGAATCATTGGAGACAATAAGACAAAGCTAGTAACATTATCTTTGTCCTTGTACATAAACTAGATACTTGAGAAGTATTATGTTAAAGATTCTAAAAAGGAATTGACCCTAGGAAACTTGGAATCACACTTTCCCAGTACATGTCTTTCAAAACTCCTGAGGAAGTCAAAAGCAAGAAAAGACATTTCTATATATCTACAATCAGGAGGCTTATGTATACTATGCTATATACATGATCAAATATTTGTTATATGGTTGGAATTACTAGCAATTATCACGTGGAAATAATGAAGCATATTTTCAGAGAACAAAAAATCACATGTGATATATTTAGGGTTTGATCTTACTCATGTCGGTTATACTTATTCAGATTTTCAATACAATGTGGATTTAGGAAGTCAACTTTAGGTTCTGTCTTAATTATCTCAAATAGTAGAGCTATAGCTTGTAGGAGTATAAAGCAATCTTAAGTCGCTAACTCATCCATAGAAACCAAATATGTGGCGGCTTTGGAAGTTGCCGATGAGGTTGTCTAGTTCCATAACTTTTTGAGGGAATTAGAGGTTGTCCCTAACATTGATAAACTATTGGCACTTTATTATGATAAATATGTGGCAGGTGACAATATAAAGGAATTAAGAATTCATTTTAAAACAAAAAACAAATTGAAAGGAAGTACCATCTCATTATAGAAATAGTATGCTGTGGAAATGTGACAATCTACAAGGTCAATCGAAGACTAACCTAGCTGATCTTTTTAGAAAAGCTGTGTGGACCAAAACTATAAAGGTTATATAGAAAGAATATAAATTTGAGAGATGTCAACACATGCTTTAACATAAGTGGGAGATTGTTAGGGTCAATGCTTTCAAAGTGTAGCATTATTGTAGGCTAAACACATGCAAGTATTCATGGTAGTACACAAGTAATAGAATGATGAATAGAGTATCATTACTGCAAAAATTATGTTTAGTTTTAGTCAATTATCGAAATTGTGTTAACTCTAAAATTATCTGAATAATCAATTTTTAATAAAAATAAAACCAAAATTAAGAAAATTTATATAAACTAAAACAATTAATAAAAGAAAACTCATCAACTAAATGAAACTAATGAAATAAAATGCTCTAGGGATTTATGCCATAAGTATTCACTAGTTACCTTAATTGTGTTATCTAATTGAATAAATACCGATATCTCCTAATCTCTTTAAACGTCCCTCCTAATAGTCAAGTAGAAATATCCTACATTAATCAGTAAACTATATTCTTATGAGTATTAATCAACAAGGATTCATTAGGTTCTGGGATTTTATCAGTGACTACATAATCCTAGTGTGGATATTTCTACCCCTCTAAAATTATGTTACCCTATGATTGACCTATTGTGTAAATCTCTCTCTCAGTAGCAATTCAAGGCTTCCTACTCCACTATTTGGTAATTAATCAGCTAGAAGCATTAACACACATAGAATGATTATCCAACACAATTTAGACAATCACAATTAATTTTAATAAATGAAAAATTAGAGCAACATATAAGCTACATTAAAATCCATAAAACACCAACAATCAAACTATGAATAGAAATTAAATAAATGCACCAATATTCAAGCATTTTTGAAATATACAAAAATTAGAAAATAAAAATGGAAAGTCACCAAAATAAAGTTATCATAACCTCCAAAATCTTATTTCCTAATATTTTTCTTCCTCCTTTTTGTAGATCCAAAATACTCTCTTCGATGGTGTTTTATTGAGGAAAAAAATAACTAAAACTAAAAGTAACTCCTTTGAACAAAATCCTAGAACTAAAAATAGAAATAATTTTTTCTCTTTTTATTTTCCCTTCTTTGGTTTACCTCTTTTTGTTGGGATCTGTGTGATATGTCAAAGAAGTCTAATCCAAAAAAATTAACTACTAAGCAATATAGTTGCTTGCCCTAACATTTGACACATCCAACAAAGAGAAATGGTGGAGTACAACTGGAGCATCAACACATTGGACACGTGTCAATTGTCGATTGGAATGCTAGCTTAGAGTGGAATGGCTAGGACATGCAATGGCGTATGCTAATCGAAAAAGAACTACGGAGTATAGGATTTTGCGTGGCAGGGGTAGTGGTGGACACTGCTAACTTGTGACACTTAGAGAGTGGGTGAGGCATTGAGCTTGGTTGTTACTGATGCGCCTAGGTCAGGGTCTCATACATGCATGACCTTGGGTGAGCTGGGATCAGATCTAATGGTTGGCTTCACAATTTTTCTTCCTCTCAGCTTCCAATGCTTGATTTTAGTCTAAAAGCATGCTAAATTTGAATTTTATCTATTTGAGAGCTTGTCTTGACCTTTTTGCCCCCAAATTAATTCCAAGATGTCATTTTTGTCCTTTTAAAATAAAATAAAATTCAATAAATTTAAAAACAAATATAATTATATTAATTAACATAAATATAAAGTGCAAAAAATTAAGCAAAATTAAGTGAAAATATTAAGAACTATGAAAAAAAAATGTGTGCATCAGAGTACAAGAATAATTATATTATCATAGAGTTATCAAGCATCATCAGTTAAAAAGAAAATATTCTCATATTTATATACACATGTGGCTGTATATATTTTTATGTAAATGTGATGAAGGATCTAATGCTTATTTATAGTCTATAATTATATATATGAAGAGTTCGTATACAGAAGATACGATTATGTTATACTTAATATAAAATAGAGGTTTACTACCGATAGATAAAACCAGGCATTTTATCTTGTTAATGATTATTGTTGTCTATTTCTAATCGGATGGAATGACCTCATCTAACATATAGTAAATGATGATTTTTGAAAAGAAATACCAGTGTGTTTAGAACACAAACACAACCATGAAAGAATTATGATTCTTATGAATTTTATGATCATAACCAAATTTTTTTATTGTTGATCATCTTATGGATATTGCATCTATTATTATTTCTTTTGATTGTCAATGGGTGACATCAACTCTAATGATTAAAAGCTTGACATGTTGGGGTCATAATATTATAGGTAGTTAGGAATAATATTTATAAAATCTACAACTCCTATCTAATAGGATGATAAGCTAAAATGTTTATGAGGATTAATTATGGATACTTGAACGTAGGAATCTTGCTATTTGATATGAGATATAAAATATCACCTAAATTCTAATTCATGATTTCTTCATAAATAAGTCATCTATTAGAGAATTAATGGTACTCATGTATGAAGAAGTAGTTAGAAAGGTTGTATGAAAAAAATAAATCTAACTCTAATTATGAATGCTATTATGGAGCGTAAAATCTAGTAGTAAACGATTATGTCAATGGACAATTTTATTATCTACATTTGATGTTTAAGATTCCATATAATTTACATACATAATGTAAGAGTGTAGATTTGGTTTCCAATAATGGCACAAATTGAATTTAATAATTATTGTTAATTTAATTATAAAGCAATTGAATTAATTATTAATTGTTTGAGCTTAAATTATATATCCCCATTGAGTCCCCTATCTTGTTCCATAATGTTATTTCAGATAAATTAATAGAAATTTCTTGGATGATTTCTTAGGGGTTGATTGTAAATTCACGCAATGCATCAAATCAATGTGTGTGGTGCCAACTGAATACCCTATGTGTATCATGAGTGTGTTTTCCATAATTATGTCAATAATTATTTATAAAAGACCAATTTATATGCAATGATTATTTCAAATAGATGACTCTAAAATTTGAGTAAGTATATCTATAATTTTAATACTGTAATTTCAAGTTTTTAGTAGAATAGCATTGAAATTAATAAAAGAATAATATATTAATTAAAGAGTTTAAATAATATATTAGTTTTATTGGAGCTTAAAATTATGGGCCAATTAATCCCCCACTACCCTTATAAACATTATTAGAATTGCTCTAGTTAATTAATTTAGAATTATAGAATTGTAAATTGAATACCACTCAAAATAAATCAATAATGAATTAATTTTGAAAGACACACATAGTGAGTCCTACCTCTGTGTGTGGCTCATTCTGTCATGGAGAAAGGTTTTATGTGTAGTCCAAGACTTATCAACCAAGTTTCCTATTCTAGAAGTTTCAAAATTAATAAATATAATTTATTCAAAATTAGAAATTTAAATTATGGAAAGAAATCAGATTAGGTAACAAGTAATTTTTTTCTGGCTCTTATTTCTCTTCATTAGCGCACACATAAATAGAGTATATGTGTGTCACTCCTACTACAAATAAGACAAGGAACACCTATCTCTTTTATTTTAATTAAATATGTAATATTTAAAATTAAAATATGGGAAGCTTCTAGAATTAATTGGGTTTCTCACTCTCTATGAATAAAGGCCTCGTGTTTTCATTTTGTACATAATTAAGAGTCTTGGTGAGGTTGCAAAAACTCTGCCAAAACCCTTAGTGATAGGAGTGTAAATAGAGAAAGAACAAGAAAAAGAGTTCTTCCATTTCCAGACTTTGCTTATGTGTTAAGATTAAAGGGAGACAAAAGAGAGAAGAATGATCATTAGAAACCCTAATTCCTTTCTACACCCACATGTTCGTCCAATCGGTGCCGAAGACTATGTGAACAAGACAGTGGTTTAATATTAAGAACTCATTTTCTATTAGAAGATGTCCAACCTCTTCGTTTCAATCTGGTAAGCATAAGTTATATATATTTATAAAGTGATAAATTAATATACTCTATATTGTTGTTTTACAAAAGTTTTATCAAAACTTTTGTTATATACATTTTGTATCTTTATTCTTTTTTGCATGTTTTCTCTAAAATTATTTAATAAAACAAACACATTCTTATTTGCTAAGCAAAAGCCATTTAAGAGTGCTTATGTTGTAGGTAAGAAGCCATCTTAACAATGATCACTAACTAGAAGCGTTTTCAAGTGAGTTAATTATTTATTTAACCCTATAAAAATAATTTTCAAATTGGAAAATTGGGATTTTGATCAATTATTTAAATTTAATATTTGAATAAATAATTTAAATCTTAGTTGTATATGGCAAAAATATAATTATTCACAATTATTAAGATTAGGCAATAATTTTGATTATTTACATTGAAATTATTTGAACTAGAATTACATCCTAAATAATGCAAAAGATTATAGAATTCGATGTTGTGATTGGTTTTATTTTGAATTCCATACACATGTAGTAGGAGTGTACTATAGGGAGTCTATCACTATGGATGGGCGTGTGATATAGATAAGGAGGAGAAAAAACCCTCCGGGATTTTGCATAGACTTCTAACTCCTTGAACTAGTTTTATAACTACTAGCTTAGGTCCTCATTTTTTCTTAGACTACCTTAGTGCAATTTTGAGAGTTGAGCTCTGATTTCTCATCTTTAGTAATAATAATTCCTACACACTAAAGCCTAGTTTGGTATGGTAGATGGAGAGTATGAAGAATAGAGAGAGCTAGAGGGATGGAGAGTAAGAAAGATAGAGAGGATTATAGTAATCTTATATATTGTTTGCAAGGATAGAGGGAGAGTTGAAATGATGGATAATAATTATTTGTAAAGTTATAATATTGTATATTTATATAATTTGTCAATAATTTATTTAGCTGGTAAAATAGTCTTGTAAAGCTTCAAGTGGAGGGATTGCTTGGATTCCTTTATTAATATAAGGATCCAAATTGGTGAGACTCTCTTTCCATATCTCCTCTCTATCCTCTCTTCCCTTACATTAAATAGTGGATTCGCCCTCTTCTTTCACCACTCTTTCTCCACCCCTTTCCCTCCCTTCATCTCTCCATCCTACCAAACATAATGTAAAGTGGTTGGAAGGAGTGTAGTTGTAGTAAAGATCTACTAAGTTGTTCCCACACACACAAACAACAGTAAAAGGAAAGTGAATAACATTGAAGGTTTGGTGGCAGAGATTCTTCAAGTTGCTATAGTTTAGTCAGACATACAGTCATCGTCTACAATAAGTACAACACGATAGATTCAATTTTATTGTTTATAGCAACTTGAGTTGTTTTTGAAATTTCATTATGTCAACAGACCAATTTTACAACTAATTAAAGGCTTATGTTAGATGGTCTAAAAATATATCAAATTTAATTAGGATGTCTTTTGTTTAGCTAGAAGTTTTTTTTCCTCTGTTGATGAAATATAATAATAAGCAAAAATATAACTAGAGCTAGAAAAATCAGTCAAAAACGAGCACGGACATATAGTAAAAATTTCATCAAATGTTACATATAAGTCAAGTGAGAGATGTACTTATTATAAAGTGGATCAAATATATAATTTTACAACTTCAAAAGGTGCAAACTATAAATTTCACCATATTTCATATATAAAATTAAGATAAAAAAAATTGAGATGGGACGGTAAATTAATTTGAGAGGCGGTAGTTGTAAAAGCGCCATGCAAAAAGAGGCCAATATATTCTTTAATTTACACCAAAATTTCATTGTTACTACGTTAAGTTCATTTAAATATCCTATCGTCCATTCACTGTAATACTGAAGCTTGATTAAGAAAAAGCATACGATCGTACAGAGAATAAATTTTTAGAGCATGTATCAAGTTATTTTGGTTTCAGCAGTTTGTGGGATAAACTAGATTGGAGTGCGTTCATACCCCTACTTTTACTCTCTTGCTTAACAGAGGGCTGTGCGGAAGAGTGGGGGAGACACGAGGCTTAATGCAAAGGGATCTGATATCTCCTTATTTGTTCACTTTATTTACTGAAGTGTCGACCCATATTATCAACGGAGCCTGTAAGGAGGCTGATTACAAATGAGCTAAGGTTATCGGTGGGGACTAAATTAGCCCATGCCATGTTTGTGGATGATTTGATGTTGCTCACTTGCGTACTAAGAAGGTTGCTCGAGAGGTGAAGAAATGCACAATCTGTATCGTCGTTGGTTGGGCCAAAAGGTTAAGGAAAGTAAATCCATGGCATATATTTTAGCGCTACAAACCCATTGCCATTAATAAGATTCTTAAGGTTTGTTTGGCACACTGTATTGTACTGTATTACATTGCATTTCTTTATATAATAAATACCATATAATGCAATACAATACAATATAATATGGTGTGCCAAACATGCCCTTAGTTACAAATGTGCTCGTGCGAATATTGTTCATCTGGGGTTGCCCTTGATTAGGGAAAAGAGAAAATCAAAGGATTGGGAGGTTTGGTCGAAAGCGTTCAACAAAAGGTCGAGGGGTGGAAATAGAAGCTTCTATCAAAAGCCAAAAGATTGGGACTGACCAAGACTGTGGGCCAGGCTATGTCGAGCAAGTGCATGATGACTACTATTTTGTCTAAATAAACTTATTCAAAGTTAAAAAGTATTTTAAGATCTTGGTGGTGGGGTAGCTCGACAAATGGAGGAGGGACGATGTATCTTCTGTCTTGGAACTCAATGTGTAGGCCAAGAGGTAAGGCTGACATCAATGTAGCTTTTATGATGGAGTGGGAGTGGGTGAGAGTTGTCATGAGGAGTGGATAGTCTTTGGGCAAAGGTGATCTCTGAGAAAAATATCTTAAAGGCCATAAGTTTCAAGCTGCGGTTTGTAGACAAACTAATTTGAAGTTCTGGGAAGACATGATTGTCATGAAAGAGATTATCTTAAAGGGGTTCTAGTTGGTTAGGCGAGAATAGATACTCGATCAATATATGGATGGAACCTTGGGTTCCCAATTGTCCTGATTTTTGATCGAAACCAATCTTTTAAGAGGTCTTTGGATTTTACAAAGTAACTAAGTTTATTAGGAGGAATAGAGGATGCGATAGAGAGAAGGTGGAGGCATGCTTGCTCTTGAGGATGCCAGCTAAATTTTCAAGGGCCTCCAATGCAACCTTTGGTCTACAAATGGGAAGCTAAGTGTTAAATATGCTTATGTTGCTTCAACACAGCATACATGTCGAGCGAGCTTCACAAAGAGCAAAGTTTGGAAGCAATTGTAGGACTTGAAGATTCATAGTCATCATAAATTCCTATGGTGGTGTCAGATATGTGATGCTATTTCAATCAGGGAAGTAATGTCTCAAAATCTGGAAGGTGTAGGCGAGAGGGCATGTCTTCTATGTGGGGAGGAAGTAGAAGATCCTACTCACTTGAATCTATTTGGTAGGTTCAAGAAACCGATTTGGCTCATGTCTAGCTGGTGCATTCTTACAGAATCTCTCAGTTGTTCTCCCTTGTAAAATTTCCTCAAATTAATCTGTTTGGTGGTCAAAACCATCCTCCTATGGAAGAAATTCTTTCTTTGTGTCAAGTGCTCTAAGATTATGTGGAAATCACAAAATGAATTCATACACCAATAAAAGGACTTTGCGTGCCTTGAAGTTTTTCGCAACATTTCAACTCAAGCCCAGATTAGCCCAACCTCTATTGTCTGGACAAGACCTTTCAACATTAAGTAGATCGGTGGCCTCCGCCACCAGGTTGGTTGAAGATCAATTCTGATGCTTCTATTGGTGTTGTGATTTAGTAATCGCATTTGTAATTAGGGATTACGAGGAGATATGCTATCATTTAGCTCTCAAGTTGGTTCCCCTACTGACCCCTTGGTAGCAGAGGCTTTAACTATTTAGTTTTGCCGAATTACAGTAACATAGCTCATAACTTTGGTATTATTTGTGAGAGTGATTTGCTTCTGGCTGTAAAGAGTCTATCTAAACTGGTTGATCATTGCTGCTAGTCTCCAGCAAATATTCTCATGGATTGTATGTCTTTAAGGTCAACTTTTAAAGTAGATGAGTTTTCTTGGATTAAAAGGTTTCATTGCTTCTCAAAACTAAACTTGGCACATCAAGGCTTCATTGCCAGTATGGTTTCTTTCAAAAGATAATGTGCCACTCAGTTTCGTTAGATGTGGCAGAGTATTCCCTCCTTCTTAGATTTGGTTCTTGCTCTCGTCTCTCTTAATGTTGGTTTCCTCTCTTATGGTTTGTTTGTTTTGGTGAGTCTCTATCTGGTTGTTGTTTGTTTTCCCCATGTTACCATCTCCTGTTGAGGTGCTTTGGTTTGTATAATGTTGTTGGCCAGTTTCATACCAGGCCCCTTCAATGACCCAAGCCCAACATCTTCATACAATAGCATCAACGAGCTCACTTCGTGGACTCAAGCCACGCTTAGGGAATTATCGTAGGTCGTAGTTTAGTAGGCCATGAGTAGTCAAATAGGTCCATTTTTTTGTTTAATTTGATTTTAAATCCCACCTAGGGGGATTTTGAAGTTAATTAAATCAAAATAAAAAGGTGATGGAGGAAATAAACCCAAAAAACCTTCCTTGTTCACCCTTTAAAATAGCCCCAAAACTCTATTTTTTCCCTAGCATAACCCAAGGGATTAAAACCCAAGCCTGAAAATCATTTTCGTAGCAAAAACGTAGAAAAAACCCAACGACAGAGCACCAAGTACGCCACTGGAGCACCCGGCACGTCGAGAGGGGCTCCATCAGCATCAAGATAACTTCTGCTCGAGTCATAAGTCCACCATTAAAGGAATCATGCACGTGCCTCCATTGCCAGTTCCCGCCTGAAATTTTGTAGAAATTCTGATGATGCATCATAAATTTTAGATAGCAAAATTGGAGAGACCTTACACTGGAGCGAAGAGCATGTTTGTCAACTCTTTGGAAATAGATGGTTAGTCTTAGTCGTACCTCCTAGGAGCATTATGCCTAGAAGAGCTTCAAAGGAGGCATGAATTGTTAGACATGTATGCCCTAAGGAGTAAAAATGTAATACGTTTTTGGAGACATTTTTATCAATAAAGAATTTATTCATTTATATATACCAAATCTTGTCCTCTTTACGTTCATATTTGTTGAATGTATGATAAGCAAACAGTAGTCTGAGACTGTTAGTCTAAACCTTAAGAATTGGGCATATGATGGGATGATTATGCGGTAGACACGATTCTTAAGGTGATGGTCTAAAAGATATGATCCGCAATCGAGGGAATAAAGTTGGGCGCTTTATTCATGTAAAGATTGTTATGTTGTCTATATCCCTTTTGGGAGATGGTTTGTCTTGACCATTGGAGTTGGACTCTGTGAATAGAAACATTGGCGCGTTGTCATAGGTGACGACGTATTGGATCGGGACATAAAGTGAATTGATTTGGATTAATAATTCTGTCTCGGCAAATCGATTCACTTTAGACAGTCATTTGTATTGTATCTTAATCCTGAGATGAATAGTGGGCCCGTTATCTCGACTTGTGTCTTTTGATGTACCAATGGGTGACTCCCACATCTCTATAGTGGTATGCATGCCGGTACGTTGGAGGCATGACTCTTGATAGCGTAGACTTGTTATTCACAGATATGGAATCCATAGCTCCTCTTTAGGAGTAATGATATCCTCTTATATGCGTTGTCCTGTAATTGGAAAACTAGAGCGCTCAACCATTTGGATACATAGGTGTAACCGAATGGTATACTATCTTTGGATGGTAAGTTTTCTAATGGTGAGACAATGGAACGTAAGATAAAAATAATCGGGAAGGTAAGACAGAACTTGTCCTTAAGCCGATTATGGATTATCATATGGGGATACGATGCACTATGATATGTCATGGAGACTTAGCTACACGAGATTCGTAATTCTATAAAGTTCGAGAGTGCAGCTCCAAGCTTTTAGTGGAGTAGCGTTGGAGTTGATAATTGTGAAATGTATATCTGGGATATTGGGTTTCATAATTATCATGAGCTTGAACTTTATAGGTCCATTTTGGTCCCCTTTGCTAGCTCACAAAATCCTGTAACGACACGACGTGCTTTTCCAATAATTGGTGACTTATGTCAGATTTATCGGATTGGTTTAAAATTTGTAAGAATCAAATAATTTATGTTTGTTTATCGGTTGAATTAATTTTGTAAGAAATTAGTTCAAGATAAACTTGTTGAATTATTGCGATCAGATAATTCTTGTCTGTTTATCGGTTGTTTTAATTTTGGACAAATTAAAACAAGATAAACTTGTAGAATTATTGTGAATTGATTTATTTTCTTAGAGATTATCTTGATAAAGTTTGTTTTGATCAGATAACTTCTCTATTGGGTTATTTAAATCAAAACTGAGACTTTATCCTTTAGAATCTCGGGTGGAAAATAAAAGATTCGCGGAGATTTTTTTTTGGGAGTTTGGCCTGCCGGATGATGTGTTCGGCCTGCCGATCAGCGGTAGATAAGATTACGCGTTTTCACGCGGATCTTATCAGATATTGATCCGAACTTGATTCTGTTTCGAGTTTTTGAGACCTAATCTGATATGGACTGACCCCAGGACCAATAGGTGTAAAAAGGGAGTGAGTCTCATGATTTACTAAGATAAAAAAAGATCAATTTGAGAGATTAAGAGTGATACTCTTCTAGTGAGCATCTGAAAACTCCCTGAGAGATTTTGTTCACAAATCACAAGCACTAGCTTTGGGTTCTCTCTATTGGTTGGAAGGAGAGTCACCGGTGGAAGAGCTGTACGTGTGAGCCCACACTCACTCCGGTTGTGGATAGAGAATAGCAAAGAAGACCAGTTGGTTGAGACTCTTCTGGAACGTTACTTCTCTACACAGGTTGCGGAGGTTCTTCGGCACACTGAGGTTAGTAAGATCTGTTTAATTTATACATATAACATGTCAAACTTGTGTTTTAAAAATTACTCTGATGAAAAATTTTAAAAAAATTCTGTTGTGCACTTTGTTTCCAACATGAATGAATGTTGTTTTTTGCTAACCTAAAAATCAACAAGAGGCCATCAAAGGGACCTAAGCCTATATTTTCACATCATTTTCACCTTCCACAGCTTCAGAAAAAACATCATCTTCATCTAAGTTTATGTGCTTTGGATTTGGAAGATTTTATTGAAAAGTTCTTCATCTCCATAGTCGAAGATCAAATCCTTCCTCTGTTACCACTTCAGCCTCTCCAAATCTTACAAGATTGCTACATAAACATTTAAGAGCTTTGTCAAAGTTCATGACCAACCTTAGGAGTTTTTAGCGCTCAAGCCTCACCTTTCAATGAAGGCAACTTGTGTTTGCCTCTGGAGCACTTTTCCAGAAAAACTCAAAGTGCTCCAAAACTTCGCATGTCAGCTCTTCGACTCCAGAAAGTGGTTGAAGGAAACTTCAAAACCCTAGACATAATTATATAATTAATTGCCAGAATTATTTTCCAATTTTTCAATTGAGATTATTATGTGCGTCTATTTTTCTTGCTCATAACTATTTTCTTATTATGTTTGAGTAGCAACTAAATAGGACTTGAATATATATATTGCTACATTAGAATGCTTGATCCATGATTGTCTTGCTATTCTAATCATTAGTAGCAAATTGTGGTCGTTAATTATAGTCAAGTTTTATATGATTGCAAGTAGAACATAATGTAGGTTAAATGATTCGAGCTTGTGTGACTGTTGCCTTGATCAACTTATCTTTCTCAATATAATGCTTCCGTTAAATTAAATTTAGGAGGATAATAGAGCTTGTTATTATCTATAATTGATAATTTTAATAGAAAATTGGGAATAATTCTATAAACTCACCACTACCAAATTTTAAATTTTTCGTAAAATTTTTCATTTTAGTTTTAGGTTCTTGAGTTTTGTTTTAGGATTTTGTGTCATGTTTAAGTCTTAGAATACCTTTGACTTCTTTGATGAGAATTGAGCTTTAATTCTTATGGTCTTAATTGATGATGAATGTTGTGTTGAATTATGATTTTTTTTTTAATATGTCTTCATGATCATTATACTCACTTGTTATTGCACAATAAAATTCTTAAGCTTTCCCAATTGATTTTAGGTGTTACAAGGTTAGTTGGAGTGAAGTGAAGGCCTAACACAATGGTATCTGGCCTATATAAGAATTTTATGGGGTTCCCAGAGATGTTCATTGTAGAATTTTACGGTGTCTCTAACTTCATGAAGTATTTAGGACCTTTGTGATTTCCATGTTCTTTCTTTTTTCTAACCACTACACCTCAACCATGTTATAACCCATATTGAAGACCTTTTGATTTCAGTGATGCCTTTAGTGTAGTGGAGATTCGTACCAAAAGAGGAGCCTATGACATTTTATCTTTTCAATCAAGATTAGGTGACCATTTTTATGAGGAATATAAAGTTTACCTTTTTTGAAGCTTGTATTGTTTTAACATCGGTAACAATGGCTATTCACACACACACTTGAGTATGATTGTTATAGGATGTATTAGCTTCAGATTGTGTAATTAAGTCGGTACAATGCTTGTTTGATTTCAAGCTTATATCTTTTATTGTTCTCTGAGACTAATGATTGGAAGGTTAGTTTTCTTTGTCTTTTTCTTTCTGTTTAGGCTTTACTCAAGGATTTGCAAAGCTAAGTGTAGAAGAGTTTGATAAGTGCATAAATTTACATAATTTTATATCATTCTTCCTTCCATTTATTTTGTTTTTAAGTGTGGGAGAGTTTGATAAGTGCATAAATTCACTCTGAGACTAATGTATTAGTTTGTGTTTTGTAGGTTTTTATAGTAATGGAATGAAAAGGGGGCTAAAAAGGAGGATTTGGAAGCTTTAATTATCATACTTATGTATTCGGAGGTCAACCAGGTGCCCCAGCTTGAAATAGGAGCAAAAACAGGCCTTAACGCATGAAGGTTGAGGGTGGCATCATGGAGAAGCTTTAAGGCTAGCACTGTAGCACCTGTGGAGAAGTTAAGGGGTGCTGTAGCACCACACAGTACCCTGCATAATTCAATCTCATAATTTTGGCGAGAAAAACATGGTTTTGCGTTATCTTGTGTGGTCCATTTTTTACTTCGAATTTTAGTCCAAAAAGACCTAAAACTTTCCCTTTTCAACCCTAACTCATATATCTATAAATATATCATTTCAAAACACAACTATAAGTCTTTATTTAGCTTTTCTTAGCCTTAAGAGGAGGAGGAGAAGGGGAGATCTCCAGAAGAAGAATGGGAGAGCTTCGGTGGAGGCTTATGGAGAATCATCTGTGTAGAAGGATTTCTATCACCGAAACTATTCTTCTCCTTACTCTTCATCTCTTTTCTTTTCCAATTATATTACTTTAATTTTGTTTTTGGTTAAGGGAAATTCCAAACCTCGACATGATTATATAATTACTTTTCAGAATTATTTTCCAATTTTCCATTTAAGATTATTTGTGCTCTTCTATATTAATTATTCATGATTATTTTCTTGCTTTGTTTAGGTGTGCAACTAAATAGGACTTCAATTTAATCTATTGCAAGATTGAATGCTTAATTCGTAATTATATTGTTAGTCTAATCATTAGTAACAAATTACAAGGTATGATTATGAGAGGTTTTCATTAATTATGATGTGAAATGTAATCTAGGTTGAATAGACTATGCTTGTGTGTTTATTGTGTAGATCAACCTCTCTCTTTTATCTAATGCTTCCATTAAATTGAATCTAGAGAGTTTATTCTAGGTTATTTAAGGGAAAGAGATTAAGTCAAGAGCTTGTTTTGCCAAAAGACTAAGTAAGAGAGATTAGGATAGCAGAGCTTGTTGCTATCTACAATTGGTAGTTTCAATAGATAATTAGGAATAATCCTGTGATTAATTCTATAGTTATTATTTAGTGGACTAGGGGGGAATGATCCTTTTATCATTTTTAATGTTATTGTTTCATATTTATTTGTTTTCTTGTGTCTTTGTTAGCTTAATTGTTTAGTTAATTAAATTCAAAATCCCCTCAGCTTAGTGTTAGTGTTAGTGTGTCTCAGAGTCAATAACTAGTTAATTAGAACAAATCCTCTATAGAACAATCCTTACCCACCATTACATTTAATAAAGTTGGCATTTTAAGTAAGGTTAATTTGGTGCTTCCCTCGAGGCTAGATCTGACGATGGAGGTAGCTTTGTCTCCATTCTCCAAATCCATCCCTCCATCAACCATTGACTACTCCTCCTACTATCACCCCTTAATATAGTT
The DNA here is from genome assembly GCA_025403435.1 of Artocarpus heterophyllus. Lineage (NCBI taxonomy): Eukaryota > Viridiplantae > Streptophyta > Magnoliopsida > Rosales > Moraceae > Artocarpus > Artocarpus heterophyllus. Next base: position 28,803,802 of record CM046349.1, read on the forward strand.
CCTTCATTGTTGCATTTTTGTTTTCTTCCCTTTAGCTACAGGTTTCTTTCTAGTTGTTCAGCAACGGAGCAGGTCCTAGAAGCCATCTTCTTTGGCTCAATCTGGGCTTAACTGTCTCCACTACCCATTGGAGGTCCTATTGAAGTCATCTCATACGAACTCAGTTATCGCTCCAGTAATGTCATCACTAACACCAACGAATAGAAGAGCAATGCGTGTATTACCCCGACAAGTCATACCCCGCAAATCTGTCGGACCCTAATATAGAGCTCTTATCTTCTTTGGTGTGAAATGAATTTTGGGTCAATTTAATAAATACCCCTTTCGTGATTTTTTTTTAAAATTTTATTACTTCTATGAAAAAAGTTTGAAAATATGATGACATTATTATTCCCATGTATTTTATTTAAAGTTAGAAAATATGTATTATTTAAGAATATTTTGGACCTTTTAGCTAGGAGAAATTTCATAAATCAAATGGAAAAAAATGGTATGACACAATATCGATAATTCAAAAGTATTATAACATCTAATTAATTTACTCAATGAATTTCTCATTTACCAAATGGCATAAATCAAATGGAAAAAAAAAGGTATGACACAATATCGATAATTAAAAAGTAGTATACCATCTAATTAATTTACTCAATGAATTTCTCATTTACCAGCAACGGCAACGGCAAGGGCAGCAATAATAATAAGAAAAGCCACATTTCACCAGGCTAGGTGGTTGGAAACGGTAAGCAACTAGTTTAACAACTAAGTTTTTTTTTTGTCCTTTTTGAATAATAAAACCAAAATTTTATTTAGTAGGTTTGTCTCTTGTGCCTCGACGCATCCACATGTGTTTTCTTTTTTATTTAAAACCCTTTCCATGCATGCAATATTCGGGATTTGGAGCCTCCATGTTCTCTTTCTTTTTGGTCAAACTTCTTTTTTGAAATGTTTATCCCTTTTTTTATTGCACCTTTTTTTATCCCTTCTTTAGTGTTTGTTCTAGGACGTTATTTGGGCAAGTTATATTAAGGGAAAATTCTAAAATATTATCCCTAGAATTTATTCAAAATACCACAAACATACTTCAAATTTAACTAGTCCCTAATCTCTTATGAAAATAAATAACTGGTAAAAAAATCCACTTAATTTTTTTAATAAATAAAAAAATATCCCTCAGTTTTTGAAAGACTTAAAAAATTATGTTCATTAATTAAGTTATTAAAAATATCAACAACACCCTTATTAAAAAGAATTAAGTATTTTTAAAAGAATGTAAATACATTGTTCAAACGTTAACCATTAAAGAAACAAATAAGTAATAGATTTAAAATAAAAACTTTTTGAAACTATGTAAAAAATTGAATAAATTTAAACTTAAAACTTAAAAATAAATCTAGGAAATAGGAAGCAACATTGGAAGTTGAGGCAGTCAACCATTGATGGGGCTAGGTTTGGCTGGTAGATTGACGAGTCAAGAGGGCGAGAGAGAGACTTTTATTTTATGTTTTAAAGTTTTGAGGTTTTTTGGTTTTAAGATATTTTTCCTCTATTTTTGGAATAATTAATGTTTGATAATTGCTTATTATTTAGAGTACTCTTGACTTTTTCAACCATTGGACATGTGAACTGTATATATATATTTTTAACTTTTAAAAAAACCAAAGGGATATTTTTTTATTAGTTAAAACCTAGAGTATATTTATGGTATTTTGAACCATTTTAGGGGATACTTTTAGAATTTTTCTTATATTATTATTTTAAAAGTGAATCTTCCTTATTTTAAACAAAACATTTTATACACCTTGATTAGGGGCAGTTTGGGATTACTGTAGTCTTAAAATATTTACCGTTATCTATGGCTCATTAATAAAAAGATTACCATGATCAAAAAGTATGTGAGCCTCTAAATATCTAATAGTTATTTAAAAATAATAATTTAAAATTTGGTATGGTGTACTTATTGAACAATTTTATTAAATGCTTTAATTTTTAAGTAATCTTTTCAAATTTTTAACATCTATATATTAAAGAGCAGATTTAGAATTATGGTTTATAAACAAATAATTTTAGTCTATCTAAACAAAGACCACAAAAGTAGTTTTGCAAGGACAAGTCCTATCTTCTACAATTTTTTTTGTTGGACAAAATAAGAGTTTGCGGAACACCTTAGTTTGCTACAGATTATTTATCAATCCAGACGCAAAAGCAAATACAAGCCCTGAAAGTCATTTTTAACTATGAAATAAGGATATTGCTGCTTAAATTACCTAATTTCACTATGCCATTATTTATTATTATTATTATTTTTTTGGTTGGAAGGGTATGACCTTGTTTAACTAGAATAACAGACAAACCATATGCTCGTCCATGTTAAGAAGATGAGAGCAGATTTTTGTGGGTTTTTAGTACTAGTGTTAGGCACGCTCTCAATGCGAGGGTTTTTTTTATTTTATTTTTTTAATACAAAGATTTAAAATTTCTTCAAAATTTAGTTTTACTTATTTTCTATTATTCTAATAGTTTAGTTTAATGAAAAAAAAAGTTGAATTACATAGCAATTTACTTATGGAATACATAAAGAGTATAGAAAAACCAAAAAGTATTAAAAAAAAAATTGTAAGGAACCCACCCGTCAACAAATAGGCAAACCGCTCGCTCTTTTATAAAGAGTATAGATATACATATGTGTTTGTGTGTGTGTATATATATATGTTAGTACAATTAATGACTTGAGAGTGTTTAAAAAGGTGATGGAAACCGTTGGTTAAAACCATTTTTATTGTAACATGTGAGAGCTTTACACTGTACCAATTTTTTTTTAATTGTTACTATAGCATGTGAGAGCTTTACACTATTCATAACTAAGTTTGGTTCTCACCAATCAGCCAAACAGCTGGTAAAAGTTCAACATAGGAGTATTATTTATTTTATACTAAACGATAGTTTTCATTCAGTGAACCTAGTTAGAATTAACAATTTCTAATTGATGGAGTATAAAGCTCTCATATGCTACATTATTGTAACGTCCCTATATGGGGGTTAACAGTTGTTAATGAGATAAAATAAAAATAAATAATAAAAGTAAAACCTTAAAAATAAAATTTGCCCGGGACTTAAATGAAAACTCTCAACTCAAAAATAAAAATATAAACGACAAATAAACCACAGTTTTAATGTAGCACCTTAAATTTAATAATATAAACTGTTGTCATCATCATTTTAACCCTCAACACATTATAATACAGTCACAGAAAGTAACAATTGATGCTTACATTATCATGAAGAACATTCTCAACGATTGAAGCAGTCCCAATGTAATATAGTTACATCACTTCCTCAACTATATTTCTCGTAGCCACCTCACACTTAGTGAGTCCTGAAAAGATATAAACATAAGGGAATGAGCAACACTATGCTCAGTAGAGAAAGCCATTACTCACCTTTAGGTTTTTATCATTACCACATTAAAATCTGCATGGTCAGTAAGTCACATCATATTCCAGATTATGAGGTTTATTATGATCACATCTTATAGATACCGTAGTTAATCTTTACCAAGTGTCATAATTACACATTTATACAAATATTACCAATCATCATTGTTCCTAGGTATCCATGTTAAATTGAGTATCACTCAACTCATCGAGACCCAAATGGGCGCACTTGATCACCCTATAAACATTCCAAGGGTGTTCCGGTGAGGGGACATCAAGCCCCGAGTCCTCACCAAATCAATTCCTGTACAGTGTGTTCTGGGACTTTCAACCCAAGGAAGCGTCATCACCTTCCCCCTATTTTACCTTTTAGGGTATTCATGCCCAAGGACGTAACCGTCGCCCTTTTCATGTCTCACAATTTCTCTATATTAAATCATTATTAATAGAGTTAATTTTCCTAACCATGCTTCTCAATTTATAACATGTGTCAATTCATTATGTTCCTCGCCGTACAATACAAGACGAGTCCATGTCATAGTTTCATACGTGATACTCATATAATATCAGTTCAACATAGATATATATATATTGCGGCAAAACAATCAATTTTAATTCTATAAAAACCTCACAAAAGATGAGTAATAGAATCCCTACCTTTCAAGCTTATCAACAGTCTCTTAATCATGGAATCAGTTAACGTTAGCTCCATACTCCCTTGATCCTAAGGCGTGCATAAGGACAATTAAAACTAAAGCACAATATACAACTACATTCATAAAATTCATTTTAATTTAATCTTAGAATTTCAAGAAATAACCACTGCCCATAGAGGTATTACAAAGTTTAACAATATAAATTTTCTGTCTAGGGCATATACACTTAGACTTCATACATATGCTCCAAAATAGCAACAAACATATACTTAGGTTTAAGAACGCAAATTTGAATAATCCTTTAGTATAAAAGAAAATTTATAAATGAAAGACTAAATTTGTTCATAAGATTCTAACCTCGGATTATGGTTAGTTGGAAGCTTGAAATGGCTTCAAAACAGGTTCCTTTACTTCGGTATGACTGAAATTCTTGCTCTAATGGAGGTGATGGTAGCTGATTTTTATGGCTGCCTTGAAGAAGTTCTCTAAGTATTTTGCTTCAGCAAAGAAATGAGAAGAAGAGTGTGGGAACCGTGGAAGAGAAAGGAAGAAAAGATGAAGTCTTTGAAGAGAAGTGATAGAAACAATTATAGAGGAGACATGTTGAAGCATGTCACGGAGGAAATAAAGAAAATGAGGGTCAAGAGTAGTTGGAAAAGATATCCTTATGTCTCATCTAAAGACTTTAACACACATAATGCTAATATGACATTTTTGAGATTTATTAGAAGTTCTAAGGCTTTTTAGTAATCATACTAAATAAATATATGAGAATTTTAGAAAATTTAAAAATAGATAAAAATAAATATTATAAAATAAATTTAAATGAAGCAATTTTTTTTTATACACTAAAAATTAATTTAATTACCTCAATACCCGTTAGGAGAATAACGGGTGTCACAGCTCTACCCCCCTTAAAGAAATTTCGTCCTCGAAATTTCAATTCTAGTAATACTAGTAAAAATTATGATTCCACTATGATTCCAATTCTGAGTCTAAACCGTTAATGTTCTTTGTCCTCCAAATTTAAGTTATCGTAACTCCACTTATTTACTTGCATAATAAATCTTACTCTAAATTCTAAATCCCTCAATGAGAGTATTTCTGACAAGTTTCAACTTGTAACACCATATAATAGTCTAAGAATCTGATCAGGCATACATATTTACCATACCATGATTCCAGTCCTTCATTGTCCATGGACTGTGATTTACAATCATATTTAAGGAGATTGCCAGAGAAATTTTATATACTTCATCTTTAGGTTCCTTTTCCTTTTTGAGTAAGGAAAAGTCAAATATATTTGATTTCATACCTCAACTAATAAACTAAAACATAATCATAAAACATATATCACAAACACTTATATTCAAAACCATACATTAAACTTATTCATAGAGATATTAAACGGAATCTCAGAGTTGCAAACATACCCGACATATTTTTCATTAAACAGCTATCCTCATGACACAAACATTCAATCCAAATAATATACTCATATTTCATATGGAATATCCCCATAACTGACTCTGGTACTTCCACATAATATTAACAGAATATTACACATTACAAACATAATACGGATACGTTTCGAGAGTACAAGGCACTCCGTATACCAGCTATCCATATCATGCATGCTTAGAGGATACAAAAACATCGATAAACAAAAGATCGGACCTTAAGAAGGATGCGTTTCGAGAGCATCAAGTACTCCGTATCCAGCCATCCCGGCATTAGGCTCAACGAATCTAAAAGATTGAACAACAACGTACCACAAGAAACACAGAATACAGGACAAACGGTTATTCGCAACACACGAAATACGGACACACATGCCTATATGCCAAAGATAAAACAAAAAGATTACAGATGGAGATTCAAATCAATTGGCCGCTCCCGGCTTTCCCTTTCCCATTCAAGCTTGGATGTTGCAGTGTCGGATTCTGGATGTATGATTTGCATTTTATCTATCAATTCCTCAGCTGTTGAAGCAGTGACAAAGATTTGTCTCTCCGATTCTGTAGTGATGTTTTCTTCCACAGCGTAATCTAGAAATTTCAAAAGACCGTCATAAAAACCCTTTACGTTCAGCAGTCCCAAAGGTTTGGAATAAAAGCCCAACAATTGCCCACAAGCAACTATAAATATTTCCTCAAGAGTACCTAGACCACCAGGTAATGCTATAAAAGCATCAGAATTATAGATTATGTCTTTAAAATTTTTAGGGATACTCCTGACTCCTTCTCCCTTACCTATGGCTTCCTTACAAAGGTTTCCTTCAACTGGAATATGAGGCCAAATTCTTACATCAGTAGCGTCGCTAGACCTAGCTGCTAGTGCCATATTTACCATCATTTTTATACTACCACCCCCATAGATTATGTTAATCTTCTTGCGTGCTAGGACTTGCCCTAAGTGATTTGCAGCTTCTAAATAAGCTTTATCTTTTCCAAGGCTGGAACCACAAAAGACACAGACATTCTTTATTTTCTTCGTGGACTGGGAGGTAGACATATTTGGTTTATAGAAGTGGTTGCTTAATGTCTGCTCCACTTAGACTTCGGGTTCTACATGAGATTTTAAAGATGAGAAATATACAAAAAGGGCTAAAGAGATAGACGAGTAGGTAATGAAAAGGTAATCCAAAGATTTAAACAAAATCTTGTGCGGATAAGAAAGTAAGATAAGGTGATTGATAGTTTACAGAAAATCTGATTCACTTTTTGAAAAAGATTAGACTCTAATTGTATAACTTTTGACAATTGAGAACAATTTGACAAAAGACCCTCTTGACACAACTGTAGACTTTTTGACAAATATACACAAAGTCTAGAAATTTAATATAAACGACAAATACTGTAGAACTTTTGAAATTTGAGACACAAATCTTGAAATATCTGGATAAGCTTTTCAAAATTCAAACATATTACTGTATCGTATGTAACGTGTCTGATAAGATAATATATTTTATTATATATATATATTTAAGAAAATCATAAATTAAATAAGATATTAACACTTACTGTATCAATCTAATAATCACAATTATTTCAAACACAAAAGCAAATATTCTGAGTAAAAGAAAAACACAAACTGTTGAACATCAGCTAAAACTGCTTCAAATAAGTAAAGACTAAATAACCTTTATAGAGCGATGACTTATTCCCCATCCAGTTTTCTTATGGCTTGGCAAACAGGATCTAGAAATACCATATTCCTGAGGCGTTGTCTTTCTGTATAAAATTTAGGCCAGAGTTTAAAAATAGCTCCTTGAACATATCCACTAGGGTGACCGTGGAGAGGAGGATGGATGCTATCCAAGTTCTCCTTTGAAAGTCCATCCCTACAAAACCTTATTTTATCCTCTCTATTCGTAGACATATAACCAGGTGAAGTACATTTACCGTTACAATTTTGTCTTCCACATTTGTTACAAGTGACCACGATGGCACGAGCTCTTCTTTTCATTGCACTACGACTGGTACCTGTTCCTGGTAAACCGACATCTTGACTAAAGTCACTCGGACGGATTTTCCCCTCTATTAACATTCTCACATCACAAGGGATACCAAAACGCATAAGAATCCACAACCGAGTAATTCTAGCCTTGTATTTCTTTCTGAGAATCTTTTGGGAGAGTGATGGGAAATACTTTCTCAGGTGTTGGTACTTTGGGTCCATGATGAGATGAAAGAAGAGTAAATAGAAAGGAAAAATTAAGATAGTAAATTACAGAATCCTAGAATTCCTTCTTCTTTTAGAGGAAAAGAAGAATTTTTTAATGAAAAAGAAGAGGATTTGCGATTTAGAGAGAAAATAACAAATTAAGAGAGAAAAAGTGAACTCGGAGAAATAAGCTCCTATGCACAGTAAACGTATATGTAAACAATGATTAAACCACTGTATATGACACGTATAGAAACCACGTGGGAGAGACAGTGTGAATCAAACTGATTTAAGATTTAAACTAGGCCCAAATGTTCTAAGTGAAAATGATCAGGTTGTTTCGGGCCTTGACACATTTGGAACGAGTTAAATAACAAACATAAAATTGAAAACCAATTTGTATAAATCTTAAACCCAATTTAAAGCCCACTATAGATAAAGTTAATTATGAACAACAAATCTAATTTAACGACAACAAGGATCTTCCTGAATGATCCAGCAACTCAAATAATTTTGTTTTAATCAAAACCTTATTGAACAATGCATACACCCATATGTTATTCTTAATACTCAACATCTATCAATGGATTCGTCATCATTGCTACCAAGGGTTTAGAATGTGACTAACCTTGAAATCAATACGATTTACGTCTTTCAACGTAGACCATATCAACGAACAAAGACACTAGATGTTACTACTTAAGAACATCTACAATCCCCACAATTCTACTCATACAATATATAATTTCCTCATATAACAAAACCTTAGGTAACCAAAAGATTCACTGATACACTTAAATACAATGTACGTAACGAAATATTCCAATTTTGATATTCATGCATTCTAGACTTTACACAGTCTCAACAGACCAAAAGTCTAACATTTATCTCTCTCAAGATTCAATACCATGATTCCCAACTTATATCATATTCCTCAAATAAATAGAACTTTTAAGAAAAGTTATTGACACTTATGTGCTCCATCGAATCCACACATAATCATTACTTAGGTTTGAATCAATTACGAAAAATTTGGCATATCTATGTCAAACTTTAAAATCAATAAATCAAGCCTTATATTTCTTATTGTTTTTCACGAGACAAAAGGCTATTAAATCCTCGTATCTACACGAATTTCTCATCGTTTATACGAATTATATATGCTTATAGATCCAAATATTATACGAATCTCTCATAAGCATTCTACTTATAAACTCATTCCATATAATTATCATTCCCTCATAACTATTAATACTTTCCTTCTATGTAATTATTGTACTCATATAACCATTAGTATTTTCATTCTATGGCATTTCCATGTTACATCCTTCTAGACTGTATAAATCAATGTGAAGGTTCATTTTGATGATGACAATGAAAATTCAGCTTCAAAACCATCTCAAAAATATATTTTTAAAGTGGTGCTACACTCCCTAGGTTAACTGAACCTAGGCTCTGATACCAAAAATTCTGTAACTTCCCTATATGGGGGTTAACAGTTGTTAATGAGATAAAATAAAAATAAATAATAAAAGTAAAACCTTAAAAATAAAATTTACCCGGGACTTAAATGAAAACTCTCAACTCAAAAATAAAAATATAAACGACAAATAAACCACAGTTTTAATGTAGCACCTTAAATTTAATAATATAAACTGTTGTCATCATCATTTTAACCCTCAACACATTATAATACAGTCACAGAAAGTAACAATTGATGCTTACATTATCATGAAGAACATTCTCAACGATTGAAGCAGTCCCAATGTAATATAGTTACATCACTTCCTCAACTATATTTCTCGTAGCCACCTCACACTTAGTGAGTCCTGAAAAGATATAAACATAAGGGAATGAGCAACACTATGCTCAGTAGAGAAAGCCATTACTCACCTTTAGGTTTTTATCATTACCACATTAAAATCTGCATGGTCAGTAAGTCACATCATATTCCAGATTATGAGGTTTATTATGATCACATCTTATAGATACCGTAGTTAATCTTTACCAAGTGTCATAATTACACATTTATACAAATATTACCAATCATCATTGTTCCTAGGTATCCATGTTAAATTGAGTATCACTCAACTCATCGAGACCCAAATGGGCGCACTTGATCACCCTATAAACATTCCAAGGGTGTTCCGGTGAGGGGACATCAAGCCCCGAGTCCTCACCAAATCAATTCCTGTACAGTGTGTTCTGGGACTTTCAACCCAAGGAAGCGTCATCACCTTCCCCCTATTTTACCTTTTAGGGTATTCATGCCCAAGGACGTAACCGTCGCCCTTTTCATGTCTCACAATTTCTCTATATTAAATCATTATTAATAGAGTTAATTTTCCTAACCATGCTTCTCAATTTATAACATGTGTCAATTCATTATGTTCCTCGCCGTACAATACAAGACGAGTCCATGTCATAGTTTCATACGTGATACTCATATAATATCAGTTCAACATAGATATATATATATTGCGGCAAAACAATCAATTTTAATTCTATAAAAACCTCACAAAAGATGAGTAATAGAATCCCTACCTTTCAAGCTTATCAACAGTCTCTTAATCATGGAATCAGTTAACGTTAGCTCCATACTCCCTTGATCCTAAGGCGTGCATAAGGACAATTAAAACTAAAGCACAATATACAACTACATTCATAAAATTCATTTTAATTTAATCTTAGAATTTCAAGAAATAACCACTGCCCATAGAGGTATTACAAAGTTTAACAATATAAATTTTCTGTCTAGGGCATATACACTTAGACTTCATACATATGCTCCAAAATAGCAACAAACATATACTTAGGTTTAAGAACGCAAATTTGAATAATCCTTTAGTATAAAAGAAAATTTATAAATGAAAGACTAAATTTGTTCATAAGATTCTAACCTCGGATTATGGTTAGTTGGAAGCTTAAAATGGCTTCAAAACAGGTTCCTTTACTTCGGTATGACTGAAATTCTTGCTCTAATGGAGGTGATGGTAGCTGATTTTTATGGCTGCCTTGAAGAAGTTCTCTAAGTATTTTGCTTCAGCAAAGAAATGAGAAGAAGAGTGTGGGAACCGTGGAAGAGAAAGGAAGAAAAGATGAAGTCTTTGAAGAGAAGTGATAGAAACAATTATAGAGGAGACATGTTGAAGCATGTCACGGAGGAAATAAAGAAAATGAGGGTCAAGAGTAGTTGGAAAAGATATCCTTATGTCTCATCTAAAGACTTTAACACACATAATGCCAATATGACATTTTTGAGATTTATTAGAAGTTCTAAGGCTTTTTAGTAATCATACTAAATAAATATATGAGAATTTTAGAAAATTTAAAAATAGATAAAAATAAATATTATAAAATAAATTTAAATGAAGCAATTTTTTTTTATACACTAAAAATTAATTTAATTACCTCAATACCCGTTAGGAGAATAACGGGTGTCACAATTATAAAGCAAAAGTTAGCTATAGTGTAAAACTCTAACATGTTATAATGTTTTGGTCCCAACTAGGTTTGCTAAATGAAGTATTTGGTTATTTTAAGCTGAAAAGAGTTGAAAAAAATCCATTAAAATTTGATAATTAATAACATTTATTAAATAACGTAGTTTATTTAGATTTCAAGGTGCCTTTGTTAAATGCTGCTTTGAATCTTATGGAGCATCTAACTTTTCTTTTCGCTTAGTTGATAAGAAGGGATTTAAGTTGATAGAGGGATGAAGATTTGCTATCCTACTTTTTTTGTCTTTTTAGTTGTCCTTCAATTAAATTTTGATATCATAACGAATATGTTAATTAATTTTCATATTTAAGTTTTATTTGTGTGTTTAAGACATTATTAAATTTTAATAATATGTCGAATAAAGAGTAAGACAGATAGCCAAAAGGACCAAAAAAGATATAAGACAGCAGTCCTTGAATCATATTATTCCATCATCGTACATTTATTCTCATTCTTTTTACAGAAGCAACCAAAAAAAAGCGTACGTTTTGTCACTTCTCTTTTTATCTCGTTTCTTTCTTTCAATTTTGTTTCTTTCCATGCACAATTGAACGGGAAAAGAAAGGTAGTACTTCTATGTACCTTTACCAAGTAACTACATACTTTAAGTCCTTACGTTCACATTTGCAAATAGTTATTGCAACTAATATTAATGCTGCACAAAGAGAAAAGACATATCGGCGTGGAACACAAGAGGTTGGCATATTTTCACTTTTGTAACTCATTGGATCCCCGGTTGAATTATTAGCCTGTACTATATGTTACTAAAATTAAAGAAATAGCAAGCCAACTGAAAGAGAGAGAGAGAGGAGGGGAAGAAGAAGAAAGAAGAACAAATACATACGTATGTAGGTCTTAGAGACTAGAATAAGACCTTTCACACACAAATTATATAAGTATGTCCATCCGTGCCATAATGCATGCAAGCATGGCACTTGAGACATGAGCATATGCAAGCCCTACCAACTACTAATCAAATGAATCAAAACCAATCTTAGAAAACCACGACAGAATCATACATATTGACACATTCTTTCTTCTATTTTTGCGCGCGCGTACACACACACATATATATATACACACATATGACTTCTTTTTTATTTTTATTTTTTGCCCGACCGACTAAAGTTTAAGATTTTCATATGCGCTTCGACTGACTCTTGCCTTTTTTTTTATTTTGTTCCAATATTTCTTTTAGAAACAACTCTTACTCATAAGGTATTGTATTTGTTTTGTGATATCTTATATTTTGGACCATATATGACATTGATACCTACATATTATAAATTGACTTAGGAAAGAAAAATATAGAGCATAATTTTGAAATTTAAAGTTATATATACAAACTAAAATAGGCAATCCATGTTGGAGCATGTATACTTCTGTTACACCGGCAGGGCTTGTGACATAAGATGAGGCATAATTATTGATAGAAAATCAAAATTTAACCAAAAAAGAAGAAGAAGAAGAGCTATGTGCCAAAAAGCTTGATGGGATTTACAGCAAGCTGAATAACAGCTTTAGCTGGAGCAAGCGTGTAGCACGAAGCCGACGTCAGCGAAGCTCGTGAGGAAGATGAAGAACATGTCGAGCCTTACCGATCGGCGACGGTTAAGGGGGTGGGTGGAGATCGATAACGACGACGGGCAGATCCACGCCAAGGCCAGCCTATAAATCAAGAGGAGTTCTTTGTTTTTGACTAAAACAATCGGGGAAAATTCATGGAATATGAAAAACTAAGTTATGCTTTGGTCGATGACAGCTCAGGGCCCTTCCATTTCGAAATCATATTAGGAATTTTTCTTCTTAATTCTCTGGTTTTTTCACGTTTTGGGAAATGTTTGAATTTATGCTAATTTGGTTCTAATTGGAGGGATCGATTCAGGGGTTTTGAAATTTAGGCGTTGGGGACATTATGTCGAAGAGGACGGCGGAGAATCTCAAATCCCATGATTTGCTCTTAAAAGAATACTGAAGCAAGTTGGGGAAAGGGGAAGAAAAAGAAAAAACTAAGAGGATTCTAATGTTGAAAAAACAACTTATAATCTTACGTGGAGAGTTGAAAAAACAACATTAAAAGCAAGGATCTTTCTAAATGTGTGGTTTTAATCTAATAGTTTTTAATAACATGCTCCACCGTTTTGCAAAAGTACATGTTCTACCATATAAATTGCCTTTAAGTAATTTATAATTTTTATATACTCAAATGGCGGGTATAAAAATGAAAAAAAAAAAAAAAAAAGAATGTAGGAAACCTTCTATGGCAGGATATCATATCGGTAGTGTACAACTCTTAATATTACAGTTAGTCAAACCACATCAAAATGAAAATATATGCAAATAAATTTTTTTTGATAAAAATCTAACGTTTCAAGATAAAGCCTCATCGATGAGGCATGTTTTATAGAGTAAAATACTCAATATATATTTTAATCTAATAGTTCTTAAAAGATATTGTAATACAATTTGTATATATTTCTATATTGTGTATTCTCAAGTAAAATAAAATAAAATTAGTATACACCCACCCCAACAAAATAAAAGGCTAGCTCCGCCACCGTTAGAATGCAATAACGTTCACCTGTGAACATGTGGTGGTGTAATTTGGGTGTAGCCAATAGATGTATTGCCAGTACACAAGAGTTCGCAGGATGAATCAGTTTTTAGAGACTTGGCAATCGTTGAACTATTTTTGTGAGAAGATTTGAGCTTAGTCTACAAATAAAATGGAAGGTACTAGATTTCACAAGTGGTACTGGGCCTATTTACACGACCCCAACATTAAGGACCTACCAAACCATGCATGCCCAGTAGTACAGCCCAAGCATGCAGCATTCGTGTCCCGGCCAGGGTGGCCGAACATTCCGATAGCTGAAGCCGTCTTGGAACTCATTATATTATGTCGATCTACTCACTCACAAGTCACAAGTTGCATGGCTTCTGTTCTTAATGTGTGGTAATCGGTTTAGCCAGCATTACTACTTAAAAGTGAAAAAGACAATTACACTTCCATTGAATTTTCGTTTTTAACAGGGAAAAAAAAAAAGATGGAAATATGTTGCTGGCTGGAATAGTAAAAAGGTAGAAAGTCCTGAAAATGGCGCCAAAGGCAATCATGTCATGAGGGATATGTCTTTTGGCGACCAAAATCTACTATGGTAGGACCCATACCCAAATGTTGTCTTGCCTTCTCAACCCTTTAGTTTGGCCTATGGTTTTTTATTTAAATGGCCACCACCCCTCCACTTCACAACCCCTCCTATATTGCTCACTCTCCCTCTTAATTCTTTATCACTTTCTCATCTTTCGCCGCTTTTTTCTTTGTTTTTTTCCTTCTTCTCTAGTCCTCTAAATTACCAAGCGCTCCCTCTCTCTCAATCTATCATCTTCTACTCTAGTCTTGGATAGGGCATTGTCTCAAAATTTAAGGGCAAGGGCAAGGTACCTTACAAGACAGAGTTCCAACTTGTCCTTTTAGCATTTGCAAGCAGTACTAGAAGCACTCTTAACACTCTCAAGGCGTGACCATGAAGGACAATAATAACACCGGAGGAGGCAGAAAGCAGGGCGCTCCTTCGCCCTGCGCCGCCTGCAAGCTTCTCAGGCGAAGGTGTGCCCAGGATTGCGTTTTCGCTCCTTATTTTCCTGCTGATGAGCCTAAAAAATTTGCCAATGTGCACAAGGTTTTTGGTGCCAGTAATGTCAGCAAGATGTTACAGGTAACATATTATAATGCCTGGCTATTATTAGTCCATGCTATTATTTTGCCGTCCTTTTTGTCCTTTTCTAGTAATTTCTTTTTGCTTTCCGGTTTTAATCCTAGGCAATCCCAAGATTCCTCATCATCAAGTGAAGAAAAAAAGAAAAAAGAAAAAAAAAACTAAAAAAAAAATATATTACGTAGTTAGAAGGAATGTATTCGTGCAAATTCTTTACTTAATTAAAAAGAATTTTTGATGAACTAATTATGTTTTACCAAAGAAATTAGCACGTTGTAGAAGAAGTTAGGTTCAAAGCAAAATTATAAGAATTAAATAATGACACGATCTATTTACCGGGTTTTGAATCAAGTCTGGTTTTTGTTTTTTTGTTTTTTTTTTGTGTTCTTAAATAAATTGAAAAAAAAAAACTTGAATTATGATTCTGATATTGAATTCATGAAGCTAGCTAGTCACTTTGGAGGTTGTTCCTCTATATTAATATGCATCAATATCTTATCAATTAACTACTTTTCCACTAGCTAAGAGTCAAGTTTAGCTTAGCTAAACTGGAAAAAGGCTTACCAAAGAGACTCTTGATTTTCTAGTTGATCTTTGAGATCTAACGATGAAGCTTTAAGTCTTCGTCAATGGTTGGTAATTTTTATTATTTGATTTAGCAGACAGTCATTTTATCAAAAGAAATTTCTTCATTTTTGCTTTGAATTTTGTAATACTAGTACATTTGACTTCCAAGTATTCCAATTTGATTATAATTAAATAGGACAAATATTATTGGAGTTGTTGGGCATGTTATGATCAAGAAGTAGTAGAGTAACTAAGAGGAAAAAAGATTGGTTATTCCTATTGGCTAAACTATTCCATTTCAAGAAAATATGTACTCTGATTTTCTATATTTAAAAAATATATATATTTTTTTTCCTAAGGGCTTTTCATCACGTGAAGTTGTTTCCTATTATTTCTTCTACATGGCTTTCCTTTTCTAATTGAAAAACAAACAACTATAATGTCATGCTAGCAACCCTTTTCTCTTCTCTGGGGCCTCCTTTGGTTTCTAAAATAGATGGAAAAATCAAACCCTAAAAGAAATCTTGTTTGTTTATGAAGAAAAGGTGCTTCACCGATAGAGATAGGTACCTAGAAAATCCAAACAAGAATTGCAAATGAAGAATTCTCTATATTTGGGATTTGTTACTTTTACTTCCTTTTTATTAACACTTTTGTATCTCATAAAATGATGAATTGGAGTTTTAAAAAGTAATCATACATATTCATGTTATCCTTCATCTTTTAAAGATCTCTTTCATTTATTTCAATAGGCTTATACGAAGACATGATATTTGTCTATTTTTATTGGGTATTTAACACGCATTCAATATACTTATTTAAGTTATATATAAAACATACGTGACAGTTATAAAAGAAAAATAAGTTTTAAAGATGGCATTTATAAATAAATTTTAAAAAACGATATTTATAAAAATCATCCTGATAAATTCAGTGTATGAAATCAGTCTGTATAACACCCTTTTTGGTTGAAAATCTGTAAACTCCTGAAGTCTGAACTACTAGGCCATTGCTTAACGGCCAAAAAGAGGAGCAAGAGAGAGAGAGCTTCAGAAATGTAATGAGAGTCAAATGTTGTAGGCACATTATAATAATGTCGTTGTAGGGCATAATGACGCAAGTTATGCTTTTTGCAACAAATCACGACATGATGTTATCATTACGTTGTGCCCACATGCCTTACTAGGCCTTGGGCTCACAATACCTGATTGGGCCCACAGAACATAAACTGTCCTTTGTCCTGCAGGAGCTACCGGTCCACCAAAGAGGGGATGCAGTCAGTAGCATGGTCTATGAAGCAAATGCCAGGGTCCGCGATCCGGTGTACGGATGCGTCGGTGCCATTTCATCTCTCCAACAACAGATCGATGTTCTTCAGGCCCAATTGGCTCTGGCCCAAGCAGAAGTGGTCCACTTGCGGGTTCGGCAGACAGCATCGTTGTCAAACCATGGGCTGAGCCCAGCCAGCCCAAGTAATAGTGGATCACCTTCATCGAAGCTCATGGGCTCTCAGGCCAAGCCCATTTTCAATATGGATGTGGACCAAACCACCTACGGGGAGACGTGTGGTCATGCTGGCTTAATTTCCGGATTTTACTAAGTAATACTACGTATATACATGAAGTACTTAAATTATTATGCACCTTAGGTTTAATTTATTTTTAATCCTTAAGCCTTATCATACATCAGCATCGAGCGGTAGGGGATAGTACGGCGGTGATGGCACGCACAGCTGAGACGAAGAAGCGGTGGTGGAATCCCATTCGCCCGCTTTGTTCTTAATTAATTTACGTTAGCTAGGGATTAATGTACATATAAGTTGACCTCTTTGGAGTGGATAATTATAAACTTAGCTAGATTCTGGGACATCCTAAGAGTTCTGATCACCATCTATTGCATGCCATTTTCATTTAATCCAAGCGGTATAATTATTTTGACATTGGATATTGAGTCAACTGGCTTATTGGCTATATATATAATATATCATATATCACTGAAATTTGAAACATGTCCATCTTCAAAGGGGTTTCAATTATATTTTTCCTTTCTTTTTCAATTTTGCTTTCACTAGGTGGGCATTGTATCAATTACTGCGATTATGTCTGAGTCAAAGATTTGTCCAATTAAGTTAAGCGTGTGTTCGGAATATTAGTTAGAACTAATTGTTTTAAATTAACTACAGTATAAAGCACTCCACAGCTATAACAAAAAACAAAAACTGCTACTTTGTAAAGCTGTTACTTAAACTTAAAACTTTAGTTCTAACCAACTTGTCAAATAGCCATAATTCTATTGCTTTCTATTTGGCCTTGATTAGATCTTAGCCTTCTTCCAACTTCATAAAGCTTCTTAAAAATAATTCTATACATGCACGCGCACACACACACAAGATAAGGGAGTTCAATAAGTTTCTTGGGATGTTGTATTGCCAAGTGTCATTAGTAGCTTGAAAGTTTTAGCTGGGCTGAAAAGACCCACAATATTGTTGCTTATACTTTGTGTTGTTAGGCCCTTTTGAATTCTTCTTACTTGCCAAGGACTTTGAATGTCTTCCCCCTGTCATGTTTCCGCGCTTTAATTCTACTTAAGCAGCTTCTTTTCCTTTTTCTGATGGTTTGCTTTGGGCAAATCTCTTAATTTATTTCTTTTTTTTCAGGTAATGAGTGTTTTTCTATGAATAAAGGGGAAAAAAGGGGGCTTTAATTTAGGTTCTCATTGAATTTTGAGCAATGGTTTTGCATTGTGAAAACTTGCCTTCTCTTTTCCATTCTTTTGTTTTTGGATTGATCTAAAAAAAGTCTTAAACTTTACACTAAATTCCCCTAATATTTAAAACGTCTCAAAATTGATTCCCATCTATTTGGTATGACAAAGTTAGTTAAATCTTGACAAGACAGATTACAGTTGTCCATATACCGTTTAACTGAGAAATAAATTTCAAACTAACATGATGTTTTTTGATACCAAAGTTGTGCTGAAAAAGGCGATTCTAGCTATAATATGTGTTAGTAAAACCCTCTCTACAATTTGGAAAATGCAATATCCGTTTCACTAGGTCCTGTTGGGTTAAAGTTGATCCCAATTTTCATTCAAATTTGTTCAGTCGAAGAGCATATAGCACATTGTCTGATTGTGGCATAAGTAATTAGGTACATTGTCTAAAAAGAAAGTGCTCTTTTGGTTTTCGTAGATGAAGATAAGAGAAAGCTTAAGGGTTTTAAAAGCGAGAAAAAGTAAGAAAAGAAAAATGATTAATAAGTTTGAGTATCCAATGCAACCCGTTGCACACATACAAAACGACTAAAATTTTACAAATTCGATAGATTCGAGAAATACAATCCACCCATTTCCCCCCTCTCCTCAACATGCATTCAAATTTTTTGCTTGAACAAACCTTTTCTTCATTGTATTTGGTGCCTGTTAGTTATCAAAATAAAAATAAATTGATACACAAATAAGTTATCAAATAATTATTTGATAAGAAAAAGCTTAGATCCAATAATATAATTTGTAAAGAGTTGTGATGAGGCGACAAGAATTACTCAATAATGCACAAAACTCTCTAACTACCTTTCTCTAATTTACATTTTATCCAATGAAAAGATTTTCTTTTTCATTAAAAAATAAATATTGAATTCTTCATGACTTATAGTAAAATATTAATAACGAAAGACCGGTCATTCCTACCCTAATTAACATTTGCAAAACTTTAGCAAGAGCAAGAGAAACAATAACAGAAAGAAAGAAGATAACTAAGCCTATGTTTAGCTTATCAAGTTTTAACCACAACTTAATGTTCTTTTTTTTTCTATCGTTTTCCCAAAAAAATTATAATTCAAACCAAAACTTTCCATTCAAATCTACAAACTAAGATAAAATTTTGAAAACACAATATGAAAACAAAATCTTGTCCACTTGTCATAGCAATATGCAAATAATAGGATTAATAATAGTAATATAATTCTACTTCATCATATGAAATAATGGAAGGAAAAAGAGATTAAAAAATAAAAACCTGTAAAAAGCAGCTTAGACATCCTTGGCAATGAGTTGACCATTCAAAAGCTCTCTATAAGCAGCAATGGGCCAGCTGAAGCCCCTGAAGACCAACCTGCTAGCCAAAGGAACATCAATAATGATCTCCTTCTGGGTAGGCTTCTTCTCTCCTCTAATGGCGATGAGGTAGCTCCTTCCAACCCACCCGATCCACCCGGCGATGTACAAGAAGAGCAATCCAGGGGTAATGAACTCTCCCCAGTGCCTCTGGTCCCCGCTCACGATCAGGTGAGGCAGCCCGTCGGCTCCGCAGAGCAACCCTGACTTGCCGTAGAAGTAGAAGCGGCGCTTAATCTTCTCTATCGTCGCGTTTATGGCGAGCGCCGGGGCGCTGTCGGGGGCGTAGAGCTTGAGAGAGGACTCCAGCTTCTTAATCTGCTGTTTTTCACGCTTGGAGAATTGCTTGGACTCCTTGCATGGAGTTAGGCCCTAGATGTCGGCGGCAGCGGGGAGAGGGGCGGGGAGGAGGATCGAGGAGAGAGCGAGGGCGGCGGAGAAGGCCTGGAGGTGGTTAGTGGATGTGGATTTCTGATCTGGCTGAGATGTGGAGCAAACAATAGTGGTGGAACGTAATTGAGAGGACTTTGGAGGAGATGTGGTGGAGGCTACCTTGGGCTTGAGAATTGAGAGGTTTGACGGAATGGTGAGAGACATTTTTGTTTGGATTATTAATTGATATAATTACCTCCTCTTTCTTTTTTTCTTTCTTTTTATGAGTTAAGAGAAGAAGGAGAGGAGTGTGGGGAGCAGGTTTTTAGATTCTGTTGACGGAAAGATTGATAATGTTTGAGGGAAGAGAGAAGATGGTGGATAAGTTGGAGGGTGGAAAGTTGCTTACTTGGATGGTTTTTATTGGTTGGTGCTTGTTTGGTTGTGGGGTACTTGGATTTTCTCATTATCTATCCTACGACTACTGCTTATGCTTAAAGTTTTGTGTGGATAAAAGTGTCTTTTTGTTTCATTTCTTTTTTCTTTTGCTATTTTCATTAAAAAAAAAAAAAAAAACACGCATAAAAAACTAGCTTGTGACATCTTATACATGGAAAATAACGACAAATGATACTAACTATTTCATTTTTTTTTTTCAGTTGCATAATATCATAGAAAAAATAAACATGGAAAATAACGATATATGACCTATTTCATTTTTTTCGATTACATAATATCATAAATAATATAATTATTTCGAAATAAATCATGATTTGATCAGCACTTTGTAAATCTAGATCTGCAGGCACTGAAAATTTCTACTTTTGAAAGAAAATAACGGTACATGACCTATTTCATTTTTTTCAATTACATAATATCATACATAATATCATACATAATATAATTATTTCGAAATAAATTATAATTTGATTAGTACTTTGTAAATCTAGATCTGCAGGCACCGAAAACTTCTACTTTTAAAGGAAAGAGAAAAGATGCGTGGATAAATTTCTACTTTTGTCCAAATTACCTCAGCAGGTCAAATAAACGTTCTACTTGAATGTCACCAATAATGCAATGTTACCGGAATAATGTATGGTTTCTTTTTTAAATTCATGGGACATATCTAGAACAAATATAAAGGAATCAAGACTGTTAATACTAATCATGAATTATGTATATGAAGTTATTTATATTCGGAAAATATGATTCTTAAGATTTTAGTCTAATTAAATTATGGTCTGTAATTGGTGTTTTAATACTAGTTTTCACCATGCATATGAACCCATTTGATTGTATTTTTAAGATAGTTTTGTTTTATAAGTGAAAATTTTGAAACAATTATATGGAGAGTTTTTTTTTTGTTGTGCAAAAATATTTCTAAATTTTTTTGAAAAAATACATCAACAAAAATTTTATTCTTGTGCAAGACTTTGTCAACAAATCATTCCAAAATACCTGATCGTCATAAATTCAAATAAAAGCACATTAAAATGGTTGTCGAGTAATTAAAATGGATTTGCAACCTAACTCCGATTAGAAATAATTATGCTACATGCCACATATTTTATACTTAGATTCACTGACGCCGTTGGTCTAAAAATTATTGAAAAATATGCCACAATAGTATAATTTAAATTTATACGCTGAGCAAAATACTGATAGGGTTTTTCTCTTCTCTTTCTCTTGTCTCGCCTCTTAGCTACCTACCCATCTCTTTCTCTCACTTCCTAGTTGTTGTTGGAAAAGCAGTATACAGCGAAAATTTTAAATCAAGGTATTTTCAAAACACAAGTTTGACACGCTATATATATAAATTAACCAGATCTTACTAACCTTTGGAATGCCGAAGAGCTTCTGTAATCTGTGAAGAGAATAACATTTCATAAGAGCCTTAACCAACTGGTCTTCTTTGCTACTCTCTATCAATGATTGGTATATGTGTGGGCACACCTCGTGCAGCTTTTCCCCAATGACTCTCCTTCCAACCAGTTGAGAAAACCCAGTACTAAAGTTAATGATTTGTGAACAATAGCTCTTCAGGGAGTTTCAGAGACTTACAGACTAGAGTGCTCACTCTTAATTTCTCAACTGATCTAAGTAACTCAGAAAACTCACTCCCTTTTTATATAGGTTGTCCCCAAGGTTGGTTATTATCAAACAAGGCCTCAAAAATTCGAATCAGAATCTATATCTGATAAAATAGTACCTAAAACATGTTATCAAATTATCGCTAGATCGGCAAACCGAACTAACAGATCGGCTTGCCTAACTTGCTCCATCGGTAGGCCGAACTTACGATAAATGATCCATGCAAATTTTTTATTTTCTACTCGAGATTCTTTGGATAAAGCCTCAGTTTTAATTCAAATAACCCAATAGAGAAGTTATCTTATTAAAACAACCATATCTAGATAAGCTCTAGTAAAATAAATATTTCGGATAATCTAACAAGCTTATCTTGAATTAATTTACAAAATTAATTCAACAAATAAATAAACATGAATTATCTGATCCTATCGAATTTCAGCCAATCTAATAATTTAACATAAGTCACTAATTTATTAGAAAAACAAGCTGTATCGTTACAGGATTTATTATGAGCTAGCAAAGGGGACCTGATGGACCTATATAATTCAAGCTCTGATAATTATAAAATATAATATCCTAAATACACATTTTATAATTATCAACTCTAATACTACTCCACTAAAGGCTTAGAGCTGCACTCTCGAATCATATAAAATTACGAAGCCCAAATTAGTTAAGTGTCCATGACATATCATAATGTATCGTGTCCCCATGGGATATCCATAATCGGCTTAAGAATAAATTCTGTCTTACCTTCCTCATTATTTTTTTCATACGTTCTTTTATCTCACCATCAAAAAACTTGTCATTCAAAGATAGTATACCATTCAGTTACACCTATGTATCCAAATGGTTCAGCGCTTCAGTTTTTCAATTATAGGATAACGCATATAAGAGGATATCATCGACTCCTAAAGAGGAGCTATGGATTTCGTATCTATGAATAATAGGTCTACGTTATCAAAAGTCATGTCTCCAATGTACCAATATGCATACCATCATAAAATCTGGATGTCACCCGTTGGTACATCAAAAGACATAAGTCAAGACAACGGGCTCATTATTCATTTCAAGATTAAGATACAACACATATGATTATCTAAAATGAATTAATTTGCCAAGCCAGAATTATTAATCTAAATCAATTCCACTTTATGTCCTGATCCAATACATCATCACCTATGCAATGCACCAATGTTTCTATTCGCGGAGTCTACCTTCGATGGCCAAGGCAAACCATCTCCCATTAGTGATATAGACAACATAACAATATTTGCATAAATAAAGCACCCAACTTTATTCCCTCAATTTCAAATCTTATGATTTAGACCGTCACTTTAGAATCATATTTTACGCATAATCTTCCATCATGTGTTTGATTCTCAAAGGTTTGGACTGACAGTCTCAAACGTTTGTTTGCTTATCATTCATTCAACAAAATATGAACGTAAAAAGGACAATAATTAGCATATGAATAATAAATAAATTCTTTATTGATAAAATGTCTTCAAAAACATAATACATTTTACTCCTTAGGGCATATATGTCTAACAATCTCCTACTTGCACTAAGTGAGTAAATATGGCATATCCTGCATCCACATAGCTTCCACATGTCTTTCAAAAACTCACGTAGTTAGTGTTTTCATGAATGGATCAACTAAATTGTCCTCAGATGCGATTTTGCATACAGCAACATACCCGCCCTCAACGAAATCCTTTATCACATGATTCTTCTGATTAATATGCTTACTCTTCTTATGAAACCTTGATTCTTTAGCATTAGCTATCGCTGCAGTGCTATTATAATACAACGATACCACCTTATCCATGCCAGAAACTACCTCAAGATCCCCGAGAAACTTATAAAGCCACACTATTTCTTTCGAAGCATCACTAGCTGTTGCACACTCGGCCTCCATTGTTGAATCCAAAGTGCAATCTTGCTTTACACTTCTCTAGACAATGGTACCTTCGTCCAGAGTAAACACAAAACCAAAAGTCGATCTCTTCGAATCCGAACAGGATTGAAAATCTAAATTAATATATCCTAGAGGTGTTAAATCCTCACCTGACTATACGAGCATATACTCTCGAGTCTTTCTCAGGTACTTAAAAATACGCTTGACCATAACCTAGTAGTTTGATCTTGGATCTGACTGAAATCGATTTATTATCCTGACCGTATAATTAATATCCAGTCATGTGCAAAGCATGACATACATAAGACTACCCATTGTCGAAGCATAGGGCACCTTCTTCATGTATTCTTTTTCTTTATTAGACTTTGGTGAGTGTTTCTTAGAAAAAGTAATTCCAGATTTAGATGCTTGCCCATCCTTTTTGGAATCCTGCATTACAAACCTCTTGAGAATTTTATCTATGCAGCTAGCTTAGGACAAAGCTATCATTTTGTTCTTCCTATCCCCAAAGATCTAGATACCGAGAACATAATTAGCTTCACCTAAGTCTTTCATGTTAAATTGCTTGGTCAATCATAATTTGACTGATGACAACGCCCTAGCGTCATTGCCAATTAGCAGAATGTCATCTACATAGAGTAGTAGAAAAACCACTTTCTCATCCCTTATGTGTTTGTAAACACATGGCTCATCCACATTTTGTTCAAACCCATAAGTCTTGATCACTTAATCAAATCTTGTGCTCTAAGAACGAGAAGCCTGCTTAAGTCTATAAATTAACTTTAGCAGCTTACAAACCTTACCCTCTTGATCCTTAGCTTTGAACCCGTTTGGCTATACCATATATATGGACTCATCAAGATAGCCATTCAGAAAAGCTATCTTGATATCCATTTCCCAAATCTCATAGTTGAGAGCGGCAGCTATGGACAAGAGAGTGCAGATGGACTTAAGCATGGCTACAAGCAAAAAGGTTTCCTCATAATCGATTTCTTCCTTTTGCGTGTATCCTTTAGCTACCAATTTAGCCTTATAGGTTTTGACTTTTCCATTTGTTCCTCTCTTTCTCTTGTATATCCACTTGCACCCTATGGGTTTTACCCCTTCGAGAAGATCCATAAGTTCCCAACTCAATTAGTCTTCATAGACTTAATCTCAGTGTTCATGGTTTTTGTCTAGAGTTTTGAATCAACATCCTCCATAGCCTCTTCATAAGTGAAAGGATCCCTGTTATGTTAATCTGGTTCAGCCAAGAAGGCTTCACCATTGAACATATACCTCTTGGGTTGAAGCCCGATCCTCCCACTATGCTAAAGCTCCTTAGGTTGTTGTTTTGTTAGTTTTTCTACACTGATTGGAACGGTTTCATTTGGAACCCTTGGAGTAACTGAATCACTCGCCAATTCCTCAAGTACCACTTTACTTCGAGGGTTAAAGTCGCCCATGTAATTTTCCTCAAGGAAAATTGCATTTGTAGAAACCATAACTTTATTTTCCTTTGGGTTATAAAAATAACCCCATTTAGTCCATTTTGGATATCTTACAAACACACAAAATTTCAAACATACTTCCAACTTATTCGCTTCCTTATACAGGACATGAGCTGGACATTCCCATATGCGAATATGGTTTAAGGGTGTCTTCTTGCCCGTCCATAACTCGTGAGGAGTTTTAAGAACTAATTTTGAAGGCATATTGTTCAAAAGATAACATGTGGTTTGTAGTGCATATCCCAAAAAGGATAAAGGCAATGATGAATAACTTATCATGGACCTAACTATGTCCAACAAAGTCTTATTTCTTCTCTCAACCACACCATTCTGCGCTGTGGAGTACCAAGCTCAGTCAAATGGGATAAAATTCCATTCTCTAATAAGTGTTCCAAGAACTCATTGGAGAGGTATTCAATACCTCGATCAGATCGAAGTACTTTTATAGGTTTACCTAATTCCTTTTCCACTTCAGCCCAAAACTCCCTGAACTTGTCATAAGTTTTGCTTTTGTGATGCATTAGGTAGACGTACCCATACCTTGAGTAATCATCAATAAAAGTGATGAAATACTTATACCCTACTCGTGCCCGGATGTTCATGGGACCGCAAACATCACTATGCACAAGTTCTAGAACCCCTTTGGCCCTATTTCCCTTAGATCTAAATGGTCTTTTAGTCATTTTACCCTCCAATCAAGATTCACATTGTGGTATAGATTCCACCTTGAAGTGACTTAAAGGTCCATCACTTACCAACCTTTTAATCCTATTCAAGTTAATATGACCTACTCGGAAATGCCAAAGGTATTAGAGTGAGAAGTCTTAAGTCTTTTAGAGTTATTATCATTAGCCTCAGTGTTAACCAATAAGTCTATCTTAGGTTTGATAAAATATAGATTGTTTTGCATCCATATATCACAGATAAAAGATTTGTTTTTTTTGAATCACCACTTTATTATTAAAAGAAACTACATAAGAGTCTTGAAATAAACAAGCTATAGAAATTAAATTCCTTTTAAGTTTAGGAATATAAAACAATATCGCAAAACTAAACCCCTATAATTATCAAAATGAAGATGGACGTCTCCCACTGCTTCAGCCAACACCAAGGATCCATCGCCCATTCGAAGCATGAAATCTTCATGCAGCAAGCTTCTTGTTTCTTTAAACCCCTACAGAGAAACACAAACATAATTAGTTGCTCTAGAATCTATGACCCAAGTGTCACTTGATTCTTCAACCAAATAAGTTTCAATCACTAGAAGATCACACCTACCTCTTCGATAAAGGAAGTCCTTGCAATTCTTCTTGATGTGCTCGACCTTCCCACAGAAAAAGCACTTGAGCTTCTTCGGGTTCTTCTTTTTCTTCTTCTTGTTCTTGCCATTTGCAAGAATAGAAGACTTCCCATTCTTAGGCTATTACTTCTTTCCATTCCTAAAATTAGAATTGGAACCAAACATAGCTACCAAGTTGGCTTCGCCACTAGCAATAGTTTCCCTGATCAGATTTTCTAACTCCTATAACTACTTCATCAGCTCAGTCAAGGTCATATCTCATCTATTGCTTAAATTAAATGTAGCTCTATATGGGATAAACTCCTTAGATAGAGTCTTAAAAACCATAGTCATCTATGTTTCAGCATCTATGCTAGCTCTATTGGTTTGAGCCTCAACAAGGTAACCCATGACCAACATCATATGCTCTTTCTTATGAGTTCTCGATCTTTGTTTATAGTTTAAGATTTTTCAAAGTGCCCCTTGCCATTTTACTAGGGCCTAACCTCCAAACATGTCTTCAAGATTATACAAGATGTACTATATAGTCTCATAATCTTCATGTTGAGGCTGCAGCATATTATTCATGCTGGCCATAACATAATGGCGGGCGTAATCGTGAGCATCTTTCTAGCCATCATACGCTTGGATTTTCTCATCAGTAAAATCTCCCGTAGACTCGGGAGGACACGGTGTTATCAACACAAATTTTAGTTTGTCAAAGGATAGGACAATATTTAGGTTCCGTTTCCAATCATTAAAATTCTCGTTGGTTAATTGGTTTTTGTCAAGTATCGATGATAAAGTGTTTTTAGACATTTTAATCTACAATAAAGAACCATATACCAAACATAAGCAAACATACCATAATAATTTAATAAGATAATACAATCAAGTAAAACATACAATTGTGTTTATGTGTCAAAACCTTGAAAATATCACAACCTTACAACGATAATTTCCAATCAGAATTCAACAAGCTGCCTAGGAGAGACTTGTCAAATTTAATTAGGAACACGGATCCCCTCCTAATTAATATATGCCATCCAGGACCTATCTAATCCAACATATATTAATAATTGTTTTCTTTAGCCATCAATTTTATTAACAGAGCTCTTAGGGGAGGTTAATAATAAAATTAACATGAGTGTATAACCATTGTCTCAATATTTTATCTATGATTTATAGTCACCACCTATGGGTGTGCAATGATAAATTATACTAAAATATCTTCTCCTCTCGAAGATCCAACCTAGTACATGATAAAGTTCCTTCATAGGGGTCGAAACTACCATGTACTATCTATAGACTAATGATGGAGGCCATAGGTCCTCTCTATGAAAACCTTCTTCCACTCAATCTTTTGAAATCAAGATTTTATTTTAAAAACATGCATGAACAATTTTTAATGACCGGCACTCCCTATTCTATATGGCATGTTATTAACATACATGGCAAATCATATTATTATGCAGACAAGCAAAGCAATCATGCAAAGCTATAAGCAAAATAATAAATAACCGTAATATTATGGTTCCACCCTAGATAAAAGAAATTAAAGATTACAAGAGATCAATTGAAACATATTATCTATTCTTCACCCTTGACTCTTCAAGTTGTATCCATCTTTTTGTGGTATTCATCTTCAAGTCTTCAATCCTGTATAGATCAAATACTTCATATTGTTGGTCATCACAAAATTTCATGTTTCTTAGAATTGCCTAAAAAATAAGATCAAAACTACACTAAAAAACATACCTTTTTTCTGAAAACAACAGCTCTCCGCCAACATACCAATTTGTGAGATCGGCCTACCACCAGAGCTAACTAAAATCTACCCTACATATGGCCTACTGACCTACAACCATTGGCCGGCTGATCTTGAGGGTTCAGCCAACCAACCGAGTAGAAATTATTTAAAAAAAAAAAATAGTTTTTGAACTTTTGCATAGTTTTTCAATCTTATTTTCAACAATTCAAAAACATAAAAATTTAGGAATTGAGGAAATACCTTTGCAATCGCTATTTTCTCCATCTTCACTCCAAATGATCATTTAAATACAAAATTCTTATAAATTGAAAATTAAATAATAATTCCTAGACGGTAATGATAAACCACTTTTAACTACATGAAAAACCTAGATACGCATTCCAACCTCTAAGGAACCATAACTACCACAAATTAATTAATTAATGAATAATTAAATAATAATTTAATCAACCATAATTAATTAATAAACATTCACCATATAATCCATGACAATATATATAAATATATGGAAACCTAGAGTGCCAACTCTCTAAAAAATTAAATGCAAGCATGGGAGAGATCAAGATCACATAATTTATACGCATAACATGATCATAAACTTGTAAATTTACGAAAAAACCATTACTTTGATACCAATTGTTGGAAAAACAGTACGCAGTAGAAATTTTAAAATTTTAAATCAGAGTATTTTCAAAAACACAAGTTTGACATGCTATATGTATAAATTAACAAGATCTTACTAACCTTTGGAATGCCAAAGAGCTTCTGTAATCTATGAAGAGAAGAGCATTCAAGAAGAGCCTCAACTAGCTGGTCTTCTTTGTTATTCTCTATCCACAATCAATATGTGTGTGGGCACACCTCGTACAACTCTTCCCCGATGACTCTTCTTCCAACTAATTACGAAAACCCAAAACTAACGTTCGTGATTTGTGAGCAATAGCTCTTCAAGAAGTTTCAAAGACTCACAAACTAGAGTGCTCACTCTTAATTTCTCAACTGATGTAAATAATTTAAAAAATCACTCCCTATTGATAGAGGTTATCCCCATGGTTGGTTATTATTAGATAAGGCCTTAAAAATTTGAATTAGGATCTATATCTAATAAAATCGCATCTAAAATGTGTGATCAAATTATCATTAGATCGATAGCCCGAACCAACAGATCAGATTGCCAAACTTACTCCATCGGCAGGCTGAACTAACTGATCGGCCTGCCAAACTTATGATAAATGATCCAAGTGAATCTTTATTTCCTACTTGAGATTCTTTATATAAAGCCTCAGTTTTAATTCAAATAGCCCAGTAGAGAAGTTATTTGATTAAAACAACCATATCTAAATAATCTCTAGAAAAATAAATATTCTAGATAATTCAACAAGTTTAACCTGAATTAATTTACAAAATTAATTCAATCGCTAAATAGACATGAATTATTTGATCATATCGAATTTCAACTAATCTAATAATTTAACATAAGTCACCAATTTATTGGAAAAGCAAGCCCTATCGTTGAAGGATTTATTATGAGCTAGCAAAGGGGACCTGATAGGCCTATATAGTTTAAGCTTCGATAATTATAAAATATAATATCCTAGATACACATTTTATAATTATTAACTCTAGTGCTACTCCGCTAAAAGCTTAGAGCTACACTCTCGAACAATATAAAATTACGAAGCCCAACTTAGCTAAGTGTCCATAACATATTATAATGTATCACATCCTCATAGGATATCTATAATCGGCTTAAGGATAAATTTTGTCTTACCTTTCTTATTATTTTTTTCTTATGTTCCATTATCTCACCATCGAAAGACTTACTATCTAAAGACAGTATACGATTCGGTTACACCTATCTATCCAAATGATTGAGTGCTCTAGTTTTCCAATTACAAGATAATGCATATAAGAGAATATCATCGACTCCTAAAGAGGAGCTATGGATTCCGTATCTATGAATAATAAGTCTATGCTATCAAAAGTCATATATCTAACGTACCGGTATGTGTACCATTATGAAATATGGATGTCACTCTTTGGTATATCAAAAGACATAAGTCAAGACAATGGGCCTACTATTCATTTCAAGATTAAGATACAACACATATGATTATCTAAAGTGAATTGATTTGCCTAGACAAAATTATTAATCTAAATCAATTTCACTTTATGTCTCGATTCAATTTATCATCACCTATGGCAATGCACCAATGTTTCTATTCGCAGAGTCTACCTCCGATGGCCAAGACAAACCATCTCCCCTTTGGGATATTGACAATATAACAATCTTTGTATGAATAAAGCGCCCAACTTTATTCCCTCGATTGTGGATCTAATGATTTAGACCGTCACCTTTAGAATCATATCTTCTACAAATCTGTCCAATGTTTCTATTCGTAGAGTCCACCTTCGATGGCCAAGACAAACCATCTCCCTTTCGGGATATAGACAACATAATAATCTTTGCATGAATAAAGCGCCCAACTTTATTTCCTCAATTGTGGATCTTATGATTTAAACCGTCACCTTTAGAATCATATCTTTTGCATAATCTGTTCATCATATGCCTGATTCTCAAAGGTTTGGATTGACAGTCTTAGACTTTTGTTTGCTTTTGATTCATTCAATAAAATGTGAACGTAAAGAGGACAATAATTGGTATATGAATAACAAATAAATTCTTTATTGATAAAATGTCTCCAAAAATATAATATATTTTGCTCCTTAGGGTACACATGTCTAATAATTGCCACCTCTTTTCCCTTTCTCTCCCTCAACAACTGACTGAAAATGGCCCCTCCTTCTTGCTGCCCAACTCTCTTCCTCCCTTTCTCCCTTCCTGTTCTTCTTCTTCTCTCTATGTTGCTGCCCATTTATCTCTTCCTACCGCCTAAATCTCTACGCCATCGCCTCCATGTCTCCACTCTTTGACATCATGACCTCCATCTTCGCACATCTTTAGCATCACGACCTCTATCTCTATGCATATTTGGTGTACTCTCTCCCCTTTTCCCATTGCTGCAACCTGTAACTTTGCCAATCTAGTCACACAACATCACAATGCGCCATATAGAGCTATGTAGATCAACTCTGAAACATCGACAAAGTAACCGAATTTGCAGGAAGCAAATGGCAAAGCCACTGTGCAGAGAGCCATTAAGAGTCACGTTGTACGAAAGAGACCCATCTTCTCTACGATCTCTCCTATTACAGTCACAGGAAAGGGAGATTCAGTGGATCTCGTTCTCATATCAGGATATCTCACCACCTCGCAACAGAAATTCATTGCGTCGGAGCTGTCCACAATGATGAATTTGGTTTTTTTCTCTAATTTATTTGAAAGAATTTTTTGTTCTTATGTTGCGGTTTTTTTTTGCTATTCTATGCATTTTTTTGATGTTTTTGTATTTTTTTTTTTTTTGGAAATTTGAGTAACTTTTGGTACTTTTTGCATTTTTTTCAATGATGTATTGGTAGCCGCTGCCAAAAATGGTGGTTTCTGGTGTTCTTTTCCTTCTGTGGGCTTGGGTCAATAGTAGCCATGGTAGTAACAGAGCCCGGTTATAGTTCCAAGGTGCCAATCCCGTAAAGGCACTTCTTTCTATATGAGTTGACTGACCTACTAACAATGT
The DNA here is from genome assembly GCA_025403435.1 of Artocarpus heterophyllus. Lineage (NCBI taxonomy): Eukaryota > Viridiplantae > Streptophyta > Magnoliopsida > Rosales > Moraceae > Artocarpus > Artocarpus heterophyllus. Next base: position 28,836,014 of record CM046349.1, read on the forward strand.
AATAAGATAAGAGGATATTGGAAAGCTAGATGTTACGTTTTGTGGTTTCTAAGTTATTTTTGTGACTTCTCGACAACGGTGACAATTGTGGTATCGGTGGTCTTTGCGGACACCGAACACTAATTGTACATATAGTGACCGATATCACAGCGAATACTAGCTGGTGTCACAACAGATATCGGTGTTGCAGTTGAATACTAGTTGGTATCTTAATTGGATATTAGTATCATAGTAATTACCGGTCAATATCTCAGTAGGTTATCTTGAGGGTATATTCAATATTATCAAATATAGTATGAGACGTGACGTGACATTTTATACAATTATTCTTTTTCGGTGGCACATATCAGTTCAACCTTTATTTTTGTGGCATTTATGTAAAGAGCTCCTTGAATTACATATATCTAGAAATTTCAAAATGCACAGCACGTTAAAAAGCAAGTACAACATATCACGACACGATTATTAAACAGGCTAGGCTTGGTGCAATTTTTGGGTATGAAGCATGTTAAGGACACGACATAGTAAGGGCCCAGCATGAGCATGTTAAAAGGATGATTGAGGTCCAATTATAAGCACAATTAAAATATACAATTTAAAACTATTTTTACTAATATATTTTATATTTTTATAAAGAAGTTCTACATTTCTAATAGATTAAAAAAAGAAAAGAGATCAAATCAATTCTTTATTATTGGTAAATTGTCAATGTTCAATATAAACTTACCTTCTTTGATTTATATGAAAAACTAAATAATGGAAACTATACCATACAGGATTCTACAATGTTGTTGTCCTTAGAAAAATATTTTTTTAATCAATAATGCACTTTCTTTTGTTACAATTTAGTGTTTTCATTTTGTTCTTTTGTTTTTTTTTTTGTAAATTTAAAATTAGGCAAGAGAAAGATACATTAAGAGCTAAAAGTACAACAAAAAGCACGAACATCGATGCAAGCAAGAGCACGGTCCAAGCACTTTATGGGCACAACCAATCAATAAATGGGCCATGAGCCAGGCTTAACGCCACAAAAATTAACTATGTCGGGCCTAGCACGGTGCGATAAATAAATAGACAGACCCAAACCCAACATGAGGCACGCTTGATCTTAAATTAAACGGGCTAGGCCTGATCAAACCAGCCCATTTGACATCTCTGCATATATCTTATGTAGGTTAACATACAAGTAATGGTGAATTAATGGACAAAATTCATCTTTTTTAAAAATAATTTTTTGTAATTGCTATTTAATTTAAGTGTTCAACTTCAAGCTTTTACTAGAGTAATTCAAATCTATTAAATAAAGGATACTATGCATGGGATTACTATTACTAGAGCTTAAAATTTGTAGCTTTATTGTGTCCGTTGCTAGCCCAAATAATTCGTGGCACGAATGACATGAGTTTATGTCGCCTAAGAATTATTATGGAAAAACATGTTTTCTCCCAAAAACCTATGTTATAAAGACGGTCACAGACGCTTAGACCACTTGGCCTTCAACTCCTTTGTTTTGGCACTAGAAATGAAAATGCTATTACAAGCTAAAATTGTTTATGGGTTCACGAAAGTTTCTACCCTCACAAATGAAATTTGAGCATCTTTGTCATATATTACTATAACCGACAACGATTATCACCACTTTTTTTTAATCGTTCATAGATTTATATATCAAGTCCTTAACTCATCAGTTATACGACACAGCATCTCACTTACTTTTATCCGTCATTAAGTTTAAAAAATCAGTGATAATCATCAACGTGATGACGATTATCTTTAGAGTTTTTATAACTTTACCACTTGAATTGTTGTTGTTTGGAACCTGTAAATTAGTTTATGAAAATGCTGAAGCTGTCAAACTGTTGCAACGTGATCCAAGTTGATAATATCTTTAAATTGGTAACAAAATCACATTACTAAAAATGATCCATTTCACGATGGTCAAAAAGTGTCACGAATAGTTTCTACTACATTTTTTAAACTGTTGTGGAAACATGGATTTTAGTGTTTATTTTTGTAGCCTATAAAATTTCCACGATAGTTTTTTGCGTAAAAATTGTTACTCTAAGTAAGTTTTTCACGACAGTTTTAGTGGTATGTTAATATACCACAATGGATTTTAAAAAACCATCATGATAACTCTTTAAAAAAAATCAAAAATATAGTTTTCCCTTAGGTGGCTAATTCTATGTGTAATATGTAAATGTTGGTTATAGGATAATTAAGAAACTTTGCACAAACTTTAATTCAAATAAAATTGAACAATAAGAAATAATAAAATAAGATGACTACGTATAATTATGTTGAAGATTATTTGCTTAATATCTGAGGTTGCAATCCTAGAGGCCTCAATCCGATAAATTAAAAAGAAAACCATCAAAAGACAACAATCACAAAAATCAATACACTAAATAACATAAACCAAGTCTACTACTAACTAAAACCATCAATAAATAACTTAGATTACAAAACATAAACCAAAAAGCATTAGATTACAAAACTAATTAACTAAAACCTAATCACTAAATAACTTAAAACTAAAACTAGATAATAAAATAAAAACTAAATACTAAACAACAATAATAATAAACCAAGAATGCACTGACTAGTTTGACGGCTGTGACACTAGCGTGTGACGGAGATAGAAACAAATCAAAATACTAAATAACATAAGTAAATCCACATACTAGCTAAAATCATCAATAAATAACTTAGATTACAAAACATAATCCAAATCAAATTAGACTACAAAACTAATTAACTAAAAACTAAACTCTAAATCATAACACTAAAACTAGAAATAAAATACAAAGTGAATAATAAAAAATAAAAATTAAATAAGTCAACAAATAACAAATAACAACAAATAACAACAACAACAACAACAATAATCATTACTATTATTATAATAATTATTATAAAGTCTAAAAATGCATTTAGTGGTTAGACAGTAGTGACGCCTGCGCACGACGGAGACGACGTGGTTATTGAGAGATGGAAATATAGGAGATGGGCTGTGTTTATAGAAAACGGTAGGACTGTACAAAAAAAAACTGAAAAACAGAAACTGACCGAAACCGCCCAAAGATCTACCCGAGAAAAGACCGAAAAAATCAGTTTCATGAAAACTGAACAGGTTCGGTTCGGTTAACCGAACCGAATCTATTATGGGCGGTTCGGTTTCGGTTTTGACTTCTTATAAACTGAACCGAACCGAACCAAAATCGAATGCCTATTCTACTCCAAAGCTAAATAATATTTTTTTAGCCTATTTCGATTAGGTTATAGTATTTTTTTTAACACCATTTCGAAAAGAACCTAAATAATACACAATACTTTGTACTATTTTAGCAATTCTTTAACAAAAAATAAAATAAAATGTGGTAAACTGATAGTACACTTCTTGTATACCATTAGATATCCTTTTCACAAAATCGAACCGAACTAAACCGAATAAAACAGACCATGAACGATCGGTTAACCGACCGAATACTCTTGGTATGCGCTGCGGTTTCGGTTTTGCAATTCTAAAAACCAAAAGTTGCGGTTCGGTAACCGAACCAACCAAAAACTGACGAAGCCGAACCAAAGAATACCCCTAGAAAACGATGATGGGCAGTGTGACATAGACAATGGCAATGGAGAACGCTAGAGAAAGTGAGAGAAAGATAGAGAAAGGGAAAGAAAAAGGAAAAGATGAGGATCGACAATGACAAGATTGACAATGGGAAACTGATAGGTGGATGACGATAAAGGGCGGTGGTTTTAGAAAGAGTGTGGTTGGGTTTCATGAGTTAGAGAGAAAAAGAGGGCAATAGTGGAGGGTTTGAAACCTTAGGGAGGGTTTTAAAATTTTCAAAAGGAACAAAACTTTCGGTGGGGTTTCTAAAATTTTTAAAGAGAATGTTTCACAATGGTTTTTAAAAAAGGCCATTGTAGAATCCTTGTTTGAAAACAAAAAAATGGCCCATAAAAATAGTCTTGGAACTTTGGGATTCCAAGACGGTTTTTGCACAACAGTTTTTATAAACCATCATGGAATTCCAAGGCTCCACCACAATTTTTGGATTTCTCGTCTATGCTAGGATTTTAATGGGACAAAATTATATATAGTCTATAGTCTATGTATATAGTTGGGCACTTTATATATGACAAGACTGTAATAAGGTTCTCTATTCAATTTAGGAGGCAGTTTATCTAGGTCGCCTGAGTGGATTGACTCATGGTAGACATATTGATGTAGTAGACCTAGTGGTGGTCATAAAATGGACTAGGTCTAAGGTGTAATTGGTTTAATAATAATTCTATTTAACATAAATTAATTCAATTTGATAATCATCTATATGTAATCTTAATCCTAAAGTGGATTCATGGCTCCATGTTTGTAGCTTGTATTTTTTGATATGGCAAAGGCAGGAGTTCCATGATTGAAATTGTCGGTATATTGGAGATGCAACCTATATTCAATAAAAGGATAATCTACAAACATTAAAGCATTGCCTCTCTAACAAAGTGTTAAGATTATCCTCACAAAGGCATTATTCAAGAAATTGGAAAAGAACAAGACCTTGGTCGTCTAGATACGTATAGTTGATTTTTCATTTGTATTTATTATAAATAGAATTTTCCAAATAAGTGAAATCATGGAACTTTGATATAAAATAAATGAAAGGTAGAATGAAGCAAAGTCATTTATTCGGTCATGAATAACCTATGGGAATACACATATATATGAGAGGTTATCTACAAGATTAATATTTGAAATTTCATAATATAGAATATTATAAAGAGTGTGATTTACATGTACAAATGTGATTCACATGTAATATAAAAGGTTACACTAAACAAGTTACTAGACCTATTAGCGTACATGTCAACAGTCCAGATGAACTATGTGGCACCAGGCATAGTCCAACTAAACTATTGGTGCCATAATCAGGTGTTTTTAGATAATTTATTATTTAATTAATTTTAGAAAATATTTATTCAAATTAATTTTTGATATTTAGAACAATTAATTATTTGTATTTGAATAATTAATTTTAATCCAACTTGTACTTGAGTTTGAATAAAGGATAATTATTCATAATTATTCAAATTAGAAAATTATTTTAAATAATGAAATGCTAATCTAAATGGAATTATTTAAGTTGAAATTATCATGGGTGATGCAGATGATCATAGAACCCTCCATTGTGATTAAATGAAGCCTTTTGAATATCCGTACTAGGGATAAGTGTGTAAAACTAGATGGGTCCCTAGTGATAGTAGTGTGTAACACTGTTAAAGGAGAGAGAAAATTCTACCATAATCCTAACAGACTTTTGACTCTTCCAACCTATTCTATAAATAGAGGTCTAAGGTCCTCATTCATTCTCAAACTATCGTAGCAAATTTTAGAGAGTAGAACTGTAACCATTCCTTTTTAGTGATCTCAGTTCCTTAAGCATTGTAGTAGTTGGAAGGATAGAAGCTGTGGCGGAGATCTGCTATGTTGTGCTCACACCTACTAGAACTTGAAGGAAGAGATATAGCATTGAAGATCTAAGTGTTGAGATTTCCTTTAATCAATCAGAAGTGTTGTTTCTGACCTTCAACATGTACATTAGATTAGAATTCTATTTATATTTTATAGCAACCTGAGTTAGATAATTGGTGATTATATAAATATTGTAAAATTTTGTTGCAGCACTGAATCAATTTTTCTCACAAATAGTATCCGAGCCATCTCATGAATATGCTATAAACATAATTTAAACAATCTTATTTTTCTCTCATATGCATTAAATTGATATTTTATAGGGATAACACTTTAATGTTTCTATATGTGAATTAATATACATAGGATCTATATTAATTTTTGTTATCATGGAATTTATAGTGAATGGTAGTTTTTATTATTTATTTAATCTTAATTATTGCTGGTTATAGTTCCTTAGATAAAAAATTGTATTTAGGATTTATTCATGGTACTGCACGAATCTCCTTTTTTACTTATAATTTCACAGAATGGATTCGTGGATCCATGTGCATGAATCTGTGGCCAATAGGCCAAGGCTCTTTATATAAATGCAAAGACTTAGATTGATTTATGCCATCAAAAATATTGTCAAAAATACCACACCACATCATTATACTATTGAAAAAACCAAATATACTCTCAAGGTTAGATACTGCATGGTACTCAAATGGAATCCGGCGTCCATGGTGGAAACCGAGTGGTATTTGAATGGCATCTAGTATCTGCCACAGATACCGACTTGTTTCCACTGCCAATCTGCCACTAAGAACCACCATTTTGGGCGGCTGCCACCAACAAAATACTTAAAATACAAACAAAATTCCCAAAAAGTACTAAAATTTGCCAAAAAAAATAACAAAAACCAAAAATATTTACATAGATTAGAAAAAAAATCCCAAAGTAAGAACCAAAAATAAAGAAAAAAGATGTCCATCGTCATGGACATCTTCATCACGATGGAGATCCATCAAATGGAGAGAGATGTCCCCATTTGATTTTCACAAAGGAGATCCATCAAAAAGATTCATGCAAAACGAGGGATCGCATAGAGATAGATTTTCACAAAGGAGATCTCCCGTCACGTAGAGGGGATCTCTCCCATTGCAAGGAGGTGAGGGAAGGACCAAGCGGCGGCGATGAAGAAATGCATGAATCTTCAATTAAGGGAGAGATTTTAATGGCAATAATTACTTATGGCGAAGGAAGCGATGTCAAACAAAAAATCTCTTCTCAATTGTGCCAGCAGTCATGATTAATGGCTACAACATAGCACACTGGCACTGACGAAGGATTTTAGGGGGGGATTTGGATAAATGGCTTTATGAAAAAAAAAATTTGGACAAATGAACTCTCTTTTTTTTTTTTTGCATAAAAAATCAGGCCTTCTGGGCAGTAAAACTGCTTCAAATTTTATTTTTTTCATCCTGTTGAGGTTTCTTTCCTTATCCAGGGTGTTTTTTTCATCTTTTTGAAAAAAAAAAATTAGAGTAGATTTCTTGCCCAAGAGGATAGATTTTTGTGCAAAAAAAAAAAAAAGAGGTCATTTCCCTAATTAAAATTTTTGGCCGGCCTTTGTTTCAAATTATTTCGATTTTAGGTGATGGAAAAGTAGAAAATGGAGGAAGAGAGAGGGGAAAAGAGAGATAGAGAAAATGAGAAACGACTGGAGGAGAGATTGAGATGGTAAAAAATCTACTTGACTTTTAAGGGTATTTTAGCCTATCAATATTTTAATTTAAAATAGAAGTGATTGAAAATGGGAAAGTTTTATGCGCATGGCACATGTCAATGCACTGGTTAAAATTTTTTAATCTCTCAATAAGCCACAGAAAGGTGAAGAAAGTTAGGCACTACTACATTTTGAAATGGACCAAAAAAGTTGGACCACACTGATTAAACAACATGTGCCAAAAGGCACAGGCATTGAAGTTGAATACAAGTATGCTTTAATAGACCCATGGTGTATATGCACACTATATAATATATATATATATATGTATGTATGTGTGTATAAAATATGATAATACATTATATGATATATATGATTAGGGGCATTTGCAAGTGATTGGGGTGATTTTTTTTTTCCAAACCATCGATCAAACTAGAAATAAATTCTATTTTTAGGCAGTTTTATTTTTTTATAAAAACTAAATCAAACAAAGTCACTTGTAAGCAATTTTAGCTTTTTGGTTTAGGCGGTTTAAGCTTAAGATTAAAAAAATTTAATGTAAAAAAGTGTTCAATATTTAACAATAATCATAAAATGTCTAGAAGTTCACCATCTAAAGTTTTAATATAAATCCAAAATCAAACTAAAAATTCACAATAATATAAATCAAAGTTCACCAACAACTAAATTAAAAAGTTAAAAAAACAACACAATTATATAAAACAACACAATTAACGAATTACAGCACTAATTTGACTTTGTTCTATAGATGTTGATGAATGGTACCTAATGTGATTTTAATATGATTAAAGGAAAGTGTAACTATAGAGTATGGAAAGGTTTGAGAAGTATATAAGGCAATTTGAGAAGTCCAATCACTAACTAAACCATCTAAAATTATTTCTATAAAAACCACCGAACTCATCCAAAAATTAAAAAAACAAACAATTTAATTTGAATTGGGCAGTTTGCTAGATTTTTTTAACAACCTTATACATTATATATTATATAATATTATAATAATAATGAATAATAATTTTATGCAAAAGGAAAATTATTATGTTTTATTATTTAAATAATTTTAATTAATTTTTTTAATTAGAGAAAAATTATTGATAAAATTATTTGGGAACCAAAAAATTAATTTGATATATTTGTGGTCATATTGGAATGCTAAAAAAGCCTTATAAAATTCTAATTTTATTGGATAACTTAATTTAGAAAATTAAAACACATGAAGACAGATATAAGGACAAGGTACAAGAATGAAGACCGATACATGTTTTGGTTTATATTTTGTAATTTTTATTTTCTTGCTCTAGGGTGGAACCATAATATTACGACATGTATACATATTGCTTGTTGCTATATTACTTGCCATGCTTTTATACTTTATGATATGATTTGACATATGATTGATAACATGTTTTGTAAAGTAAGGAGTGTCACTCATAAAATTGTTCATCCATGTTTTTGCATAAATCATGTTGTTTTAAAATATTAAGTAGGAAAGGGTTTTTGGTTAGAATCTACGATCTCTATTGTTAGCTCATATGTGAAACTAGGTGTCGTCGACCCTAAGGAAGGTTGTTCACCGCTGATATGATACTAGATTGGACTCCCTAGGGAAAATATCTGTGGCCATAAATCATGGTTGTACACTCCAAGAAGATAATTTATGATTCATGGATTATAAGATATAAACAATAATTATACACTTAAGATTTTTTTATTATTAACCTCCCTAAGGAGCTCTATTAATTAAATTTGTGACCAAATTAAGCTATAGTAAGTTGGTATATATTAATGGATGGGATCTGTGTTTCGGGTTAGTTTGTGTTGACTACCTAAGACTGCTAACATGAACAAGGCTAAAAATTATCACAGTAATGAATTTGTTTTTCAAGATTTTGTGCATTGACATATTTGCATTATCATATGTCTATATTACTAAATTTTGTATGTTTGCTTATTATTGATCCATGAAAGATGTTTATTTATTGCAGCCATAATGTCAAGTTCATTAAACATGATACTTAATAAATACACTCTCATCAGGGAGAACTTTAATGACTAGAAAAGGAACCTACTAATAGTCCTTTCTTATGAAAAACACAACTTTGTGCTTGATGGACCTTTCCCACCTCAACCCTCGAAAGATGTTACTCTTGAGGAGCATCATACTTATAAACATTGGCGCAATTCCAATGAGATTGCGCAGTGCTACATGTTACTGAGCATGACAATGTACAGTAGAAGCAACATGACAAGTTTTTGATCGCTATAGCCATGATGATCAACCTTGAGGAGATGTTTGCCAGTCACACCATACAGACCAATCAAGCTATGGCCCATAAGTCGTGAATTATAAGCAGAAGCCTAGGACTCTGATCAAAGAGCACGTGCTGGAGGTCATGAGCTATTTGGCTGAAGTTCAGACTCATGAAGCTTAGACTCATGGAGTGTACATTTTTCTAGAAAGTCACTTTAAGTGTAGTTATAGTCAAGTATAGTGTTGAGTAAGGATCGTTCCTATAAACGATTAGGTCTAATTAATTAGTTATTGACACTAAAGAACCTAAAACACACTAAAGAGAACACAAATGGAGGGTTTTTGAATATAAATTAAATTAATTAAAAGACAAGAAAATAAATAAATATGAAACAATAATAGCAAAATCTGTTAAAGGATTATTTTCTACCACTAAACAATAAACCATACAATTAATCATAAAATCATTCTCAATCTTCCATTGAAATGCCAACCATAGATAATAACAAGCTCTGTTATCCTAAGCTTTCCTTACTATATAGATTTAATAAGATAATCGCTCTATTAAACCCCCTTTCCATTAAACAACCAAAAGCTCTCTAAATTTAATCTAACAGAAGAATTAAGATGAGAAAGATAGGTTGATCTAAGTAACAATCTTACAAGCTGTAGACAGGGAATCTACAATCAAATGTTAAAATTCTAGATTAGGTTGTTCGAGAACTTGGGTTCTCAAATCACCATTTAATGGACCTGTTAGCTCGGGTTGAAATGCAAGATTAGAATGAAATAAATTAAATAATGTTGTAACAAGAGTAACACGCGAGGTTTATAATGGTTCACTCTGTTAATGAAGAGCTACGTCCACTGTAATTCACTATGGTATTCTAGGCATAAATTACAAGAGAGCAAAAAGAGATGTAAAAGCAGATGGGCAGAGTTTCTATATCTATTTCTGTGTGTGTCGTACAATGAAGCAACCATCCTCTTACATAGAGGATAAGGAAGAATTGTGGCTCTCAACCATCTAGCGAAGTGGGATAATGCACTGTAAGTAACTGCAATAGTCGGACATGTGTCAATTGGTAATAGGCTGCAAGAATTACACCTTGTCCATGTTTCGGTCCATGACTAGACATGTTATAACCATCAGTTCATGCAAATAACTGTTTACTCATTGCGATCGATCCGGTCAAACGAAGACATTAGAAACGAGTACAAATTATCCTAGCAATCAAGAACAAAATGCCTCCAACAAAGCAATATAATCGAATCAAGCGAACAGTACGAATCGTTAATTCGATCAGACTTCAGCTAGTTGATTCCATTCAGTCTATTCGACTAGTTTCAACATTAGGCCGCCCCGACTTGCTAGCAATTTAGGCCGACTAAATTACATCCTAACAGTTAGCCCCCCACTCCTTAGTCGATGTAATGGACTACATGAGTGAATAAAGGCCAAGCTCTAGTCTGACGACACGTCACCTTGACTAAAATCTTGCATCCATGCTTAAACCATTACCTTTCTTTTAAAATTATGATACTTAATTACTTCCAACATGTATCATCATGGGATTAGCAGGCTCCAAAACATCTCTGCAATCTTAATGTACGCTTCTGATTTGAAAGGACATTGCCTCGGTTTGAGCAGGAACTTGAAAAGACACAAAATCCTAGCCCTTGGATCAGATGGCTCTAAATCGATCCTAGCCATCGATCACACATCTTCAGGTAGTATATAACTCACATTTTTTCTCACCTCTTCATTTCGCTTCTTTCCCTTCGAACTTAAGGCGATTTTCCCTCTGTTTCTCAGAGTTTCTCCATGATTTCCAAGTAAGATTTTCTTCTTCTCTTCTAATTTTCTTGTGATTTTCTTTCTGTAATCTTGTTTTTCTTCCAATTTTGAGCATTTTGATACCAAACATGCCTCATTTTCTGAGAAAATCAGCCATTACTGAACCTGTTTGGCTGTTGCTAGTCTAGAACACTCATGAACAGTTAGAACTTCTCCAGATTTAAGGATCCTTTAGATTTTTGTATCTCCAAAACCCTAGAAAACTTGTTTCTATAAGAATGTCAAAGGCGGTTATCATTGAATTAAGCTCTAGCAGCAGCGAGGACCAGGTCGAGTAGGATGATAGGGAAGTCGATGAAATGATTCACCAACAGTCTATGATCGAGTCGAGTTCCAGAACTGGTGGTATGCAAGCTAGCAGACTAGCAAACCCTAGGGATGAGAGAAATTGGCCAGCAGGTACCTCGACAAATGTTGACCAAACCGAACAGCTCAAAAAAAAGTACATTTCTCCAACCAAAGGAGTATCCTTTTTCACGAAGAATCCAGAGACCGTTCTGAAAGACGGGGATTTGTTGACAATAAGATCAAAGTATGGAATGCCAAGCTCAATCGAAATGCATTTGCCTTATTTAGGGGAGCGAGCAGATACACAAAATGACAACTAGTTTTGTGTGTATACCAAATGGTTTGAGCTTGGACTTCGACCGCCTATTCTAGAGTTTATGATCAAGATCATCAGCCATTTCTACATCTCCATGACTCAACTTATGCCAAACGGGGTCCAACTACTAATTGCCGTTATGGTTCTGATAGAGGAGGCTGGAATCAAATTCGACATATACTATTTTCTTAGGTGCTACTACCTAAAATCGAACAGCAAAAATTTGGGCCACTTCTACTTTGTGTACAGGTAGTCGAAGTAGCTCATCATAAAATTTGTAAATGCGGATAGGCACTAGGAAGAGCGATACTTTTTATGTCTATCAATCGCGACTCGTTCGAATTAACTACTCGATTTCTTTTTCCATTTACTTTTGGTCATATCAGTAAGCATCATTGCTTCATATATTTCAAGCAATAATTCTCACTAATCTCAAGCATTTTCTTTCTCTGTAGATTACGAATTGAATCATCTGGTTCCAATCGACGAGGGGTTCCAACCGTAGCTAGACGCACTATTTGCTCTGAAGGGACAGACTTGGGCTGAAATCTCACAACCTGATCGACTTGGGAGGTCTTTGATTTGGAAGCACTTTAAAGAAATCCCAATAGGCATTCCTATTTGATTCCCAAAACGATTCGATTGGGTCTTTATATGCCATGGTGTACTTCAACAATTGTACGGTTCATCCAAATATATTACTCCTCTATCTAATGAAGACGTTCATCTCATAGAAGCCACACTATCAGCCATGAAGATAACACTACCCTCAATCAGAGAGATGCGAAAGAAGAAAGCTATAGACAAAGTAGCAAAGAAAAAGAGCAACATCGATGAACCATCGGTGCCAAAAGAGGTGACTCCTCCGACTACTTCGTCTGATCTTCCTCCACCACCCCCTTTCGACATACAGCCCCCACCATCAAAGAAAAGGAAGGGTGGTGAGACTTCCGCTTTACTAGGGGTGTCGAACAAAAGGTTCACGAGAAGACCCTTGATGTTCCAAAAGACATCAACATAATGCAAGATAAGGAGGCGGCGACTAGAGCGGCTATAAATTTTTACTTTGACAAAGACGAGGAGCTTCTTAGAGGGAAGCCATTTGCTTGGTTCTACAATGAATCGGCTGCAACAATGGGATAGGTAAATCTCTAAAGCATGATCAATCCTGTTGGCTTCGATTATATCATTCCATACTGAAATTCCATCATGCAGGCTCTTTTGCTTCATAACCTCTTTATGAATAAGGCTGCTCACAAATACGAGCAAAAGCTTCTGAGAAATAGGGAGCTTAGAGAGGAGCTAAAGAAGATGAAAACTGAGAGAGAGAATAAGCAGAAGGAGCTCAATGACACAGTTGATGCATTAAACAGGTCGAACAAAAAGGTGCTAAACTTGTCCAACAGCCTTCAACTTTCCAAGGAAGAAGTTGATGAGCTGAAGAAGACTATGGCTGCAAAAGACTAGGACATCGAAAAAATCAAGGAGCAGCTACTCGAGGTCCATGGCACTTCTTCTTTCAAGGCACGACTTGAGACCTTATTAGAATTCAAGTCAGGCCAACTTAGCATCGAAGCGATCGATGAAGAGATCAAGGAATTACAAGAACTGCAACCCCAGGGTGACTTGGTTGTTCAGGTCATCGATAAAGGAGAATCAGTCCAATAGGATGTCCCTGCTGATACCACCACTCCCGAGCCGAGTACCGTCTTGATGTCGGGTGGTGAAGTGGTAGAGCCCCCAATTGTCAAGCTGACCAAGGTTGAAAATGTTCGACCAGCGGGGGAAGGAAATCCTTGAAAGATTCTTCTATTTTTTTATATTCAAACTTTTTTTTGTTTTGTTTGTATCGAACATTTTATTCCAACAAACAGAACTTCAATCTCAAATTCAACTTTTTGAATTCAGCATTAAATTAGCAACGCTTCTATATTGTATGCAACAATCAATCTCTTGGTTAATCAAAAAGCAACCAAACTAATGATACACGATAAATCAAAGTATCCAATCCAAAGGCACTATAATATGAAACTGAGCCGTTAATTCAGGCGTAAACTGAACTCTTAAAGGAAGAGAGCCATAAAGATGGCGATTTGAGATTAGACTCTAGTAGAGTCGATTGAACCAAGCATGGCATCGAGCCAGTAGGATACATGTGCGAGATCAGACCAAAAGTTTGAATTAAACTATAGTTGCCACAAATATGTAAAACCAAACTCTAGGATAGTTGATCGAATTTACTTTAACATTTGAGTCTCAATTTCGGCACCAGTTTGAGGGTTTAGTTTGGGATTGAATTGACCAATCCAAACTTAAGAGAGAGATGAAAGTTCCACAAGAAAATTTGGATCAACTTTACCAAATCCAGAGGAGCCATGAAGATGGCGATGCAAATGTTCTAATCGAGCTAGTGGAGTCTGAAGTTGTACCATGAAGATGGCAATGCGAGAATTGGGATCGAGTTGGTCGAGTTGAAAGTTGTACCATGAAGATGGTAATGCTAGAGTTCAGATCGAGCTGGTCGAGCCCGAAGTTGTGCCATGATGATGGCAATGCGAGAGTTCGATCGAGCTATTCGAGTCCAAAGTTGATTAGAAAGCTTAGCCGTGTTTCTTGAGAAAAACTTGTCAATTATCTTGGGGAAATAAAATTTGAATTAATAAAGCCGATGCACTCGTTTATATAGTACGCGAGCTGCCTACATATCCCATGCATGGGGATCAAGCCAAATGTAGTTCAATTACATTGCTTAAAATATAAAAGGGAATCTTATTGCTACGTATAATACTTCTGTAGATGATTTACGTTCCAGCTCTTGGTGATGATTGATCCATCTAGCTACTCTAACTTGTATACTCTATTTCGAACAACTGATCGAATTCGATAAGGGCCTTCCTAGTTAGCCGCCAATTTTTTGGCATTACCTTCTTTTGTATTTTGAAAGACCTTTTTGAGCACGAGTTTTCCTACTTGGAACTTTTTGACTTTAACCCTCTAGTTGTAATACCTAGCGGTGACTTGTTGGTAGCAACCTAGGTGATAGAAAGCTTTGTCCCTTCTCTCGTCTATCAGGTCCAGTGCATCCTACATCATCTCATTATTTTTTGCATCGTTTAGGAAAGAGTAATCGACTCAAAGATCTCGAACAACTACCTTTGCAGGAATAACAGCTTCTGTTCAATATACAAGCGAAAAAGAGGATTCATTGGTTGCCCTTCTTGGAGTCGTTCGGTAGGCCCATAGCACCATCGGGAGTTCCTTGACCTAATGTCCTTTTCTTGCCTTAAGTTTCTTCTTTAGATTTTTCATGATTGTCTTATTCGTTGCTTCTGCTTGACCATTTCCTTGTGGGTACCTTGGTGTTGAGAAGCTTAAAATAATGTCTCAATCACGACTTCTTGAAGGACGAGGAGATGAATTGAGAACCGTTGTTAGTGACGATCTCCCTCGAAACTCTACACTGACAAATGATATTCCTCCAAATGAACCTTTCGACATCTCATTCTTTAACATTAGCAAATGCTTCAGTCTCGACCCATTTGGAGAAATAATCTGTGAGAACAAGGAGATACTTTACTTGCCTAGGACCAGGAGGAAAGGGCCCGACCACATCCATCGAGTACTTCATGAAAGGATATGGCAAACTAACGGAGGAAAGTTCTTCAGCTGGTTGGTGCATGATGGAAGCGTGCCTCTAACAACTGTCACATTTGCGAGCGAAGTTCTCATAGTCACTTTGCATTATTGGCCAGTAAAATCCTTGCCTCTTAACCTTGTTGCACAGTGATCTTCCTCTATAATGATTGCCGCATGATCCCTCATGGACTTCCCAAATGACTCTTTTGACCTCGTCTTCCTGGAGACATTGAAGATAAGGCCCCATGAAATAATGCCTATAGAGTTTCCCATCGATTATGCAGTACCTTGCTGCTTGAACTTTGATCTTCCTTGCAATTTGTTTATCTTCGAGTAGCCAACCGTCACTTATGTACATTTGAATGGGCATCCTCCAATCGTCCCTTGGCTCAACATAATTCATCTTCTCGACTAGCTTGATACTCGGATGATCAATCCGCTCCAAGGATATTGTTCTCCTTTCACTTACTTCAACCGAAGAACCCAAATTTGTGAGTGTGTCAGCTCTAGAGTTTTGTTCTCGTGGGACATGCTTGACTTCCAAATTATCGAACTGGGTCTTGAGCCACGAAACCAGCCTCAAGTATGAAAGCATCTTCTCGTCTTGAGCTACAAACTCTCCATTTAGTAGGCCCCAATGCAACGACAAGCCTTGTTCTAGCAATCACTACCTCGTATTCAGCTTCATTGTTGGTAGCCCTAAATCCCAATCGAAAACTCTATTCGATCTCTTCGCTAGTTGGGGACTTCAAAAGCATTCCTATTCCTGACCCTTTTTCATTGCTTGATCCATCGACTTACACAATCCACGTCTCTGATCTGTGTTCTTTAGACCTATAAGTTAATTCGGCAACAAAATCTGTGAGCACCTAAGCCTTTAATGTTGTTCGAGGTCTGTACTCGATGTCGAACCCTGTCAGCTCGACTACCCATTTTGTCATTCTTTCGAAGATGTCTGACTTGTGTAAAATTGCTCACACCGGGTAAGACTACAACACCACTATAGCGTGGCCTTGAAGGTACAGATGGAGTTTTTGAGCCAACATGACGAGTGCAAGTGTGAGCTTTTCAATGATGGAGTACCTTGTCTCAGTATCCAACATCGTGTGGTTAACGAAGAATACTAGTTTTTGGACCGCCTCTTCCTCTCGTACTAGGGCCGAACTTACCGCTGTCTTTGAAACTGCCAAGTACAGGTATAGCGGTTTGCCATCTTTTGGCTTCGATAGGATCAGTGGGGTTATCAAGTATCTCTTCAATTCCTAGAAAGCCGATTCGCATCATTCATTCCACTCGAATTTCATATTCTTCTTGAGCAACTGGAAAAATAGAAGACATTTGTTAGCGGATTTAGCAATGAATCGACTGAGTGTAACTATTCGACCAGTAAGTTTCTGTATTTCCCGCTTGGTTCTTAGAGATGGCATCAATTGAAATGCTTTTATTTGATTTGGGTTTGCCTTGATTCCTCGCTTCGTGATGAGACACCCCAAGAACATACTGATCGCCACTCCAAAAGTGTATTTCTCTGGATTCAGCTTCAAGCCATATTTTCAGAGAACGTCGAAGCATTCTTAAAGATGCTAGACATGGATATGAGCCTATAAAGACTTAAGCAACATGTCATCGATGTAAACTTCCATATTCTTACCAATTTGCTATTCGAACATCATATTGACGAGCCTTTGGTAAGTAGCTCCCGCGTTCTTTAACCTGAAGGGCATAACCTTGAATCAAAAAATCCCCTGCTTAGTGATAAAAACGGTCTTCTCCTGGTTGTCAGGATGTAGAAGGATATGATTGTAGCTAGAGAATGCATCGAGAAAACTTAAAATCTCATGATCGGCTATTGCGTCGACGAGCCGATCTATATGCGGCAGCGAGTAATTGTCATTTGGACAGGCTTTATTTAAATCAGTAAAATCGATGCACATGCACCACTTCCCATTCTTCTTCTTTATGATCACCACGTTGGCGAGCTAATCGGGATACTGAATAGAGCAAATGAAACAAGCTTTGAGTAGTCTCTTCACTTTGTCTTTCACAACATTGTTTCATTCAATTCCAAGCTTTTTCCTCTTTTGTTAGATGGGTTTGTGGTCCAGATCAACATTCAGTCAATGCGAGATTATGCTCGGGTTGATTCCAGGCATATCTACGTGGGACCATTCAAAACAATCAGTGATAGCTTTAAGAAAATCAATCATTTAGGATTTTATACCTGACTCGAGTTGTGACCCGATCTTCACTGTACGCCTTTCATCTAGCGGGTCAATTTAAACTTCATCGAGTTGCTCCAAAACTGATTCGATGTAGCTTTGGTTACTAGGCCTGTTCTGCTAGGTCATCTGTAATTGCTATAAAGCCTTTTTTTGCTTCATAATCGTGTTGTAACAGGTCCTTGCTGCCTCCTGGCTTCCTCGAATCTCCCAAATGGCTCGGTTCATTGGAAATCTTATCGTCAAGCTGTCGATCGATCCGGTAGGCAGGTTGTTGAACCATCGAAGCGCCAGACCTTTGAGTGACTGTGTGAATAGCTTGCACATCATTTCATCAAGAATCGAGTTAGGGATATTGGTAGCGCTGACCACATTCTTGTACTGCAACAAGTGGTCTTTTGAATCTAAAGTTCCATCAAATCGAGCAAACACGAGGTTTCCATACGTCGGCCGTACGACCGAAGTGATCCTCTTTCTGAGTGGGGTATCTCAAATGTTCTTTGAGATGTCATCTAGTGCCAAGGTCTTGCTGGTGGCTTTTGAAACCTTCTGATCGATTTTCTCTTCTATGAGTTTAGAAATCTACTCGAGTATCTCTTTCATCATTAATTGGACCGACTCAAGGGTCAAAAGAGTGACAGTCGGTGCTTCTTCTGATCAAGAGGTCAGTTTTGTCCTTTCATTTTTTTCAATCGCATTGTTGCTTTGATTGAATTCCACACAAGTACTTGTCGTTGTTGTTGTAGTTGTCATCATAGGAGTTGTTGTGGCCGTAAAAGCAGTTGATGTTGTTGCTGGTGCTGGAATTGAGGGTGTGTACAGGGGCTACATCCTCCCAATTGGGCTGTAGGGCTGTTGTGTTCCTGGCTATGGCGTTTGACATTACCACTGTGCTGTTGACGATACTGGGAGTGTCGAATATCCATAGTACAGATAATAGTTAGATTGTGAAGCCATCTGGGAGTTCTGATAAACAATTTGGCTTTTTAAAGCCAAATTCTCGTTGTGGAGTTGCTCTAACCTTCTATCACACTCCTGAGAATGAGCCGCCTACTCTTGGAGCAATTTTTTCAAGGCCTCAACTTCTGTTGCAAGGGCTTCTATTTGCTGGTTGTCTTGGGGAATTGATTCACTCTCTTCAATCGTGGTTTCAAGAGTGTAATGGTTGTCGATGTTGTCAGCCATTTGACTCCGAGTCTAAGATCCTAGAGTTTGATAATCTAAAGGCTCCACGGTGGGCGCTAAACTGTAGAAGGGGAATCTATAATCAAATGTAAAAATTTTGGATTAGGTTGTTCGAGAACCTAGGCCCTCAAATCACCGTTAAGTGGACCTGTTAGCTCGGGTTGAAATGCAAGATTAGAATGAAATAAATTAATTAATGCTACAACAAGAGTAACACGTGAGGTTTATAGTGGTTCACTCTGTTAATGAAGAGCTACGTCCACTGTAATTCACTATGGTATTCTAGGCACAGATTACAAGAGAGCAAAAAGAGATGTGAAAGCAGATGGGCAATTTCTGTGTGTGTTGTACAATGAAGCAACCATCCTCTTATATAGAGGATCACAAAGAATTGTGGCTCCCAACCATCTAGCGAAGTGGGATAGTGCACTGTAAGTAACCACAATAGTGGGACACGTGTCGACTAGTGATAGGCTGCAAGAATCACACCTTGCTCATGTTTCGGTCCATGACTAAACATGTTATAACCATCAGTTCATGCAAATAACTATTTACTCGTTGCGATCAATCTAGTCAAATGAAGACATCAGAAACGAGTACAAATTATCCTGAGCAATCAAGAACGAAATGCCTCCAACAAAGCAATATAATCAAATCAAGCGAACAGTACGAATCATGAATTCGATCGGACTTCAGCCAGTTGATTCCATTCAGTCCATTCTACTAGTTTCAACATTTGGCTGCCTAGACTTGCTAACAATTTGGGCCGACTAAATTGTACCCCAACACAAGCTCGAATTATTTAACCTAAGTTACACTCCACATGCAATCATATGAAAACTTGACCATAATCAATAACCACAATTTGCTTGTATGATTAAAATAACAAGACAATTACAAATTAAGAATTCCAATCTAGCAAAAGATTAAATTGAAGTCCTATTGAGTTGGCAACATAAACAAAACAAGAAAATAATCATAAACAATAATTATAAAAGAACATAAACAATCTCAATTGGAAAGTAGAAAATAATTCTATAAATTAATAATATAATCATGTCTAGGTTTTTGAAATTCCCTACAACCCAAAATAAAATTAAACTAAAATAATTGAAAAAGAAAAGAAAGAAAGATTAAGAAAAGAATAGGTTTGGTGTTGGAAATTCATCTAAGAAAATGGTTCTCTATAGCCTCTACCAGACCTCTCTTCCTTTTCTTCTTTTTCTTTTCCATCTCCTAAGCTTAAAAAAAACTAAGGGGCAAACTATGAAAAACTGATAAAAGCTTATATGTTTTTGTGTTTCTAGGTAGGTTATTTGTAAGTTATTACTTGGGGGATGAAAAAGGGAAACTTATGACCTTTTTAGGTCAATTTTGGAGTGAAAATTTGTCAATGTGTGTAGGCACAACTTATTTCGTGCGACCGTGCATTTTTCAGCAATTTTTAAATTTTTTTCTCGCTTAGCGCCGCAGCGGCCAAGACCCAGCTTTAGATTAAAAGGCCATAGCCCTCTAGTCTTGGGTTTTTAGAATGTTATGCTTTGTTTTGTACCCGAAGCTCATCATGTAACTCCTGATGAACTCTAAATTAGTATACATGATTCTTGAACATCAAAAATCCTCATTTTTAATTTAATTTCTTGATATTAAGACACCCATAAAACACAAAAAAAAACATATAAAGACACAAAATAGTAGATAATAAAGCAAGATTCATGGAAAATTGATCATAAAATTATATCAAATTAAGCACTTATCATGCTCTTTGAGACCTTGTCAAAGAATTTTGTGTCGTTCATGGCTACTTAAAATCTAAACAGGTTAGAGATGACTTTGATAGGATTGATGAATAAGCTCCAATACTTTGAGAATATGCTCAAAGGAGGAATGGTTAAGAGCATGCCTTAGCTAGAGGCGAATTTGACAATAGCTAGTTATTCTAAACCCAATTTTGAGAAAGGCAAGAAGAACAAGAAGCGATGGGCTAAAATGGCATCTTCTAACATTCCTCCTAAGCCTAGGAAGAACAAGAAGAAGCAAAAGGGCCTCAATAAGGTCAAGTGCTTCCATTGTGGAAAGATCGAGAACTACGAAAGAGATTGTAAGGACTTTCTAGCTCAAAAGGGAAGTTTAGTTTGGGCAATCTTTTTTACTTAGATGCTTGCTTAGTGAAAGATTAAAGGCACTTGGGTTGTTAATTTGAGAGCCATTAATCATATTTGTTTTTCTGTACAGGGGTTCAAGGAAATAAGGAGTCTACTTAATAGGAACTTTATGTTTAGAATGGATGGGACCTTGATTTTAGCTAAAGTAGTGGGAAATGTACATCTTTATTTTGATAAATTTAGGTTATAGTTTTAAATGATTGTTTTTATCTTCCTCAAATTAGGAAGAACCTTATTTTCATTGCTTGTTTAATTTAAAGACGACTATTCTTTTTTCTTCTAATAATAAAGTAATTATTCAAAAATGGTTTTTATTTGTTGTGGGACATGGATCAAAACAATTACTTTATCAAACCAAAGATATACATACTACTGAACACTAAACTTATTGATAAGTCTAAAAGGATTAAAACTTCTAACTCTAATAAGACATATTTTTGGTATTTGCATTTAGGTCATATTAACCTTAACAAGATACAAAGGTTGGTTAAAGATGGTCGTCTAAGTTCTTTAGAGGTGGATCATTTATCATTATGTGAGTCTTGTTTGGAGGGTAAATAACTAAGAGGCCATTTAGGGCTAAAGGCAAATAAGGCTGAAGGTGTTCTAAACTTAATGGACGCGGATATTTGTGGATCGATGAACATTACTGTATGTGGAAGGTATGAATATTTCATCACATTTATTGACGACTATACATGACATGGGTACTTGTACCTAATGCACCCTAAAATCGAAACGTTTGACAAGTTTAGGGAATTTCAAGCTGAAGTGAAAAATGCAATTAGGAAGACCCATTAAGGCAGTTTTATTGGCTCTAGGTGGAGAACACCTTTCGGATGAGTTTATAAAATATTTATTGGAGAATAAAATTTTACCCAGACTGATTGCACTTGGTATCTTATTATAGACTAGTGTAATAGAAAGAAGAAAGAAGACCTTGTTAAATATGGTCAGGTCAATGATGATTTATTCTGCATTGCCTACATCATTTTGGGAATATGCACTACAAGTTGTGATGTACCACTTAAAATAGTTTTTAAAACTCCTTATGAGTTATGGACAGATAGGAAACCATCCTTAAATCACTTAAGGATTTGGGGTTGTCCGGCACACATCCTAGACAAGAATGCTAGCAAGTTGGAACATCGTTCAGAGGTTTGTATTTTTGTAAGATATCCTAGAGAGAGTAAAGGTGCATTTTTCTACAATCCATAAGATAATGAAGTCTTGGTCTATACTCATGCAACATTCCTTGGGGAAAGTTACATGCAAGACTTTGACCCTTGTAGCAAAATAATGCTCGATGAGTTAGGATCTGACAAGGTCAGACTGGTGGTTCCATATGTAGAGAAAAATCTAGTCGTAATAAAGAATCCAGATCACAACCTAGAAAGATTAAATGTAGTAGAAGAATTGCTAGGCAACCAAATTGGTATCAAGGTGAGGTTTTCAGAGTTAAGGCCGTTGAACCTGATAGTGATCCCACTGCAATTAAAGAAACTATGGAGGATGTTGATGCAGCTTTCTATCAGAAGGCTATGAATGTTGAAATAAAGTCTATGGCTTCAAATCAGTTCTAGAAATTTGTAGATGCAACTAAAGGAGTAAAACCCTTGGGGTGCAACTGGATCTATAAGAAGAAGGGAGGAGCAGATAGCAAGGTACAAACCTTTAAGATTAGACTTGTAGCAAAGGAATATATACAAAAGAAGGCGCCAATTGCGATGAAATTTTCTCACCTATAGTATGCTAAAGTCTATTGGTATTCTCCTATCCATTGTTGCGTATCTCGATTATGAGATATGACAAGTGGATGTCAAGATTGCTTTCTTGAATGGCAATCTCGAGAAAAGTATCTATATGGTACAACTAGACGGGTTCAAGGCTAGATGTCAAGAGGACAAAGTCTGCAAATTGTTGAAGTTAATTTATGGATTAATGTAGGCTTTTAGATCCTAGAACATAAGGTTTGACAAGGCAGTCAAATCATATGGGTTTAAGTAAATTATTGATCAACCATGCATGTACAAACACATTACCGATGGAAAAATGGTTTTTCAGGTGCTTTATGTAGATGATATTTGTAACATCCATCGTTTTCTTTAACTAACGATATGTAACGTTTAATGATTTCATGCTACAGTATGAACGCAATTATGACTTAGAAGAACATTTTTGTGTGAAAATTCTAGTGTGAAATTTATGATTATGAAATTTATTATGAACAAACGGTTTATGTTGCAGTGGATGGACTAAAAAAATTCCAATGACATTAAGTGTCTAATGAATGATTATTGAGATTTCTTGTGTTAACAATGTTCTATTTTGGTGATTCACTTAGATTTTGATCTGTTCAGATTTGATGTTTTCAATTTTTGAATGTTTGGGAGATTTATTTTTAATTTTAGAAATTATTTTGACTTTGGAAGTCTTTTCATCGAATTTTGGAAAAGTTTCAACCTTTTTAGAGTTTTGTAAAAAAAAACTCTCAAAATGATGTGTCATTTTGGGAGTGCCACCCCAAAACAACATGTCATTTTGGGGGGTTGAGAGCGAAAAAAAAAAAAAAGAGGCCTAACGACTTGTCGTTTAGGCCATCTTCAACATCTTGTCTAAAACGTTTGCAGAGCATATACATGTGTTCCAAATCATATTTTTATTAGTTTTCTTTAACTTTACACATCCAAAGTCATTAAAAATCTTCCCTAAGCTAATCTAAACTATCATTTATGTGCTTAGAGAGTTTTTTTTTTTTTTTTGGTTTAAGGAACGTGGTCACCATTCTCCTACTACCGACCCATGCTCAACACCATCCCCACCATTCTCATTCTTTTTCTTTTACTCCTTATCTTCAGCTAGGATGCTTCTAGACCACATCATGAGATCTCCAAAAGAATGAAGACAAATATTTATTTTCCTCGCATACCTCAACCAATGTCTCCACCATTCTTTCTCTCCAACAAACACTTTAATGCATGCTTCTCACCACTCCATGTCCTCTCTTATTTTGGCTGCATTCTTCTTTTATAGCAAGGCCATATCATAGACCACAAAGTCCATTATTTACTCTTCCTCTCTTCCTTTCTTTCTCACAACTTTCTCTCAATCTTTCATGGCCAACCCGAGACAACACACATGGGCACACCTCTAGCCAACTTATGCCACCCTCCACATGCCTCTAAACCTCCACCCTCAACACTCCCATGCACCTCCAAGTCAAGCCCAACACATTCTCTCAAATCCAGAAGGTAAACATACGAGTTATAGTGTGTCTCACCGAAACTGTTGTCGGGCCAGAACGGAGTTTTTGACCACGTTTTGAGGTCATTTTGCTATGTATTTTTATACCAAATTTTTATTATGACATTATGGTATTTGTGGGAATAATCTTATGTGCTTTAATGTTTGATTTTGTTAAAGAAACAAATTTTTATGAATAATATTTTCTAATCCTATTTTTAGGCAAAAACCTGTATTTTGGGATTTTTTCAAAAATAATATAAATGATATTTTGAGTAAATTCCTTTTGGGCATCATATATCTATTTGTTAGGTATCTCCCATAAAAATTTTGGATTCATATAAGCTATTTTTTATTTGTTGGAGAATTTGTAATAAATGTTGTTCTTACGGTTCTTAAACTATCTTTAAATGTGATGAGTTGTTTGATGATGTTATGGAATGTGTTTAATGCTAGAAAAATTTGTGAATACTCATTTATATGTCTAGTTTATACTTGCAAATTTTTAGCCACATGCATATGTTATAATTAGAGAATTAAATCATAGAATAAATACTACTCATTGTTTCGGTAAATTTTACTGCAACATTTTAGTAAAAGTTGGCATGATTGAAAACTAATTAGAATGATCCAAACATAATGAAAAATTTTTTGGTACTATGTTGGGATGTTAAGAATGCTATGCTAAAATTTTAGATCAATTGGAAATTTTTTATGATTTTATAAAATTCGATGATTGTGGACTAGCCATAGGATGTTCTTAGTAGCATATTGTTGTTGTAAATTCTAAAGTGTAAGAAAAATATTTATACTTTCTCAAACTTGATGAAATTGATTCTATAGTAGTTCTATATGTCTAGTATATGTTGTGAAAATTTCAAAACCATTGAATTTTGATGATTTTTCTAAAATTCGTTTAGTGCCACTGCCTTAACCAAAATTCCAGCAACAGAGTTATGATTTGTAGCATATGAAATAATGACTTAAAATGATCCAATTGTGATGAAATTAATTCTGATGCTTCTTTTAGATGTTTATAATATGTGGTAAAAATTTCAAGTCATTTCAAATTTTGTGTGATTTTTAAAAATTCATAGAATACTGACTGTCCAAGTTGCTAGTCCAAAAACTGAGATGTGTCTTTAAAAAAATATATATGAAAATGGTACTTAGACTTATCCAAATATCATGAAATTTATTCTTGTAATATATGTACATGTTAGGAATGTTGTATACAAATTTCAAACCTATTGAAATTTTCTATGATCTTACAAAAATCGTGGAGTGTTGGCTGCCAGGTTAAGATAATGAACCTGTTTTAATTGTGATAGTAGTGTAAGTTAGTTTAATTGATCAAGTATGGAATTTCTTGTTGAGATGATGTTGAATATAATGTATTGTGTATGTTCTTATGCCAAGAATGTTTTTGTTATCACCTTGTTACAATATTATAGAAGTTTAGGCACTTGAGTCGTTGAAAGTAGAAAGAAAACCATCCACTTGTAAGAGGTTAAGTAAAAATTGTTACAAGTCATGTAAGTTCATTTTCACCTGCAATATGATTAAAAATTACAAAAAGTTTTGAGAAATGTTATTATTTATTATGTTATTAATGTTTATGCATTTCTCATTCAAAAGACTCCTTTTACCATGGTTATGAAGAATATCTTTTTACGGATGTTTTCACCATTGTTTCATAATGCATATAACATTTTCACAAAAATATACGTATATATATGTATCACATAATTAAGGCATTGCACATGCAATGATGACGATGACGATGATAATGATATTTGTCCCGCAAGGTGGACTTGTCACGTTTGGCTTGGAATTAACTACCCCTCTCCTCTCGTGACGGCGTGCCCTAATGATGTTAATGGTGCAATGCTAGGGCCCTAAAGAATAAAATGAATGTTTTTAATATGGAAAAAGGAAAAAGGAAAGATATGTTCGCTTAAAGTGTGCTATATGCACTATGATGATATATTAAAGATGAAATGATTCATGCTATGGTTAAAATTTTTATAATGCTTTGTAAGATTACGTAATTTACTTACTAAGCTTAACACTTACATAAGTTAATCATGTTGTAGATAAGGATAAGGCTATAGTTATGAATGGAGGATGGAAGGACAGATGTGTGTGCAAGGATGGCGATGTTGGATCATGGAATTATGACATGAAATAAAACATTAATAATGCTATTTTTATAATTAATTCCGCACATTATGAGATATTTTTATGGACTGTGGTTTGTAATAATTTATGAGTTGTAATTTTCTTTCATATTTCATATTTATTATGTTTAACTAACTATTTTTGCAGGTAGTCGGTTAGCCGAATACTTGGGTATTCCATCGGGTTAACCAAGAAGGAAAACCATTTAAGATAAGTAAGTATTGATTTTATTTGAAAGATGCAATCTTGAGAAGTAATAGTAATTTACACTTAGAAATAATTCAATTGTTTAAAAATAAATTAAAATTTTGATTCATATATTCACATGGTAATATTAAATAAAAAAAATTTACACCAAAAATCCTAAATTAATAATTAGATAATAGTTATAAGTTTAGGTTTTCCCATCAAATAATTAAGAGATAATAATGTAAGTTGACGATTCCTGTAACGTCCGTAAGGGGGCATTACAATATTTTACTCATTGTGAATAATGTAGGGATATTGCCATTAGTTAAAGTTTGGTTGTCTAAACAATTTGATATGAAGGACTTGGGAAAAACTAATTATGCTCTTGGAATACAATTTTTTCATGACAAAAACAAACTGATAGTTATGCCCTAAGCTACATGCATAGATAATGTACTCAAAAGGCTTGCAATGTAAAATTCTAAGAAAGGTTCTCAGCCTACTTAATATGGAATTAGTCTTTCTCGGATGACTATCCAAAGATGGTAGAAGAAAGAAAATGCATAAAGATAGTTCGTTATGCTTTAGCGATAGGAAGTCTCATGTATGTAATGTTTTGCACTACATTATATATTTGTTATGCGGTTAGGTTAGTGAGTCAATATCAATCAAATCTGGAGCTAAAACATTGGCAGGCATTCCAGCATATTCTCAAGTATATTGGCCAAACGGGAAATTATAGAGTAATGTATTTTAGAGAGGACCTAACACTTATGGGATCCATAGATTTTGATTTTCAAGTGGATAAGGATTCGAGGAAATCAATGACAAGGTTTGTCTTTACTCTAGGCGGTGGGGACATAGTATAGAGTAACGTTAAGTAATCCTACATTGTTGATTCAACTATAGAAGCTGAATACATGGTTACCAGTGAGGCATGTAAGGAACTTGTGTGGCTTAAGAAATTTCTTAGAGATTTTTAGTTAGTTCCTAATATAGATAAACCTATAGCTTTGTATTGTAATAATATGACAACTAAAGCAAATACCAAGGATTCAAGGCACCATAAGAGGAGTAAGTACATAGACAGGAAGATGTGGCGCTTTGCAATATAGCATCCGAGGACAACCTAATTGATCCATTTACCAAAGCCTTAACAAGAAGCTTTGAGAGACATGTGGAGAACATGGAGATGTGCAATATGCCACATTTACACTTAAAGCACGTAAGAGATTGTTAGAATCAGTGCTCTAAGGAACAAATATTTATATGCAATTAAAGACATTTTTGAATTAAATGAATAAATAAATAATAATACAAATATTTTATGTGTTGATAATGTTCCTTATATTGCTTTTATTATAAAAATAAAGAATTTAAGTAAACATGTGATCTATGACTATTATAATTAAAACCTTGGCATTGGAGATATATAGAGTTTATATGCGGTATAGATATGATTCTAAGATTAATAGTCTAAATTATATATAGTCTGTGATTTATATATACAGTTTGGCACTTTATACCCGAATGGAGATTTATGTCTAATTTGAGAGGCAGTATATCTAGGCTGTTGGAGCAGATTGACTCCATGTGGTCACTCAGTGGACTTTTCTTAAAGTATAATAGATTTAATAATAATTGCATTTAACTTAAATCAATTCACTTTGATAATCAGCTATGTATGATCTTAATTTTAAAGTGGATTCATGAATTTTCTTTATAATTTTTGCTTATCATTAATTTACAATGCTCAATTTGATTTTTCAATCTAGATCCATGATTTATATAGAATATATATCATTGATATACTAAAGTTTGTCAATGATATACTCTGCTATGTGTTTGTTAAGTCCATAAAATTGTTTTGTTCACTTTATCATTTATATACCCAAGTTTATCAATAATGTACTCTGTTTTATTTGCTAGTTGGATCTAGAAAATTGTTTTTTAGTTTATCAATATACTCTTTGTTATTTTTTAGTTATCATTGATGCTTATTTTAATGTATTTTTTAATTTTATATTTATTTTTATTAGGCATAAGGGCAGAAGAAACAAGCAACACCACTAAGAGAACTAAAGCAATAACACAAAGGAAAGTTAAATAGAAGACAATATTTGAATCTACTTAAATATGCAAAAATTATTATACTTTTTTTAAATGAATATTCGTGATCATTTTGTTTTTGCTGCAATGATTTTTGTTATTAGGCAATTTTCTCAAAAGTTTTATGAATATATATCTAATGAGTTTATGAGTGGTTTATGAGTGGTGTACCATGAAACATCATTGATAAACTTTGCCTTCAATTAAATTATGCCTGAATTAATTCAATCCATGTAATATTAGTACATCAGTGATAAACTATGACTACAACTAAATTCAATATTTGTTAAGTTCATTAGTAGTACGTCAATGATAAAATATGCCAGCAACTAATTTTATTATCTGAACAATATCTATTCATTTTATCAATGATGTACCCTCGTATATCAACATCAGTGATAAACTATGCTTGCAACTAATTTTGGTGATCTCTAATTCAATATCTGTTGAGTTAACCAATGATATATCGTAGTACATCAGTGATAAACCATGCCTGCAACTAATTTTTTTTTATCTCTGATTTAGTATCTGTTGAGCTTAGTGTTGTATCATGATTACATCTCTGATAAACTATGTTAGTATATCACTAATAAACTATGTCCTACTCTGTTTGTTAGTTAGGTCTAAATTTGTGTATTGTTTGTTCCTACAATCTTTTATGAGTGATTTAATGAGTTTTTATATTTTTTTCAGGTATGATAGCAGGAGAAACAAGCAAGAACACTAATAAAAGCATGAGAGAATATACAATTAAGAAACCAAATAGAAAATAAAACAAATTATTTCTAAAAAGCCAAAACTTCAGAATGAAAATTAAAAAATCAGAAACGAAAGGAATTCAAAAAATCAAAGGTCTCATCAATTGCAATACATGAGAAAAAGAAAGAGCAGAAGAAATGAATTGAAATCAGAAAACATATTGGTAACAAGTTTGAAAAAAAAAAGAGAAAAAATACATGAGATTAAAAGATCATAAAGCTACTGAGACAATGCAGCGTGGAGAAAGAGGTGGAAAGAGATCGCTAGATCAACGGAGCTTTGCTAAAACATGAAGCTGAGTGAAGAAAGAATAAACATAAAATGAAGTAGTGTTGTAATTGAAAGAACAAAAAAAAGGTATATAATATATTCAACTCAGGTCATGCCCCGAAGTACGGGTATTAACGTGGTGGATTAATTAAGCTAATTAAACCAAATTTTTGATTAAAATCACCAATTAAATGATTTGCATTATTTTGAAAAAAAAAAGAGAAAATTTGAAAACATTCTAAAACGTTTATCGTTATTTTGAAACAGTAGAGCATAAAATAAAATATTTTAAACACATGTCAGGCCCCACTGGACCCACATTAGTGCACACACATGGTATCGACAATAAAATAATAAATCATAATCCAATACGAGAGATAGGCATTAAAATAATACATGCCATGAATTAAATAAAGCAATAACTTAAAACAATATTCCTATGACTCACTTGTTGTCTTGTTACCTCCCTGTCGGTCCTAAGCTGCAATCCACCTAGGGAAAAGGTTTTAAAAATAGATAAACTAAATGTGAGCGGAAGGCTCAGTAGGACTAGGGTTTAGAAAACATAAATTTTCATATTTGAAGATAATTTATAAAAATTCAAAAAGATGGATAGAACATATTTAATTCATTCTTACCTTTTTAAAACACTATTCATCTCAAATATTCTTTATCAATTAGTTTGTTGGCAAAGCCATAATATCACCACCGTAGTAGCCCAATTGAGTTTCAGGACCAAGCCCCAAGGTCGTACGCTACACAACCCGATCTTTGAATATGGCATCATGTTCAATTATTTCATTCTAGGCGATATTAGTAACGCGCCCGGTGTTATATCATTACTTAAGTCTTATCTTACCAAGTGTTCTCATTTACATTCATTATTTGATTCGTTATGATCATTCATTTCTCAATAAATAGTGAAAATACTAGGAAGTTTATATAAATCATTCCACGAAAATCATTTTTTTGAAAAAAACCATTTTGTAAGAAACTATTCATAAGAAATCATTTTATAAGAAATCATTTTTGTGGCCTAGAGACCCTTGTGTTATGCATTGAAAACATTTTGAAAGAATCTTTTTTAGGCCAAAACCAATGAAAAACCTTGCTACCAAGAAAAAGGGATAGAAGTCCTACCTCGATATTCTGCATTGTGACTCAGTACCGTAGTTTCGATCTACTATACGTTAGCTCTATGGAACCACAAATGACCTTAAATGTAAACTAAGTTCATCAGTATCTAGCTTAAGATATGCTACACTATTAAGCTATCTCATGGTATCCTAGTGTGCCATTTATGTCTGTAAAATCATACTATAAAGTTTAAATTCTTAATTTGTGTTTAAAACAATGAAAACGAGTGAAAAATAGCCATATTTTCTATGGCTGGTCGGCCTGCCGAATCCTCTTGTTTGGCTTGCCGAACTATGCAGTTCGGCCTACCAACCAGGCAGGACGAGCCTACCGAACTTTTTCAAGTTTGGCCTGCCGAAGGGATGAGTCCAACCGAACTCATGAATCTGGCCTGTCGAATTGGAAAAATCTAGAAAGTTCCAGATTTGAACTTCAGCCTCTCGAGCTCAAATCATCATTTCCACCCTTTTTTTCTCAATTTCCAAGCATGGAAAACATTCATATATGATAGAAAAACATACCAAAACACTCTTAAACATGTTTAAACAAGATTTGCATAGAAATTTTTAAAGAAATTTGAAATAGAGAAAAATAGTAAAACTTGATTTAAATTTGTTTTTCATCAAACCAAACCTAGATTCTAGATGTTATGAGTTCCACTAACTTAGATTTAAGATTTTCTAAGCTTATAAAACCTAGATTACAACATTTCAATGAAATTTAGGAAATTTAGAAAAAGTTTAAAACTTTGAAAAAATAAACAAACTAACCTTGGATTTAAGCTTCAAATCGAGTTTATGATTGCCTAAACACATTCCCAACCTTTCAATCCACTGAGAATCGAAGCTTGAGCCTTGATTTTAGATAAAAAAAATGATAGGTAGGAGAGAAAGAGAGGGACAATGAAAGAGAAAAACAAGAGAGAGTCTGAGAGAGTGAAGAGGGAGAACGTGAGAGAGTGTGAAAACGAGAGAGTGAGTAAAGGAAGGAGAGGGAGAGGAATAAATAAAGGGAAAATGTGGCTTTGCAGTGAGAAAGCCATGTTCCAACACATGGTCTTTCAAAAAGGGACATACCAGACATTTGATAAATTATTTTGTTTCAAAATTCAAAATAACAAATACAAATAAAAATAATT
The DNA here is from genome assembly GCA_025403435.1 of Artocarpus heterophyllus. Classification (NCBI taxonomy): domain Eukaryota; kingdom Viridiplantae; phylum Streptophyta; class Magnoliopsida; order Rosales; family Moraceae; genus Artocarpus; species Artocarpus heterophyllus. The sequence continues at coordinate 28,868,166 of CM046349.1, forward strand.
AAGAGTGGTTTAAAATAATTAACAATAATCAAAAGTAACTTTAATTTGAAAATATCACAAATTAGTCAAATTAGGTTTAATTTACATCATGGTACACTAATTCACCATTTACTCACTAATCTCACTTAATTAAATCCCAGGTGTTATAGCTCTCCACCCCTAAAAGAAATTTCATCCTCGAAATTCAAAAACCCACCCTAAAAACAAAGTAGATGCGGATACAACTCCAGCATGGTCGACTCTAATTCTCAGGTTGCCTTATCAACCTTGTGGTGCTACCACACCACATTTACTAAGAGAATCTAACGGCATTGCAAGCCTATCACTTCTCAATCGATAATCTAAACCGGCACCTCTATATAGGTCGTGTCTTCCTGAATCTGCAAATCGTGAATTGAGATAATTTTGCTTGGCTTGGGCGGACATTTTGAAGCATCGACCCATACGAAATACGACCTAAATATGAGAGTTTGAGAGGAAGACCAAGATGATAAGCAGTCACTTCAACACGTTGAGAAATCTCGAATGATCTGACGTACCTCGGTGCAAGTTTCCCCCATTCACACCTAAATGCAAAACTTTCTTACCTGGCAAAACCTTTAAGAAAATGAAATCTCTCACCTCGAATTCCAAAGGTCAGTGTCTCCTGTCCGCATGACTCTTCTGCCTTCTCCGAGCTACTCACAACTTATCACGAGTCACGGTAACCTTTCCATTACTCTCACAGGTCTCTTTAGGTCCTATATGATCTTGCCTTTTAGTTTTGCTCAACTCACTAACGATCAACGTGTTGGTCCTGCCTTCTAGTTTTGCTTACCTAATAACCTTGTATGCAAACTCCGTCAAAGTCTAAGACACACGCGTGCAACGTATCCTTGAGAATCTAAATGACTCGTTTGGCTACCCATCGGTCCAAGGATGAAAAGCTACACTAAAATCCAAGTTTGTGCCTGAAGCTTCTTGGAAGCTCCTCCAAGAACTTGTTTCAAACACAACGACCTAAAAGTAGAAAATGGAGTGCGTCGATTTCGTCAACCCGCTGACTATGACCCACATCGCATCATGCCTATGCTCCAGCCTTAGCAACCTAGAGAAGAAATCCACTGTGATATACTCCCTTACTGAAGCTAACCAACGGGCTTCTAATGCTCGACCGCCAACTGGAGACAAATCATGCATTTGACCACGTACTCTTGAACATCTTTCTTCATGCCTTTCCGCTAGTACTACCTCTACAAATCGTGATAAATCATGGTGCTCCTGAATGAATAGCAAACTAAGACTTGCGAGCTTTGTCCATTAAAGCCTTCACCACTCCCTCAATTGCAGGCACTGCTAAACATCCCCTGAGACTATAACGACCCATCTGTAGGAATCCTCTAGCCTTCAAACTACTCCCTGATCTATATTCGCGTCCACTTTCCCTAAAGATGTGGTCCTACCATTAATTTTGCTTTATCGTCTGAACATGCACTGGAGCCAAATTCCTAAGATATGCTGATACCTAATAGAAGTCTTCATGGTATTCTAGTCCATCTTTGCTTACTATAGCATCTCTCTTTCAATTCCCTAGTGCCGAATATACATGGATCCTTAAAGACCTCTTGTTGAACGCATCCGTAACTACATTGGCCCTACTCAGATGATACTGTAGCGAGAAGTCCTAGTCCTCCCTATATCCCATCTACCTCTATTGCCTCATGTTCGAATCCCTCTGAGTGAACAAATACCTTGAGCTCTTGTAACAGAAGAAAACCTAAAATGTCACTCCATACAAATAGCATCTCCAGATCCTCAAAGCATGAGTCACTGCGGTAAACTCTAACTCATGTATAGGGTAGTCCTGCTCGTGAGCAAGGCCTCGATAGTCGCAATTCATAAGCCATAGCTCATCCATGTTGCATCAACATACATCTAAGTCATTGTCCTATCGCATCAGTGTAGACTTCATAAAGCTCGTCACTACTCGATAAAACCAATACAGGAATAGTAGTCCACCTATTCTTTAACTCTTGGAAAGCATAGTCACATCCCTCATCCTATCCAAGCCTGACACTTTTCCTAATTAATCGCGTCAATGGAGCCGCCATGTCTGAGAAACCCTTCACAAACCTCCTGTAGTACTTAGCAAGTCCTAAAAAGTTGTAAATCTTGGCCACGTCCTTCGGTCGTTCCCACCATACTATAGCCTCTACCTTGGACGAATCCATTGAAAGACCCTGCTCGGAGATTATATGCCCTAGAAACCTAACCTCTTTGGCATGCAGTTGGTGTTTTTCGGATCGTAGATCCATCCTCGAGAAATGTCAGGAATTTCCTAGCCGGCCAAATAATTTATCAATCTTGAAAGAGGGATACTTGCCTTTATGGTGACATGATTTAGCTACCGATAATCAACGCACAACCTGAGCATACCATCATGTCTCTCGGCGAACAGAACTAGAGCATCCTATGCTATCCTAAGTATATCCTTTGTTTGCAGGTCCCTAAAGTTGTTTCTTGATTTCCTTCATCTCTACAAGCGCTAATCGATTCAGTGCCACGAAAATCGAAGCGATCCCTAGGAGTAGCTCGATGCCAGACTCAACCTCTCAATGCTGCACTAATTTAGTTAACTCATCAGGAAGATATCATCGAACTCATCAGCCTCCAATGTTGCTGCATTTCTTCCTACGACATTAGACTCCTCGTCTAGATCTAAAAGAAGTATATATATATATATATATATAGCATGCTAGGTTTCCTCGTACACCTAGACACTTTTTCAAGGGTCGATCACTCGTTACTTGATCATTACCACCCTAGTAAACAATCATCGTTTCCCCCTATCAATCACTAGGGTTACCTCTCTATGGTGTCAATCTACAGTTGCATTATATCTGAACAATCACTCCATTCCTACGATCACATCATAAGTACTCATGGGGATTATAATCAAATCACCTTCCAAAGTCTCATCCCCAATCATTATCTTTCCAGGTCTATACATACATGGTCCACATACACACTCGCCCTAAGGGTGAGGTAAATTCCTCTATTTCTAATTCCAAGGCATGTACAAAAGAACTCAAAATGGAGGAATGAATGGCACCAATATCAAAGAGAACCGAAACTAAAGATTAAGAAGCCGGAACCATACAGTCAACTCTCACGTTGCTAGTTTGAGCATCCGAATTCCCTGAAGTTATGATGTAAACTCAAACTAGAGCCTTTCCTGTTTTCTTTTGCTAGTGCTGCTACGTCTTGGGTTCATCGGCCGATACTGTTGCGAAGAGAATTGATGAAGCTAAAGCTGAAGAAATTGCTGAGGTAGAGATAAAAACTGAGGTTGAGGTTGACGGCTCACACTCCCTTCGATCTAAGATCCTTGTTGAGCATTCCTTACTAGGCAGCTCCTCCCGACGTGTCGCAGCTGCTGGTAAAGATTGCAAGGGTTGCTTCATCCACTACTAGATGAACTGCTACTTCTATTGTTATGCTACCATGCTGATTCTTTACCTGAGCTTAGCGATCGCTACTCCTCCTATTGTTCCTCTGGGTTCCCTGATGTTCTTACCTGATCCTTGCAATAGAGAGCGTGTTCTCCTCCTACTAATAAGCTAACAACTCTAACTTACCAATACTCTAAAGTCACAAGGCCACCAATTGCCGTCGAGTGGATATCCTGAACCCTTCTTGGAACTTGATACACCTTTCATGTACAAAAGCCATGCCAAACTGAGCAAACTTGGCCAACTTATCAAACTTTACCTCGTGTTCCCGAACCGTCATGTCGCCCTATCCCATCTAGTAAAATTCGACGATCTATTAGTCTCTGTATCTCTACAGAATATAATGCTCATAGAACAATTCCTCAAATCCTTCTCCACTGATATTCCTATCTTTCTCTAGACGCTTTGCTTATTTCACTAGATGTTAACACTGCCTGCCAACTATTAAGCCGCGAATTCTACTTGATACACTACTGGTGCTCCAAGGGTATCCAAATGCTTTGCTTATTGAGTCTAATCGAGATTCAACCACCTATGGACCTCTATTTCCATCGAAGTTAGGGTAAACATGCACCTAAGCTCCTTAAAGTTTTCATGCTGGCAACTTACTTTCGAATTGCCAGGTATAACCCTTGTTACCATTTGCCAAAAAGTGACAAATGTAGCCTCTACCATGCTTCCCTCATTCATAGAATCCGCTTCAGCCATGGTTGGATAACGCCCAGGTGCCATTCTCTCATTTTCTAAAAACAAAATTGATTGCTAGAGGCTTCTCACTGTCGTATCTATGTGTGCACAATTCCCAAGGTTCATAACCTTGAGCTCTGATACCATTCTGTCATGCACCAAAGTACGGGTAGTGACGTGATGGATTAATTAAGTTAATTAAACAAAATTTTTGATTAAAATCACTAATTAAATGATTTGGGGTATTTTGAAAAGAAACATGATAATTTAAAAATATTCTAAAACATTATCGTTATTTTGAAAAAATAAAACACAAAATAAAATATTAAAGATAATTAAACATAAGCCTAGCCCCATCGGACCCACATTAGTGCACCCATATGGTATCGACAATAAAATAATACAATTATAGTCCAATACGAGAGATAGACATTAAAGTAATACATGCCTTGAATTAAATGAAGCAATAACTTAAAACAGTATTCTTATGACTCACTTGTTTCCCTGTTGCCTCCCTATCAGTCCTAAGCTACAATCCACCTAGGGAAAAGATTTTAAAAAGAGATAACGAAAATATGAGCGGAAGGCTTAGTAGGACTATGGTTTAGAAAACATAAATTTTCATATTTGAAGATAATTTATAAAAATTCAAAAAGATGGATAGAACATATTTAATTCATTCTTACCTTTTTAAAATACTATTCATCTCAAATATTCTTTATCAATTAGTTTGTTGGCAAAGCCATAATATCACCACCGTAGTGGCCCAGCTTGGTTTCGGGACCTACCCCCAAGGTCGTACGCTATACGACCCGATCTCTAAATATGGCATCATGCTCAATTATTTCATTCTAGGCGGTATTAGTAATGCACCCGGTGTTATATCATTATTTAGGTCTTATCTTACCAAGTGTTCTCATTTACATTCATTATTTGATTCATTATGATCATTCATTTCTCAATAAATAATGAAAATAATAGGAAGTTTATATAAATCATTCCTCGAAAATCATTTTGTAAGAAACTATTCGTAACAAATCATTTTTGTGGCCTAGAGACCCTTTTGTTATGCATTGAAAACATTTTGAAAGAATCTTTTTGAGGCCAAAACCAATTAAAAACTTGGCTACCAAGGAAAGGGGAAGAAATCCTACCTTGATATCCTACTTCGTGACTCAACGCTACAGTTTTGACCTGCTATACGTTAGTTCCATGGAACCACGAACAACCTTAAATGTAAACTAAGTTCATCAGTATCTAGCCTAAGATATGCTACACTATTAAGCTATCTCATGGTGTCCTAGTATGCCATTTATGTCCTTAAAATCATACTATAAAGTTTAAATTTTCAATCTAAGTTTAAAACAACGAAAACGGGTGAACAACAGTCATTTTTCCTATGGCCGATCAGCCTGTCGAATCCATTAGTCTGGCTTACTGAACTATACAGTTCGGCCTACCAACCAGGTAAGACTGGCCTAACGAAATTTTCCAAGTTCAGCCTGCCGAAGGGATGAGTCTGGCCTACCGGACTCATGAATCCAGCCTGCTGGACTTAAAGTTTGGCCTACTGAACTAGAAAAATCTGAAAAGTTTCAGATTCAAGCTTCGGCCTCCCGAGCTCAAATCTTCATTTCCACCCCTTCTTTTTCTCATTTTCTAGGCATTAAAAACATTCATATATGATAAAAAAAAAAACATACTAAAACACTTTTAAACACGTTTAAACAAGATTTACATAGAAATTAATTAAAGAAATCCAAAAATGAGAAAAATGGACAAAAATAGAAAAACTTAATTTAAATCCGTTTTTCATCAAACCAAACCTAGATTCTAGATGTTATGAGTTCCACTAACTTAGATTTAAGGTTTTCTAAGATCATAAAACCTAGATTACAACATTTCAAATAAATTTAGGAAATTTAGAAAAAGTTTCAAAATTTGAAAAATTAAACAAATTAACCTTGGATTTAAGCTTTATATCGAGTTTATGATTGCCTAAACGCATTCCTGAGCTTTTAATCCACCGAGAATCGAAGCTTGAGCCTTGATTTTAGATCAAAAATGAGAAGTAGGAGAAAAAGAGAGGGACGGTGAGAGAGAGAAACGAGAGAGAGTCTGAGAGAGTGAGAGAGGGAGAGCATGAGAGAGTGTGAGAGAGAGTGAGTGAGGGAAGAAGAGGGAGAGGAATAAATAGATGGAAAATGTGGCTTTGCAGTGTGAAAACCATGTTCCAACACATGGTCTTTCAAAAAGGGACATACCAGACATTTGACAAATTATTTTGTTTCAAAATTTAAAATAACAAATACAAATAAAAATAATTAAGAGTGGTTTAAAATAATTAACAATAATCAAAAGTAACTTTAATTTAAAAATATCACAAAATAGTTAAATTAAGTTTAATTTACATCATGGTACACTAATTCATCATTTACTCACTAATCTCACATAATTAAATCCTGGGTGTTACATAAGCCATATGTCTAATTTTTCAAATTGTAGGCATTAATTTTGAGAATGGTGGGAAATAGACCACTCAACCCAATTTCTCAAAAAAGTTACATATTTGGAACATATCATCTATTGGTACAACATATTAAAATGAATATGTCCACTTCATCAATGACCCCCAAACGTCACTCCCTTCATGCCCCTTCTTTTTTTTCCCCTTTCTGTTTTACATTTTTTCCTCTTTTAGAAATGATTTTTTTTTTCATTTACTTTCTTTTTCTTTTTTTTTTTCATTCTTTATCTTTTTTCTCCAATTTTCCTATACCATATGGATTTAAAAAAATGTCACATCTATATATGTACCTTATATATCTTCAAAGTTTCTTATTTCATCAAATAAAATAATAATTTTTGAATATGCTCCTACTTAAACATACCATTTTTTGAAGTTTAAAGGTAAGATGACGTTGTTTCTAAAGTTCGGGAGCAAAAATAATATTTTAAGGATGGAACATAACAAAAAGAGACATTTTTGCTAACGTTTCAGAGTTTGAGGGGCATTTTTACTAACATTTTTAAGTTCGAGGAATATGTATACCAATTTTCAAAGTTTATGGGGGTAAGATGACAAAATTATTAAAGTTTAGGGGCTAAAATTTGTCCTCTCTTATATTATTGCCAAGCAATTTTGTCTTCATTTTCTACACTGAATATCTTTTTTTTTTTTAATTTACAACTATATAGATCTAAACTACCACTAAGTTTTAATTATCTAAACGAGCTTCTTTTCAAAGGAAAATATAAAAATAAACTCGATGACACTTAAATGGTTGTATAAATGGTATAAATGAATTTCTTGTTATGCAGTAAACAATAAACTACTCAGGTGATTCTCACATGCAACGCATGCGGAGTACGTTCTCAAACTAGCTGATTAATAAATATTTTATAGTTTCAAGAAATAAATAAAAAATTAAGTAGTTTCAAGCAATAAATAAAAAATTAAGCAAGATGGTTTTGAGATAGGAACATCTAAATCAATTAGGCGAGTTAATGTTGGGTTTGGTGGGTAAGGCAATAAAAACCATCTACCAAACCATAAATAAAATTTATTTTAAACAGTTTGTTCGATTTGATAATTTAGATACAAATCGAATAAAATCAAACCATCGATTATTAGTTTGTTGGTTTATGCAATCTACATGTAACTCCAATATAACAACGTTAAAATCTTACGAAGTGTCTAATTCATAAAGATAATATTCAAAATTATTTTGTGTTCTAATACACTTTACCTTTTATTTAAAAAACTTAAGGATAACTAGTAAAAAGCATGTAAAAGAATTAACAAAAAGAATATGAAAATTTCATATGTACGTGTGCACGTTGACCAATAAATTAAAAATATTAACAATTTGATTGGCTTTAATTTGATTTGAATTAGTATATATTTCTACAATTTTTCTTTTTCTTTAACACCTCTAAAAACAGAATCTGTGAGAGCAATTTTTGTGTCTAAAAAATTAGTTTTTAGGTGCAAAAAAAAAATATTATTTTCCCAATTCAATTTTTCTTTTCACTCTTTTTTCAAACTTTGCCGTCTGAAAATTGCTGCTGACCCTTCAAAAAGAAAAAAAAAAAATGGTTATGATCAAAAAGAAAAAAATAATGGTTGATGACGCCAAAGTGCTTATAGGCGCATCAAGGCACTAGCCAAGATAGTTGGATTCTGTTGCCACGTAGAGAGAGAAAGCAAAATCCACAAATTCCCGGTTTCCTCGTTCCTATTGGCCAAAAGAAAAGTGACCGTTGCAAGCTCGAACGTTAAGCCTACCGTTTTATGTCCCACGCAACCCTTTGCTCTTCTGGAAAGACTCAATTCAAGACTCCTCCAGATTCCTCCTACCAAAAACCCTCTTCCATTATATACCCAACCTTCTCTCATCCCCTTCTTCGTTCACATCTCTCTCTCTCTCTCTCTCTCTAGCTTTGACTCAAAATGGGTATGGTGGTGGTGATTTCTCTGCCTTTGATTTTGTTCTGCATACTGCTTGGTTTTGGATGCTACTTCTTGGGGAGAGCCAGAGGACGACAGGACGCACGCACCAACGCTCAGGTCTACGGTGTCCCAACCCCACCACCGGGTGCGGCCACCAATTCTTTCCCTTCTCCGCCGCCGTCCCACTCCAAACCCGACATTTCTTCCAATGTTTAGACCCTATCAGCATTTTGAGGGGTTTTTTTTTTTTTTTTGGGTTTATGGATTTGGAGTGTGAAAAATGGTGTAGCTTTTTTCTTTTTTTGAAATGTTATTCGTGTTGTGAGAATTTTGAGTATAGATAAAAATAGCTTAATTGGGGCTCCTTAAATTGTCGGGTGTGGTTTAGTTCTATATTGGCCTATATTTGTTGTAAAATGATTTAATAAGAAATGGAGAAAGACGATTTTCTTTAAAGGCATTTGTTATCGTCTCTGATTTTCTTGTTTAGCAGATGATAAAAGACGGACTTTTATTAGTGTTGTTAATTCGAGATAAAATTTTCATAAGAATTAAAAAAACCCATTTAAAAAAGAATTGAAAAAAGTTCACTATAAATCTTTAATAACTGACCACTGAAATTTGTCAGCCTTTATTTAAGATAATTTTCAAAAATTCTAGACTTTTTAATATGTAGTTTGAATGAAATTGTTTGTATAATACATCTATCACATATTTTCACTTTAATATAATTTCTTTTTTCGATCTAATACTAAATATAATAAGCTCTACCAATTTACCAAATTTGAGTGACTAAATGAAGTATAGCTTGAGAATTGAACAAGTTAAAATTTGAGCGTCTTTTTCCAAAAATAAAAAAAAAAAAAAAAAAATCAGCGAGTATAATTTAGCCTTTCTTCTTGCCATCTTAGTATACTCAAATGCAAATCTTATTCCTAATCAACGACAATAATTTGAGAATTCAGTTAACAGATCGTTGATTGCAAGCACTTGTGGAAGTTGATAAATGAGTATTTACACACCTACTATATTTTTTTCTCTCATTTTTGGACCGACCCTTCACATTCCATAACATGTTTTATATACCTCAACTACTTTAAACTCTGGCCTTCAAACATGTGAAACGATTCCTTCTCACTGATCACCATCTAATATAAATGTAAAAGCTATATATTGATATAAACAAATATACATATATATATATATATATATATATATATATTCAAACACCAAAGAGATCTGCTCTATATATACCGATATAATTTCACAATTTTTTTAAGTTGATACTTAACCAACTCCAAAAGCCACATTTATCTCTTCCTTATGAAGATCAAGACCTCATCTTCAGCGCTTTGGTTTTTTAAGAACCTTCCTCATATTTTCTTCATTCTTGTCCCTAACTTCCTCTCTCTCAAACCCCGAAATTTTTATCTCTAGACGTCAAATAACCACCACTCCACACACCACAGTTGACCAATTCTTGGTTCCTCACAACATTATAAGATCTGAGCTTGGACTCCCTCCTCCCTGATGGAGTAGAAGGCTAGCCAATTATGCCCATTGGTGGGCCAACCACGACGTGGCGACTGCTCGTTGGTCCACTCAAGGAGCGACTACGGCGAGAACTTGATCTGGGGCAGTAGTGGGGATTGGAAGCCGGTGATGCAGTTGCTGCTTGGGCTGAAGGGAGAAGATATTATGACTACTACATCAACTCTTGTTACCAAAACCAAGAGTGTCTTCACTATACACGGATGGTTTGGAGAAGGACTATGAAGATTGGTTGTGCTAAAGTCACTTGTTATAATGGGGAGACTTTTATTACTTGTAACTATGACCCCATGGGAATGTGATTGGCCAAAGACCATTTGAAATGTGAATATATATATATATATATATGCTTTTGGTTTTATAATTTAATGGTGGTTAAAGTGGTTATATATATTTGTGGGGTTGAATGTTCAAATATTATTATGTACGTTTTTTGCTCAATTATAATGCGATTGGGCAGCATTATCATATTTAATATTTCATAACATAAACTTTAGTATATGAGCAATGCGTTAATATTATTATAAGTTAGAGCTCAAAGTGTGCATGGCGTTTGTAAAGATCACTCTATTTTTTATGCAAATACGTTTATCCAAAGAAGAATAAATTTTATAAATTCCCTTTAAACTATATCACTTGTGTGAACATAGTTTAATCTTTGAAACCTACTAATTGTGCCTCCAAGTAAAAAGCAGGAAAGAAAAAGAAACGTCCAACCCTGGCAGGAGGAAGCCAAGGTTGGTCAAGTTGTGAGCGACTACATTTTCCGTCCTCCTTGCCAATTTGCGACGACAGGATCGGAATTGTTAGTTGAAAGCATAAGCCTCCACACGTCACATTGCGCCACACTTGCAACTATTTGATACTTGACCATTTCTAATACAAATATCAATACAAATGTTATATTTCCCTCCATAAAGTGTAAAAATAACACACTTAATATGCTATTTTGTTTTGTGCACCAATACATAACATTATTTGAAATGCAATATTTGTCTTTTACCATAATTATTAAACATTAAAACTTGTAAAAGTAAACTTTCGATATAAAAATAATTAAAAAATTAAAATGTCGTAATTATTAAAGCAAAATAAAAAACAATTTATCAACCCATACAAATCAAATATCAAATTTGTTATACAACCATCAAGTTTAGTATATAACAAATTTGACATTAAAAATGATATTGTATTAAAGAGTTTTTTTACACTTAAATGCTAAATTTGTTACTAACACATCAATTTAACGTTTCAGTAAAGATGCACGCCAAAATTTGCTTTCCATGCTATTGCTATTATTGTCGTGTTTGGAGTGGCGTAAATCACAAGAACAAAGTACGTACACGCGACAAAAATGAGAAACATCACTGGAAAATCTTAAAATTCTTGAACTTGTGTCTCTTAGCCACCAACTTGACAAAGTTTACAACGCGAGAGCTTCAAACAATGTTTTTCCTCATCACAACAAGATTTTGAATTTAAAAAAAAAAAAAGAAAGAAAGAAAAGAAAAAGTAAAAAAAAAACGTGTTTTCGCTGTGTTTTTCAAAACTCAACTTTTCCAACAATGTTGAGTGCTATCCTTCGCCAATAAAAAGCAGGAAAAAAAAAATCCTATTTGGTAATATATATATATATATATATATGTATATGTATGTAAGGTTTCCTACTGGTAATATCCCATTCGCTGTATACATATTAACATGATTTTGAGGAAACAAGAGCAGCAACCAACATGTCAAAGAGATGGCAGAAGCTGAATGTCGAGGTTGAAGGATTCCCTACCTAGTAGTTATACATGACATTGCATCAACAACAATAGATATTTTCTCACCTTCCTTCAGTGATAATCTCGCTGACCGTTGGTTTACAGACACTGTAAGGAGAAGGGAATAATGGGTCATTCACAGGGCCCGCAGCCATAGCACCGCAATCTTGAATATCCCCCTCATTCAAATTCGCCATATCTCTATAACCCAACTCTGTTAAATAACTTGGCTTTGATATTTCGTTGTTTATCTCAGCATCTCCAGCAAGCATGGCCACAACACGAGACATTGTTGGCCGCAATGCTGACGTTGCCTGAGTGCACAAAAGCGCTACTCGTATTAATCGAATCACTTCATGTTCATCAAACTCGGTTAATGATGGATCCACCAGCCTTAAACTTCGTTCACTTTCATGTAAGGTCCAAGCCTAAACATGAATTAACGCACAAGGAATCATTTTTATCCTAATTCGGAGACAGTTAAAAGAAGAATCACTTTATAGTTTTTCTTACCGACTCTAGAAGATAGATCATTTCACCGTCCGGACTATTATAGATGTTCGTTTTCCCGCTGACAACCTCCAAAGCAACAACACCAAAACTAAAAACATCAGCCTTCTCCGTCAAGCGCCCACGCAATGCATGTTCTGGTGCTAGATAGTCTCTACAAGACAAAAAATTGCCCGAATAATATTATTATCGAATAAAACTCTCACGTTAGCACCCATCATGGGACACCTTTTAAAGTTGTTTATATTTGATAACTATTATATGAATGTGAATGTAGTACCATGGCAATTAGTTACCAATCAGTCCCTCCTATCACAGAATTCTTGTTTCCACTTTTACGGAAAATTAATAGCTCGAAATCCATCAATAAAGATTTTATACAGTAGTATTTATCGTCTTCTAATGGGCCTAAATGATAATGAGCATGGTTAAATAACTTACATTGTCCCGGCAACTCGTGTGCTGATGTGGGTTTTATTCTCATCATAGAGCTTTGCCAAGCCAAAATCTGATATTTTAGGACAGAGTGCTGCATCAAGCAAAATATTACTAGCTTTTATGTCTCGATGAATAATCCTTGGCCTGGATTCTTCATGAAGATAAGCAAGTCCTCTTGCTGTTCCCAAGCATATATTGAAGCGGGTAGGCCAGTCCAGGTGCAAGTCACTTTTCCCTGAAAGATTGATTGCTTCATCCAATCAAAAAGACTTTAAGAAAAACTGCCATAACAAATTGAAGGGAATATCAATCCATAAAAGTTAAAGGGAAGAACAGAACAAAATAAATAACGAAAAAAAACGTTTATCTTGTATATGACCAGTGTTTTTTGAGCACTTTGCAGGCAGTCACATGCATTTGCTGGCAAGAAAATCTGACGACATCACACAATTTAGAAAACGTTCTTTGCAGCAGAAAATCTCTTGCTTTTCTATGCAGCAGCAGCAGAAAATATGCAACAAAGCAGTTAAAATAGAATTTTGTGTCTGGTTTGAGACCTATATTAACAGACCACAAAGTATTCTGCAATAACTTAAATGTAAGAAAATTAAAGCCAACAGAGTCTTACCATCTAAAAACATAATACGATTCGAACAACATATTCTTAATATTCTTTGAAGCAAAAGAAATTGGAAATGGCGAGTTAAATTTAAACAACGAACATGATTTGATTTTGTCAAGAGAATCTGGTGTATTCTGATTTTTTAGATAGCGGCAAGAAAAATTTATACCAAAGAGGGCTAGGTCAAGGCTTCTGTTTTCTAGATATTCATAAACCAGAATTCGCCTATTTCCTTCAATGCAGCATCCATACAGTTTCACTAGATTGCGATGTTGCACAACAGAAATGGTAGCAATTTCAGCCATAAACTGACAGTTAACATAGTTAGATGCTACTGAAATTTGCTTCACAGCTACTGCTCTGCCATCTGGAAGTGCGCACTGCATGGTAAGATATCTCAATGCTATAAAAGAAAAAATAATACAAAATTATATCTATTACAAAAGAATCCGAGAACTCAAATTTACCTTGCAAACAAGACCAAATCCTCCCTCTCCTAGCTTATTAGAAGGACTAAAGTCTCCTGTGGCAGCTTTTAATTCAGCATAACTAAAGTTATCTGGACGGGAGCCTATTCCAACAAATTCTGCAGATTCAAGCCCAAGTATAAGGGATAAGTAGCAGTGCTATAAGTACAGAATGAGAATTTTTTTTAGGTTCTTATTTACACAACAAGCAGCAATTATAGTGAATAGACTCTGCAGGTCTACATATCCAATCCAATAGAATAGGGCAGTAGTTGATGTTCATTAACAGGACCTGTGGCATTGTTCCTCCTTATAATCTCTTACCTTCGTCATTGGCAAGTGATTTTCTCCGAACATAGAATATTGCCAACAGCAAGATAAGGACCACAACCACAGAAGAAACAACAACACCAACGATCAAACCTGTCCTGCTCTCTCCTCGAGTACTTGATCGATTCCCACCAACAGTAGGTTTAAAATCTGAGTCAACATGTTTACAAGCACAATAAGTTTTCTCCAAGCTAAAAAAAAAAATACACAATAAGTTTTCCATTGGAAATGGAAGCTGTGAAGCAAAATATGACTTGGATACTCACACACAGAAATATAAGTTACCTGAAGCAACATGGACAGCTGCTATTAGTGGACCATAGTAACCTGGTTTAGGCATACAGCAGGTCCCCTTACCGGCCCAGAACAAATGAATTTCAAGGTAGTTTTCTGACACTGTTGCATTGAATTTTTTCACTATTGCTCTCTCAACCCCACCTGCCTCTTTTACTATGTCAAAGTCCTTCACCTCGAGACTTCCCTAGAAAGAAAACTCTGCAGGAGTGAATAATTCTAGTTTTTGCACACACATGAAATAAACTTTAAGAAAACTTTTCCACAAAGATCTTAATTGTCTTTTCTATGGTACATTTACCTGAACATAAATATCAAACACACGCCTTGCTAGACTGGCCCACGTCTCCGAGCTTCAATTTGGAAAACCGATTTCCGCAAAGTGTAAGGTCCATTCTGAAGACCAAGGCCATAGTACCTTAGCGATCCTGGGGACATCCTTGCAGTATGGAAAAGATCCGGGTTCTCATCAGTCCCAGAGATTTGTGCCATGGTGCCTTCAAGATCTAGCTTCCCTGTTTTGTCAGCAGACAAGCCCACCTTGCTAACCGCCCATTTCTCATTCATTACATAAAACTTGGCTGGGCCAAGAACTAGGTTGTCAGGCTCATACACTATGCCACCTTTTCCTGTCACCTCTGGTCCACCACATTTGATTGAGAAGCTAGCATCTGTTACATTCAACAAAAAAAAAAAGAAATATATCATGATTAATGAATCATTAAAAATATATTTAAAAAACAGTACAACCTTTTTGGTTACTCATGCAATATGTTGTGACATCAAAGCATAAATAAGTTGCTTTGACAGTAATACAGCTTGGTGAAAGGAACAGGCTTGCATTCTTATTCAAGGCTCATAATAGGTAGTTTTCCAGAAGAAAGATAATAATAAAACTCACTAAATGCTCACATATTTACAGTTTAAGCTGATTGTATGAAGAGAGATAATAAAACTCACTAAATACTCACATATTCACAGTCAAAGCCGATTGTATTTTTTTGTCACATTTATGTTCCAATTTGCTTTTTATCACTAAAAGATGACTGTTTTTTTAATCACATTTAAGTTTCAATGGATAGAGAGAGAGAGAGAGAGAGAGAGAGAGGGAGGGAGGGAGAGAGGGAGAGAGACCAAATTAAATCGGAAAAACAGTGCTTAAAAAAACAACAAAGACAGTTATAGTGATCTACAGAGTGGGCTATCTCTGTTGCAAGGAAAGTTTCTCTGAAGACAATCCAGTCCAGGCATAACTCTGCAAAAGAGAAAGATAGTCACTAATTATCCAGATAAAAACATTCATTAAAGACGAAAATAAACACGTAATGAAAATTCAGAAATGCTTTGCTTATAATACTCACGTGTTGTTCAAGTTGGTGAATACGAAGTTGTTGGCAACTAGGTTCCTGTAAAACTTTACAATGTTGATGTTCCATATATAGTACATGCTAAAACCTACTAAGTTGTTCAGATGACAGATCCACTGGTTTTCATAGCATTTATGTGCTCTGATTTTGACATCCGCATACATAATTCACATGTGGAATGTAAAATCGAGACGTATTATGTGAACTGTAAAAAATCCAAGTGGATTTTTGGGGTTTGGGGGGGGGTTGGGGTTGGGGGGAGGGAGAGAGAGAGAGATACAGTTGTGAGATTGAGGTTACCCATGGGGGCAAACGTCCTGATCCGTAATTGTAAGACAAATCTCTGTACACATGAAAATACATAAACAGAAATCAGAAGAAATACATACAGTGCACTGAAAATATTCTTAAGGACCTTTGGATCCGCAAGAGAATAAATAGTCTTAGGATAGTCTTTAGCAATGATTGTTATACCTAATTCCCACTTCATTTTCCTTCACGGCAACGCCACTTTTCTTTTGCAAAATTTTTCAATTAAAAAAAAATCCAATACAATAAAATACAGTCTCTTCTTAAATGCAGCTTTACAATAACAATGTAAGTTTCATAAAGTAACCTATTCATTAAGAAGGTTTTTTCTTCAATACATTTGTTATACTACTACACATGGACTTACATATACTCAAGTGTATCACTCCAATTGGCAGGAAGGCTTCCAGACAAGCTGTTGTTCCCAAGAAATCTGGCGATGTCAATGATAGTGGGAGAGAAGGCAACAAAAAGAAAAGAATACAATAAAAAAAGTCAGGTAAGGCCATGGCAGGTGTTAGGCTATAATTATAAAGAGACTGCTTAAGTATTTACAAGTATGTAAGATTCATATTGAACAGTGAACTTGGGATCTCGCCTGTTAGGTTATTGAAACTCAAATCCCTGCAAAGATTGATGGAAAGTTACAAGAAATAAATTGCATGGAAGCTATTTCTATTAGTAACTTTAATTTTAGCATCAAGTTTGTGTGTCAGAACCTACAATGTTTGTAGGCGCTGCATTTCTCCAATATCAGATGGAATTATATCAGTAATTAATGCATTTCTTAGAACTCTGGAAGGCAAAGAAAAAAGGGTAATAGCATAGTTAGAGCCCTATGCATGTAGCTAGAACAAATAATGGTATAGATTATGAATTGAGAAGTTTGCTAACTTACAACTCAGTCAAGTTCTTCAATTTTTTTACGAAATCAAGGGAAGAGCTTCCTTTATAGATATCGCTGATTCGCCTATATGATTGTAAACAAACATAATTTTAACGATTCTTGTTCACACAGGGGAGAAAAAGAGGCTTTACAATGCATTTTAGCATACATATTATCTACTTACAGAGACTCCAATGAAGTCAATTGTGAAAAACTGGATGGTATAGGACCTTCAAGGGAGTTCCCTTGAAATCTCCTACGTAATCATTTGAGAGGCTTGTTAAACCACCATGGTGATGCTGGTGTTTCTATTTTAGTAATAACACCATATATTAAAAAAAAATTAATGCTTACAAGGAAGTTAGCCTTGTCCAATTTGTGATGAAGTCAGGTATTTTGCCATAGATGGGACTGTCTGCTGTCCACCTGACATTCAATGGGCCAACTTATAGTAAGCAAAGTTCAACAAATTAATCTTTCAATACAAGAAAAAAGAAAAAATTTTGGAACATGATATGCGGAGGGTTCCTTACATGACCCTCACATCTTGAAGATTAGCAAATGTGGATGGAATTTCACCACTGATTCCAGAGCTATCCAAGTAACTGCAGAAAGCATCAGGTAATTTTCAATCAATTTCATATGAGGTACATTCATTTTTTAAAATGTTCGTTACATACTTAAGCTAGATTGCATTAAGAGTTAAAAATACTTATATTAGTCTGTAACAATCTTTTGTGCAGAAACTAACACATTAACATATTATATTGCCAAATTCCTTAATATTACAGATGGCAAATTGCAGAGAATAATGAAATAAACCTTTTCTTTAAATAAAAAGTACTGCTTCAATGGAAATTCTATCATTTTTTGTTCCTATTATCCAACTTCAGAATCTCAAGAGTGGCTTTGGGATGAAAGCCTGTTAAATGCCATAAATTGTTCATCCATTTAATTAAATAAAGAAACTTACATTTGTTGAAGCTTGACCAAATTACCAAGTTCTGGGGGGAGTGATCCGGAGAAATTATTTGATCCAATTGAGCTGCAACTCACATTGAGAAGCCAGTAAACTTATTTAGAAGGAAGATATGGCACTGACAAAGGTATTTATGCATAAAAAACTAAATACTAAAGTGTCATTCACAAAGTAGCTGTCATGATTAATAGATATTCCGCTTCCAAAAATTATAAGGCACACTAGCTGTATTATGAAAAAATTAGACATACATAATGTAAGAAATTTTTTCAATAGAAGAAATAATCAGTAAATACTACCAATATGTATACCCTTCTTTAGTAAATAAAATAAGGAAGAGAGAAAGAATGGCAGCAAAATGAAAAGAGAGGATGAAGCAAACTTAAGAGGGGGCAGTAGAACAGGCAGAAACAAAACAAAGGTAAACAAATTCCAATTCATCATGATTTTGTTATGATTCATCTTACGCAGGTGGTCTCTGAAAGAAATTTATCAAGATCGTGCCATACATTATCTAACTGACAGATTCGCACAAAACCCTAAGCGTAAATGTAAATTTAAGTAGTTTGATATCTTACAGCATATAGAGACCCTTAAGGTTTCCAAGTTCCTTGGGAAGCAACCCGTAGAATGCATTGTGGGAGACAGACCTAGGAGTAACCACCAACAAATAAATTTCAGTAGAAAGCTCCAAGCTTTTCCAAAGTGTTATTGTTCAAAGGAAAATCTGACATTTTCCGGAGTAAGAATCACACATTCACAAACATGTCCTGGCATACTTTTGCACCTGATTGAATTCTAGTAAGACAAACAAAGAACTGAAACGATAATGTACACATATCTTTAAGCAGAAGGGTCATCCCTACATAAAATGCTTATCTAAACTCAAGGAAAGTTGGAAATCATTGTTAATATGGCTTCTGCTCCCTCGATACTCAAATATTACAATCTCTCCGGAAAGTAGATTGTTAGTTGCTTTAAGCCTTAGTACAAACGTAACTTCTCTCATACTTTCATTTTTGTGGTTCTTGTCCTCCGTGTTGAGGAAGACAGCAAAGAATGAAAAGATAAAATTATAAGGCTAGCAAGTAAAAGAGACATTAACGTAACTGCATTTAAGTGGATGAAAACCGGGTGGAAAGTAAAGATGCCATAGTTCCGCAACAGCATAGGAATTTGAATAGCAATGAAAACAAGCATGAATGAATAAAAAAAATAAAAAATAAAAAAAGAAGCCTTTGAAAAGTTTTGAGAAGTCTGTAGAAAAGCTTTTAACTCAAAGAAGACTTTTTTGTTTCCAGTACTCACAATGTCGCCAGTGCAGACAAATTTCCAATAAAGGCAGGCAAATTACCAGTGAAGTAGTTCTCATCAATCTTGCTGCAAACATTTGAAAAAAATTACTATCATGCGGCTGAATCTATCAAATTGTAAAACTTTTGTACAATGAAATAAAAATGCGTAGCTTGAAAAAGATGAATATCTTCTTTGACAAACCAAAGACAAAAGAGAAAATAATTGGAAAGGTGTCCATACAAGACTTCCAAATATTTCAAAATTGTAATTTCTTCTGGAATCACTCCTCTTGTGTTCAAAGCATGCAGTCTCCTGAAATAATAAACATCCAGTGAAAGCATGGCAAAGAAATTATTTTCCAGTTACATAATTAAATTCTATCAAACAGAATAAATTAAGAATAGGTGCTCAGTAGAAACGTGTCGTTGTTTTTACAAAGCTTTTCACGAACAATTCTCACCATGAGATAAATACAGATTTTATGAAATACTTTCCTTTCCTGTAAAGAAGTTATAAACATAAAAGTAATCTTATTCTCAACACTTCCTTTGACATAAAGGGCACATAATCTTAGAAATAGGCTCCAATTAGACACCCGAACCAATCAGACACCTGTAGCATTCTAGTTCGTAATTGTAACATTGTTCATACATTCATATTAGACTAAATTTGTTCCCATGTAACACTTAATAAGTGTATTTAACACATGTATCATTGAATATTACAATTTAAAAACTAAATATTACGCGAACGGATGAACAATGTTACATTTGCAAATGAAGAATACTACAAGTGCTGGACCGGCAAGGGTGCCAGATTTGAGCAAAAACCTATAATCTTAATATTTCTTTTAAATATAAAATATATCAACACACATTAGTCTTCAGCAAAAAAGTGTTGTTGAAAAAGTCACCATTTATGTTTTGTCCACAGATATTCAGTGATACTTCCATTTTTTTACCAATCGAAACATACAATTGAAAAAGATGTATTTTCAAGCTCGATTTTGAGCACATAAACTTTACACAAATTTACTTTATTTCTAATCAGTATCATTTTTATTTTTTTTTTGGGAAAAAGAAACAGAAAGAAATTTTAATGATTGAGTGAAAAAAATTACATATAAGTTAATGATAAAAAACCGACCACTTTCAACTAGAAAGAGGTGATGATAAACTATCTGAAAGCAAATGACTAGCAGAGTTAAATTACAAAAATGCAGACCAGTTAGTATCGTTTTAGTACTACATCAACTTTGACATATCAACATGGAGACCTAGAAATAAAAAATCTAATAATCCAGTTTTTCACTTGATGCACATCACATCAACACTACAACTTTCTCATACGAAGATTAAGAAATAAATGAGAAAGGACTATGGGTCACTCGTATGAAATAGCAGAAAGCGAGAGGGGCAAAAAAAAAAACTTACAGTTTGGTAACGTGGCAAGTGCTGTTATTGTTATAGGAACAGTCACATTTAATCGCTGGATTATTGTCACCTCTCTCAAACTCTGTCTCATCTATAGCAGACCCACTACATGGCTCTCCACTTATGTTCCACGAGGGTATTGCTTGTACGTCCCATTGTTGAAATATAGAGTTGAGTGCTCTCACTGCCTCATTCGGTCATATGAATATCAGATACATTGCAAAGGTCAAAATTAAGAATAAAACATTCGCATGTAAGGATAAGGAATAAATTGCGTATACCAAAGTCCATACCAAGTATGTTGAATAATTATTCAAGAAGTTGGTGGAAAAGGTTATTGAGATAAATATAAAAGTTTGATTTGTTCAAACTTCAAAGTTGTTTAGGTAAATGCTCATAGAAAGTTCCATGTAGAGTGGTTGATAAAATCTATTTATTGTAGTGTTATGAACGTCCATAAATGGATCAACAAAAGGATACTAACAACACAGAAAATCAACAAGAAGATCAACCAAAAAAAAATAGTGGCGACATGACAGAATCTCAAAAGGAAACAAAACATAACAAGAAGCAGAAAATGTAATATTTTGTTTTTTTAATTTACCTTGTTTGCAATAATAATAACATCAAAATTTCAAATTAAAAGAACTGATCTCATCTTTGCACCAACTACATTTGGGCCTCTAGAAAAATAAATACTTCTTTTTTTATACAAGAATAACAATAATAGCAATAATAGAAGTGCTTGATCTTAACAGCCTAAAAGACCAAGCAGAGACAACAGCTATGAAACAGGGATAGCAGGTGAAAATTTTATATGCCCAGATGTACTTGTAATATCAATCAAATTAATCAAATACAAATAACATGTGGTATTGCTGTGATTTAAAAATTATTGACACTGTGCCACTGACCACACTAACGTGCCTGACAGCATAAAACCGCTTAACAATACTAATTCAGACAGTAGACAATTATTATGCAGAAAAGAATCTCAAGTTTGTGAAAATTTGCGGATATTTTTCTTTGGGATTGCCTTAACTTGGAGGGAAAGAATTTCCCAAACTCAAAAACCCACTTGAAATTGAGCATTATTGAGACGGAATTTAACTATCCAAAACATAAATTTCTTAACAGCTGAAAGAACACCAAAACCCCAAATAACAACTGAAAGAACAAAGAAAGAACACGACGCTCCAATTTCCTGCACGTGAGTTCAATTTTGTAACTGGTTGAACATTAGTTTTTCAATCTGTGAAAAAGCTCGCCTTTAGTAGAAAGCAAAAAGCAAAAACAACAGAGGAAAGAAATCTCAGATGGGTCATGAAATACATAAAATTATGGTATAAAAAGTGACCCCTTTTAGCAAGAAAACGGTGAGTAAAAATGCAATATTAGAATGCGAGAAGTAAAGGGTAATTTGGCACCGTCAGAAGGGTCGGTGGTGGCATTTTGAGCTTCCAATTTCCGAGATGATAGTAAAATGATGATGAAGAAGTGCCAAAAAAGAAAAAACAGTGAAGAAAAAGCTGAGTTCTCGAGTATCATTCTCTTCTCTTCTCTCCTCTCCTCTCCGCCTTTGGCATGTTGTATGTACATGAGAATTGTAGACTTCATATATAAACGTACACATTATTATATATACTAAAGGAGAGGAAAAAATTACTGCTCATTATGACTCAGAAACACTATACAAATAACAGTGTTTTCTTATTAAGCTTTTTTGTTTAGTGTTTTTCCAATTATGACCATAGTGGCTATTTTCTGTGAGTGTTTTTTCGGTCATTTAACACCAATATTTTTTCATTACTTGTTCTTCTGCGAATCTCCACTTCTTCTTCTTCTTTCGTTTCTTCTTCTGGTTCTTTGTCTTGGGGTTTCTTGCTCTCTTCTTTTTCCATTTCCTTTGTTCTGTTTTTTTTTTCACCCATTTTATGAAGCATTTGTTGCTTTGTTTTTTGTTTACTGTTGGTGTGAGAAAATTTTGCGTGGTTGTGATTCTTTGCCAAAAAAAGTTCAATCGCGAGAGAGAAAGAGAAAGACATGGACTGAGAGAGAGGTTATTTGTTTTTCTTCATCTCGGTGGAATGAAGGGTTTGTGACATTCTAGAAAGGAAACATTGCTAATGTCATCTATTATTTCCCTACTAAGGTTTGTAAAAAAAAATTCCCCCGCCTTTGGATACTTTAATTTACTTTTTAACTTTGTAACGAGAAGAGAGAAGGACGACAGATCAAACCTACGCCAGAGGCTGTCTCTCTCTCTACTCTCTCGGTGGTATTTGGTGTATTCTTTCTTGAGCTGTTGTTTACAGAATTTACTTCACTTTTTGGAAGATTTTGATGAAATGGACGAAAAAAAATTAAATTAGGTAAAAGTCTTTTTTTTTGGAACAAAAAAACATATTTTTTTGTATAGATAAACTGTCTCAATTTTTTTTAATAAAATAAGAATAATAATTGTAACAGAATAAAGAACCTCAACATGATAAAAAAAAAAACTGAAACCGTTTTCATGTCCAAAAAACTTTTTTTTTTGCGCTAAAAATTGTTTAAAAAAAAGTGATCTATTTGCCAAAAAAAATTTTGGCCGAGCCCCTTTGTCAAAATGCCCTCCACTTTTGGAAGGAGGCACGTGTGAAAGCCATTGGGGAGAGGTTTTATTTTTATGTGAGGCATATGTGAGGCTTTAAAGCAGGCACATGTAGTAAAATATTTTCTTTGCAGCTTCATGTTTTTATCCTTACCGTGTTTTTTTTTTTTTGGTTTTTGTTTTAAGCCTGCTCTATCTAAAAGACTAAGTCGTGCATGGTACTTAAAGAAGATAGAAATATCAAAGGACTAAAGAGTAATAACAAATAGGTGATGGCAGGTAACTTTAGAATCTAAATAAAATGTGTAGATCAGAAAAGAAGATACGATATGATATTACATAGATAAAAAGTGAGAGAATAAGATATGAATATGTTAGAAAAAGTCAGACCAATTTTGGAAAAAAAAAACATGCAATCGACTAACATTTAAAAAAAGATACTTAGACTGTACAACTTTTGATAATTGAAAACAAAGTGACAAAAAACACTCTGACATGACTGTACAACTTTTTGACAAATGAGAACGGAATCTAAATAGTTGTTAAAAACAACAATTAACTATAAAACTTTTAAAAAAGTAAGAAACATTTAACTACACACTTTTTTGACAATTTTAACATGCAATCAAAACAACTTTTGACAATTTTAAAATTTCAAATTAACGACAAAAATAAACACGCAGTGCAGCTAACAAGATAACATTTTTCTAATAAAATAAACACAGATATATAAAAACCACTGTAAGGATAAAATTAAAATAAAAATTTATTATTTAACATATACTGTGACAATCTAACAACAAACAAACACTCGAAACACAAAATACATTTTTTCCAAAAACACTAAAACAACCTCCATAGATTAAAAATTTACTACCCGTCTAAGTTTTTACAAACTGACAAATAGGATCTTTAAATGCCAGATTCCTTAGGCGTTCTCTTTCTGCATGAAATTTAGGCCAGAGATTAGAAATTGCACCTTGGACATATCCACTTGGATGGTTCTGAAGAGAACCATGTAGGTCATCCAAGTTCTCTTTAGAAAGGCCATCTTTGCATAAATGGATTTTATCTTTCCTATTTATTGACACAAAACTAGGCGAATGACACTTACCCTCACAAGTTTGTCGTCCACATTTGTGACATCTAGAGTTAATGGCACGAGCCCTTCTTCTCATCGCACTACGACTGGTACCCATACCTAGAAGGCCAACCCTCTGATTGAAGTCACTCGGACGAATTTTTCCTTCAATCATCATCCTCACATCACCTGGGATTCCAAAATGCATGAGAATCCAAAGTCGAGTGACTCTAGACTTGTATTTCTGCTTAAGAACCTTCTGGGAAAGCGATGGGAAGTATTTTCTAAGGTGATGATACTTTGGATCCATAGGAAACAAAGAAAAGAAACAAGAAAGAAAGAAAGATGGTTGAAAAAACAATAGAAAAGATCTAGAAAATTAAGAACGAGCTTCAAATTTTAGAGAGAGAGAAAAAAATTCTAAAGAAAAGGGAGAAATTTAGAGAGAGAGGGAGCTCAGCAAATCTGAGCTTAGATGCACAGTGATATAATTTATAAATTATATAAGACGATGTATTACATACTATGCTGGATAATAGACTGGGCTGAAACTTAAAAATTTTGATAGCCTGCATGATGATTGAAGTAACCATTCAGGTTACCAAATGCAGGACTAGAAGCCAAGCCTAGAAAACAAAGCTTAAGTATACAATGTCGTAATTTATAGATGTAACACCCGAGATTTTTAATGCATTTTTAATGCATTAAATTAAGGATTATATTAAGACAAAGTACAATTAAAGGAAAATGCTGTATAATATTACAGAAAATTATACAGCATTAGAGCAATGCAGTATAAGAATTTGGATTGTGTGGACCACAATTTCTTGTTATACTTTCATAAAAAAAAAAGGAAAAAAAATCAGAAAATATCACATTAATTCGACTCTTTCTCTCTCTACTTTCTCTCTCTAGATTCTCTCTCTCTCTCCTCAAAATCTCGTTTGAGATTCCGGCGTTATTTTTCGACACCTCCCGCACCAGTGGGAAGCTCTCGTTGAGCTGAGTCCAACGAGGTGTCGTGCCACCTAAAACATCGCCGGAGGAGGGCTCACGCGCCTCCCAAAGTGGCGGTGAAACCCATATTTTCCCGACGACATTTCTCCGCCGTCCAACCACCAATCGACATGATTTTGGTGTCTATGGACTCAGCGTGAGGAGATGAACAAGATGGTACCAATTTTCCAGCTCGATTTTGGCTGAAACAGCTTCGCCGGAGCTGCCCCGTCGTCGCCGTGAAGCCACCGTCGGAGCCGCCGTATCTGGCGGCGGTGTGGCACACCGCCGGTGCCAAAATGATCAGAGGGCGACGGCGAGCAAGACCCCTCGGTCAATTGCACCGTTCCGCCGCCCCTCGCCGGAGATCGTGGATGCCCGCCACCGTCGCCGTGGGTGAGGTCGGGTTGGCCGTTTTAGGCCATTTTGTGCCAAATTGAAGGCACTAATACCTTCAGAGGCTTGAGAAGAGTGTGAAGCAACCCCCAATTGCACGAAATGATGGCCGGAGGACGGAGAACGGCATCTCCGTCGTGCACCGCCGTGGGGCTAGGTGGAGCCGCCGTTCCACACGGTGTTGAGCTGCCCCACCATAGGGGAAATACTCAGAGGAGGTCGGGGAACAATTCCCCCACCTCAATTTCACAGTATCTCCGCCAGAGATAGGAAATCGGAGCCGTCGGTTTCTGCCGTAAAATCCATCCTCGATTAGAGCTGATGGAGGCCGAATTGGGTGGAATTGACCCCACCAATCGACTCAGGGGGGTCGATTTAGGGGGGGTAGGCTCGAGCTCAGCCCTCAACGGAGCCAACCGTCGCCAGTTAACGGCCGGTCAAAGGCCAATTGGGATTTTGTGATCCGGACCTCCGATCGAAGATCCGAGACCGTCTCCCAACTCGTTTCGACGCTCTGAACACAATGGTGACCTCCGTTCGAGCAAATTCCACTCTGATAAAAATCATCTGGTACCGACTGCACGCGGATCGAGGCGATTCAAACAGCAGTATCGGAGTCCATAATGACCGTTTCAAGAATGTATGATCTCTAGGAAGCATTCTTAGCCATTCATGGTCGCTCGAGGAGCACTGCAGAGGATGCTTCGCATAATGTAGATGCAACGAGATACAACTGGATCTGCTTAGCTTGGAGTTCAAGACGCAAAGGCCGACTAATGGAAGGAAAATGAATGGAATAGAGAACGCTAGAGTATAGTTCGGGTAAGTTTCAAATCTCACCTACAGCATGAAGTAAATGATTTTTAAATGCTCATTTATATGTTTGCAAATGTGTTTGCAAATTGCTAAGCAAGTTGTTTTTAAATTGTATTTGCATTTATTATGCAAGAAGTTTTAAAGTTCAAGAAAAAGAATTGCAATGGATTTGCAATCGTTATGTTAAAGGTTTAATTGCATATTGATATGCATAACATTTCTTAAAAGTGTAAGTTACGATTTTTAAAGTATTTAAAGTATGTTTTGCATTATGACAATGCAAAATGTTTTATAGTTTAAGTTATAAGCTTTATGATACATTTGTATGCAATGAGTTGCAATTGTGGTGCAATAAATTCCAGAATACAAGTTATAACTTACAAAATGTATTTGCATTTTATGATGTATTTATTAAGCAATATGTTGCATTTGTTATGCAATGAGTGTTAGAATGCAAGTTATGATATGCAAAATGTGTTTAAATTTTATGTTGCATTTGTTATGCAATGAGTTGCATTTATTATGCAATTGGTTTTATAGTACAAGCTATGAATTGCAAGTGTATTGCATATGATGTGATTGCATTTGAAATGCTCACTAAAGTTAATAAGAAGGTAACGTAAAGATAAAAAAAGAAAGTGTCGTACCAGCTTTGTTATGAGGTAATGAAAGTAAAATTAAAGTTTGACCTCCTAAAGGTGAGGTACAAGACCTCAATGTTTGATGGTCTCAAGTCTTCCACAAGGGAAGTATCATGTTTATGATCTCATGATTAATGAGTTGGTACGAACACTAAAGTAAAGTAAGGAAAATGAAAGTTATAAGATAAAGAAAGTTAAGGAACAAGAATAAAGGTTGAGAAAGAAAGGAATATTTAAGTTTATAGAACGTTCATAAAATGCTCATAATTGAAGTTAATAATTGAGCATAAATGGAGTCATGCATTCTGATGTTACTTGAATGCTTTTTTATGAAATGTTTATATGCTATGTTTATGAAAAACATTCTGAAAAATGTTTACGATAAATGTTTATGAAGAACGTTTTCATGTTTGCAAGAAAAGGTTTATGAATGACGTTTTAAGAAAAACGTTTCAGAAATGTTTTATGAAAAACGTTTTCAAAAATGTTCTATGAAAAACGTTTATGAAGAACGTTTTCAGAAATGTTTATGGAAAACGTTCTTGAAGAATGTTTCAAGAGGAAGGTTTTTATGAGAAAAGTTTTAAAGCATGTTTAAATGCTTTGTGAGAATAAATTTGAACTTGCTGAGCGAAAGCTCATTAAAATTTTTTCATACTGTAGGTAATTTATGGGTGACCAATAGGACACGCTAGAAGAGCTGGGTGCTGCGGAGGACAGATGCGAAGATTTAGGTATGGATACCATCACTGTTTGCTTCCGCTATGCAAAGAAAATGTTTTCCATTGTTAATGTAGTGTTTGTGAAGTTTTAAGAAAATCAGAGTTTTATGAATAGTATTTAAAGTTTTAAGATACAGTTTATGAACTGTTTTATGTAATTATAAAGTAAAGTTTTAAACTATGATTTAATAAATGTTTCTTATTAAGTTTTAAGAAACGTTTTGAAATGATTTTAAGGGCAAGTGTTGAGCGATGTCTCAACTTGAAATGCGACAGAGGTCGCATCAATTTTAAAGAACGTTTAAGGAAAAAAAATTTATTACAGTATTTTTCTTACTAAGTAAGTAAGATTACTGTTTATGAAACGATGTTTAAGAAAGTAAAGTGACTGCCCGAAAAGGTGGGTCGTCACAATAGATATATCATATTATACCCTATTTAAGGCAAGAGTGTCAAATCAAAAACCAAAAGTTTTAAATGACTAAAAAACAACGACAAAAGCAAACAAAAAAAAAACACAAAAGGCAAAACTAGAAAATACTAAATGATAAGATTGAATAATATAAAAAGACAAAAAAAATAAAACAAATTAAATAAAATAGATTATACAAAGGGAAAAAAGGCCAACTCAGCAATAAACAAGTACAAAATAATATGCAATAAACCAAGCCAATTATTTTTATCAAATAAAAACTACGCAATCTAAAAAAAACATATATTTCAAAATAATTATTCTTCAATATATATTAAACATTTTCACTATGATATATACAATATTAAAATATCCCTATACTAATATACTATAAAATAAATTTAGAATACATATAAGTGCAACCTTAATACAATGTATATATATAAACAACTCTTATATAGCAAATAAATTTAAAAAATTAAAGCTACTACATAAATATACATATTGATATAATTTAAATAAATACATTATAACAATTGCTAATTTTTTTATATCAAAATAATCATTCCCGCAGCAACGCGCGGGCATTTTGCTAGTTAAGGACTAAGGAGAGAGGTGGCAGAGGTTTTTTTGCCTTCGCGTATCCGAAGACTTGGCAAAGGCACGTGGACTTTTGTCTAGCGGTTTGGAGTTCCAAACTCGTTATGTCAGCTTGCAATTAACCAAAAGTAAAAAACAGAGGAAGTTGCACCGACTTATCCTAAAAGAAAAAGTAGGATTGTACTAAAAAAACCGAAAAACCAAAATCGACCAAAACTGACCAAAGAACCGCTCGATAAAAGACCAAAAAAATCGGTTTCGTGGAAACTGAACAGGTTTGGTTCGGTTAACCGAACCATTCAGTAGCGGACGGTTCGGTTTTAGTTTGAAAATTTCGATTCGGTTCTGAACCGAATATTTAACACAATTTAACACTGTGTCTGTTTTAGTCTAAACGTTGTCGTTTCTCTCCAATTGAAAACCCTAGCATAGTAGTCAGACTTTTCTCTCAAAACTCACCCTCTCCTCTCCTCTCCTTTGCTACGTGTATGCGGTTGCTCTGCCAGGCCATTGCCGACGAAGGATTTTCGTTTTCCATCTCGCCAGTCACCAAAGAAGATCACAGATTGTCGGATTCATCTGCTTGAGGAAGATCACGTATCTCTTTTTTTCATCTTCGCCTTTCATATCTCCGCCGCCGATTAGGAAAGCCACTGTTTTTTTTCTTTGTTTTTTTCTCGTTCATTAATTCATATGAAACTAAGGGATTTTTATAAAGGGCCTCTTGGGAAAAATTTTTTGGGTAAATGGTTCATTTTTTTTTTTGGACAATTTTAAGCACCAAAAAAAAGGTTTTTTAGACATCAAAACGGTTCTAGTTTTTTTTTTCATCCTGTTGAGGTTTCTTATCCTACTACAGTCATTTTTCTTATTTTTTTGAAAAAAACTGAGACAGTTTACCTGCATAGAAAAATGTGTTTTTTGGTTAAAAAAAAAAGAGGTCATTTACCCAATTAGAAATTTTTTTTGACCCTTTTGTCAAAATCTTCCAAACTGACTATTTCCTTTTTTTCAATTATTTTTAAATGATAGAAAGTTGATTGCGTAAAAATATTTACACAATGATAGTGGTTAGCACATGTAAAGTAGCAATTAGATACTTCACGTCGGAAGCACAACTCGGGCTTTTTTTCCTTGTCTTCACCACCGAGCTTTCCACTGAGCAGAAGTCCAATTTCTACTGCTAAACATATCTGGAGAAACGAAAAATCTTAGAGACCTTGAAATTTTGAGGTACGGTTCTCTCTCTTCAATGAACTTTCAATTTCACTACTGAAACAAAATTGATTTTGCTGAGAAATGAGATGTTGAATTTAACCGCCTGACAAAAATTGGGTGTTGATTCTTGAGTAAATAAAATCTTACTAAGCATGTTTTGATAATTTTTATATTAGTTTTTTTGCAGATTTATAAGAGTATAGGCCCTTAAAGTACGAAGATAGGTTATAATGCTATTATAAAACCCAGCTTTTTGTTTGTACATCCAGAGTTACCTGCATTTATATCTTGTGAACCTCTAAAAATTTGTAACCCAATTCTTGGAATCCTCCGTAGCCATGAGAAGTTTATTGGGTTGGTCACAAAGTCTTAGTACTCTATTGTCAATTGAACTTCAAAGACAAACACCATTGGTGTGGTAGAAAACAAGGAGGTTCCTCCTCATCCCTCTATAGTCATCCTAGTTTGCTGGAGATGAAAAACTAGAGGATTGAAAACCATGCCCTTTGTTGAATACCTTGAAAGTTCACACACTTAGTTAAGACGTGAAAAACAACATTTCTCAAGTAAAATGACACTCTTAGTCTTAGATGTCTATCAAGGAAAAGAAAAGTTGAGAAGAGTAGCATACATTTGCCACCCCACCCGAAAACAAAGCAAAAGAAAAATGAGCCCTCTGGTTAATCAGCCGGAACCTCAAAGATGCTTTTCCAGTCTTTGCGTAATTCGAGTTAGAACGATTTGCATACTTGAACTGAAAAAGAGTAAAAAAGAAAAGCTACAAATCGATCTTTTATAGTTGTACTAGTAATCAACAACTGGCTTAAAAAAAAAAAGAACAAAAAAACTATAGATGAAAACGAAAGAATAGCTAATTAGTAATACTAATAGGCACTTTTGTTCCCCTTAATTAGATGTTGATCATGATGAGTGTGGCACATATTTATGATAATCCAATATTTAAACTGCACTTTCATTGGGTTGGAGAGGATGATCATGATCATGATCACCCAAAGTAACTTCCACGGTTTTCTGATCATGATCATTTTTTTGATCAGCATGATCATATTCATTTGTGTTGTCTTTTTATTATATTATATAAATTCAAATAAGAAATAATGAGGATTTCATTTCTAGAAACCGTTTTTAGGGGAAATGTTTTTTCTTATTTTTTATTTGTTGCTTGTTTTTCTGCTTTTTTATTCTTATGATTTTTAGATGTCTTCGTTGGAACAACATAAAGAAGAGTCTACCAAGGAAAATGATTCCCATAATGAAACTATTAAAACCAAAACTGAAATTGAAGAAGGAAAAGGTAAAAAAGGTGGTAAAAAGAGGAAGGTTAGCAACTACTATGGGGTTAAGAGCATGGTCTAAAGAGGGGTATAACAGAGCGGTTGTTGAGTATATTATATTGAACGAGTTACCTTTTCGATATATGAAAGGTAAAGGATTTAAGCGCTATTCAGAATACTTGAACTTTAGAATATTTGATATCTCAAGGATAACAATTGCTAGGGATGTTTATCAAATGTTTTTGGATGATAAGAAAAAGTTGAAGAAAGTTTTGCGGAAGCAGCGATTGTATTTGACCACTGATACTTGGACATCAATTTAGAACATCAATTATATGTGTTTGACCGCTCATTGGATTGATGATGACTGGAAGATGCAGAAAAGGATTATCAATTTTGTCCAAGTTTCAAATCACAAAGGGGAAACAATAATAGAAGAAATTGTCGCATGCCTTAATGACTGGGGAATAACAAAGTTGTTCACAATAATAGTTGATAATGCATCGTCGAATGATGTGGCTATAGATAGATTGAAGAAAAAGTTGAAAGATATCACTGGTTGTCTCATCTTAGATGGTCAAATACTTCATATACGGTGTGTGTGTCACATAATAAACTTGATTGTCGATGATGGGTTGAAAGAGTTGTCAGATTCTATAGCTAGCATCCGCAACGCTGTCAGATATGTGAGGTCCTCACCATAATGCCTTAAGAAGTTTAAAGAATGCATGGAGGAAGAAAATATTCAGTCAAAAGCGCTTTTGTGTTTGGATGTGACAACAAGGTCGAACTCCACGTTCCTAATGTTGCAATCTTCTTTGAAGTTTGTCCCAGTTTTTGAGAGATTAATTTTTGGATCAAAACTATAGTGCCTATTTTGAGAAAGTAATCAAAGGGAAAAAGATGAAAGGTCCACCAAGTGAATTGGATTAGGATAATGCAAAGATCTTTGTGAAGTTCTTAGCAAGGTTTTACACTTTGACGAAGTTTTTTAGTGGGTCATATTATGTCACTTCAAACTACTATTTCAAAGACATTTGTGTGGGCAAACAGGAATTGAATAAGTTGCAAGTGTATGATGATCCTCTTTTGAGTCAAATAGCAATGATGATGAGCAAAAAGTTTGATAAGTATTGGGGGATATCGAGAAAATGAATCACATGATGTTTCTTGGCTTGGTTCTTGATCCAAGATACAAGTTGAAATATCTAAATCATTCCTTCAAGTTTATATATCATGATTTGACTTCTACAAAGTTGTTTAAAGAAGTTGAGGACACGTTGCGTAGTTTGTTCAAGGAATATCATGATCGGGCTCCTCCTCCACCTCTAACTCCTCGTCATCTTATGCCACCTTCCTAACCAAAACAAGCACCAAAGGTAGCTCTAAAATCAAGGAATACTCAGTCTAATGCCTCATCAGATTCAGTTGCTCCTTCAAGTTCTGTTTCAAGTCTTTCATCAATTTCATCGTTTACAAGTTCTAATTCACTTTAACCTAATAATGAGATAGAACTTTTTTAATGATGATGATGGGTGAGGATGGTTCAAATGTATAGAAAAATGATGTGGATAAGTATCTGTTTGAGACATGTGAGGAGTTCATTAAGGAAAGTTTTGATATTTTGGGTTGGTGGAAAGTTAATTCACCAAGATACAATGTCTTATCCCAGATTGCCAAGGATGTGCTTGCAGTTTTGGTTTCAACTATTGCATATGAGTCCACTTTCTTGATTGATGGTCGTATTCTTGATCCCTTTAAGAGTTCATTGTCTCCTAGGATGGTGGAAGCAATCATTTGCTTGAAAAATTGGTTGAATGCCAAGGATGAAGAATATGAACCTGTGGTTCTTAGGCAATACATGGATGAAGTTCAATCTTTCGAAGATTGTTATGAAGTTGTCACAGGTGATAATAGCGTTGATTATTGTTCTATATGTTCTAAGTATAGATAATTGTAATTTCATTTCTTTATTTCTCTTTTAATTTGTATTTTTATTGTTTTAATTTTATTGTAGATGATAGTGTTGTTGTTACTCCTCCGAAATCTTCAAGTAATGCAACACCTCAATCAATGGATGCAGAATCGTTTAAAGCATTCAAGTAAGTTAGACCTTTTAGTAATAAATGTATTCAAATATTAACTTTTTTTTTATTACTAAATGTCAATTTGATACCTATTTTTTCATGTAGCATTGAGGATAATCCATTGGAGTTGGAAGAGGATGAGGAAGAAGGAGAGGAGTAGCATTATTGTGGTTTATGATGTTCAATTAGATGCACTTAAATTTGGATATTTCTATAACTTTGCATTTGGGACTTTAGACATTATTATTATATTTGTTGTGGCTTTATGTTTTGATCATTTTGGATTTTAGACTTTTGGATTGGACTATAAATTATTTTAAACTTTCATGGTTTATTGTTGTAAATTGGACATTTGGTATTATGACATGTTTTTTAGAGACTTAAAATTTAGATTTAGTCTATGTGACTCATTATGCTTAACTGCTTATGCTTTTCTCAAAGGGTTATTAGGCATTTCTCTTTTATACTTTGAAGTAAAGTTTATTGATCTCATGAAAATTGAAAACAATTTAAAAAATGCAAATATATATATATATATATATATATATATCATTCTCAAAGATTTTTATTGATTTCAACATAAGTGTTGTGACAAATTATAAATGTCAATCGCCATTATAGTATTTTTTTTTTAGCATCATTTCAAAAAGAACCTAAATAATACACAATACATTATACTATTTTAGCAATTTTTTAACAAATAAATCAAATAAAATGTGATAAACTAATAGTACGCTTCTTGTATACCATTAGATTACCATCTACTAAAAACCGACAGAACCGACAAATGAAAACCAACCATGAACGGTCGGTTAACCGACCAAATACCGTTGGTATGCGATGCAGTTTCAGTTTTTCAATTCTAAAAACCGACAGTTGTGGTTCGATTACTGAACTGACCAAAACCGACAGTAACCAAACCAAAGAACACCCTCAAGAAAAAGGGAAAAAAATGTCAGCTTACTATAGAGAATATCATTGTTTGTTAGATTTTAATCTAATAGTAAAAACAAATAAGTTTACAATAAGCTCATGCACATCAAATTAATTCTTTTTATTATACATAAAATTTATTAAAAATAAACCCTAAACCCAAAAACTGAAGAAAAAAAAAGAAAAAGGAAAAAAGAAAAAACCAAAATAATGCCACTACTACTAAAGGGGACGCTCGTGAACTTGGAACGTAGCTACTAGTGGTGACCCACCCCCTCACAACCTTATTGTGATGGCGAAGGCTCACGAACTATCGCGACCTGTCACCGATGTAGAGGGCGCAGCTGAGATCGCAACCCTCGCAATCTTGCTCGCAGCAGAAAGATGGTAATCGGTGCAAAGGAGTTACAACCATCATGGGTTCATGGCGACCTTATTGTAGCACAATTCTGATGATGACTGCACCAGATCTAGAGGTCCTCAATCCTTTGGATCGAGATTCCATCAAGGTCGCGAGCTGTGGGTCGCAACACCCACAACGACGCGAAGAGTAAGGGCATTTTTTGAGAAGGAGAAGTCATGGTGGATGTGGCGGCGGAGCTTGTGGTGGTCAGAGGGAAGGCAAGGGGGCAGGAAGTGGTTGTTCATTTCTATTGTCGACGAAGCCCAACATTAGCCCTACAAATCTCGTCATTGGCATGAACACCATCAAGGCCCCAACGAAATGCCATTGAGCATTGCTTGCCCTTCCATGAACGCAGATAGTGATCAATTTTAACAAAGTGTTTTCTTTTTCTTTTTGTTTAGTTTATAATGAGGTGTGGCAGTTTCTATTTTTGTTTCTATTTGTAATGACCTTACTTCTGTGTCCGTTGCTTAACTACATAATCGTAAACTTAAGCATACTTTAATGTAAATCACTTAAATTATAGAATAAATTTCTTTTCTAAGATGAAGTCTTCATAACGATTTTCTAGAATACTTCTTTTAAAGAAATACTGATTTTCTTAGATATAATATTAGCATAATAATAATTATCATGTTTTAACCTTATAATTATTTCTTTACACTTAATTCTTTAAAGTTGGCATAATAATAATTTTTTAGACGTAACAATAATAATTTCATAAAACTTTTCTTTGTAATACATTTCTCAATTTAAATTAAAAAACATTTATTATTAAAACATTTCTCAATTAAAACATTTTCTTTTAAAACATAAGATAATTATTTAAAGCTATTTCTTTCAAATATTTTTCTTAAATTAAAATAAACTTTTAAAAATGTTTCTAAATTTAATCATTATAACTTTTTACTAGAAATTATTGTATATTGTTGCGGTTTTTGTTGCAACTTTTTAAAATGTTAAAACTTTTCTAAATTAAGGTTGTATGACTACGACATTAGTTTCTAAACCATACTCAGGTACTGTTATTTTTTTTTAATCATACATAATTTTGTAAAATAAAATACACCAAATTCCGTAAATTAAAAACACATAAAATTTTGTAAACTAAAATGCATAAAATTTCTTAAACTTAAAATGTAGAAATATGTTACTTTTGCACAAGCAGTATTCGTTTCCATCTCCACCATTTATCTGTCGCTCATCATTGCCCATCAAGTGTTGCTAATGAGGTTCTTACCTATAGCATGAACATAACTGAATGAGCTTTCACTCTGTAAGCAGGAAATTAGACTCACAAAACATAATTGAAAACATTTTATAAAAACATGCATGAAC
The DNA here is from genome assembly GCA_025403435.1 of Artocarpus heterophyllus. Lineage (NCBI taxonomy): Eukaryota > Viridiplantae > Streptophyta > Magnoliopsida > Rosales > Moraceae > Artocarpus > Artocarpus heterophyllus. The sequence goes on from CM046349.1 coordinate 28,904,579, forward strand.
ATTTTATGCTTGTTTATCATCTTGTTTTATGCTTAATTATTTAAGCTTTAACTTATCTTACTGATTAGGCATGGGTGAGGCTACGTGCGATCTTGGGAAGTTAGGGTTCGGAAGATCCCTAATGACACCAAGATCATAAATTGTACTAAAACAAATACATCTTCGAAGGTCGAGAGGTTGGTACGACACCCTTAACTTATCATGTTTATTTGTTACTCTTAACTTATTGTGTGTATGCAGTATAACAATCATAAAATTTACTTTATTGAAATGAGTAAGCAGTATAATTTAATACTATATATTTAAGATACTTCTCATAATATAAATCATACTATCTCACGACGTGCATGAAATAATCATACTAAATTGTAGACATAGCATGTCAATACTTATCATCATATATCACTAATCATAATGATACATATTATCAAATAGCAAGGCATAACATATCACAAATTATGCATTTCATAATTTTTATAAAAACATATAAAACATTTTATTTTGAAAATGTTCATACTGTAAGCAAGTTTCATACTTACATGGATTCCGAACTAAGCGGTTCCAGTCGGATCTCACTATATCTCTAGTCCACGAAGCATCCGGTCCTAGAAGAACTTTGATGGCTAGACTTACCTACTGGAGATATTTAATCGCTAGAAATATCTTTCTAGACTTTGTTATGTTGGTCTGCATTGCCTTGATCCACGTATAATCGATACCAGATCATTTTCAACGGAGTGCTAATAGCTCGAACGGAGGACAACATCGTATTTAGAATGTCAAAACAAGTCAGGCGGTGGTCTTGGATTATTGATCGAAAGTTAGGATCACAAAATCCGAGGTCTGCTAGAGCTCGGTCACCCACAGAGGCACGCACAGTGGCTCTGGTGATCGAACAACACTAAATCTTCAACTCCTACCATAGTTCAACCTTCTAAGTCGATTGATGCGGTTAATTTTGCTTGATTTGGCCCCCACCTACATAAATTGAGGGTTCACCAGTGGTGAAATAAGGGAGATTTTGATCTCCAATTTCTAGCAAAGAAACACCAAAATTGGCCAAGGGGTTTTCTTCCTTGGGATTCTCTAAGTGTTGTGCCATGGGTGGTGCATCTCGTCACCATCGAATAGGTAAGATCCTTCTCCCTTGCGGTGGCACACAGCGGGGATGATGAATTTGTGGCCAACCAAGGTAGTTGCTCTCATTTAGTGGAGGGGAAATCTTCCCCATGCTGAAGCCTTTGGTGCAATCAATTCGACTAATTGTCACAGGAAACAGCAAAATGGAGTATGCCTATGACATCTGCAATAGGGCTCTTTGTTTCCCTACGAGAAGCTGCTAATTTGGGAAATTTATTGAGGGTTTTTCATCCTCAGGGTCTTGGTTTCAGTTGGCATCGGCAATGTAACTCACTATCACCAAACACAGCGAGATTGCATGGCATAACAATAGCAAAAATGAGCAGTTCTAATAGGATTTTCTAGCCAAAATCGAGGGGTGCAAGTGGAGGGAATTTCTTCCTCTCGTCAACGTGAAGCTATAGACACCAAGATCACATAGATTGGTGCCCGAACATCAAAGAAATCTTGTCGAAAAGAATGGTTCTTTCTGTAGTTTTGGATGGCGATTGCGGGTTGCTCCAACGACGTCACATTGGCACAGCATGTCATTTGACTCGTTGTCATCATGATCTATCCGATGGTGTGGGAGGTGTTGGAAACAGATGCCAGAATCTTGATTTGAGTTTTTTGACAAGTTATGGTGAATATGGAAGATAGAGAAAGTAGAGAGAAATAATCTTATTTTTGATTAGTTGTGGTGATTTTTTTGTGTGTCCATGTATTTACAGACACTGTCGTGGGTCCACAAAATTATTCTATGTTGTGGTCAAGTTGATCAAATTTTTGATCTGTAAACTTCGAAATGGGTAAAAATTTTAATATTCTCGGTCTTTCTAAGATTAAATAATAATCTCTAACTATATTTTGAACTTATTAATATCCCTATGCTGTTATAAAATCATTTTTATGATTCTAAACTTATTTTCTAAATTTCATGATTTTACTTAGAAATGTAAAACCTTAACCTTTTTGTCCAAAACTGTTGACTAACTATTTATACAACTATATATATATATATATATTAAGAATAATATTCTGTATTTAAAACTTTGATCAATACTTAAAATTTGATTTCTTGATCAAAATAATATTTCGTAAATTCTAAAACTTTAAAAATGCTAATTAATAAATAAAACATATATTTTTCATTAAAATTTTCAAATTATAACTTCAAATTTTGTTATAAAAATAATGGTAAAGTTTATAAAAATTTCATAAATCTAATTGACTTAAATTTTTTTGTAAATTAAATTAACCATCTAGAAGTCAATTTAAATTTTTGTAAATTAAATTAACCATCTATAAGTCAATTTAATTCAAATGTTGAACTTAACACAATTCGTGCTTTATGGGTACAACTAAACTGTTATAATAACGGGTCATCCATGGGTCCGTATCCTATATATGGTACCCCTTTTTAATTATTATTATCATTATTATTATTCTTATTAATCTCACATAGTTTTTTACACTTGTAAATAACTAACTGTAAATGTATAGAATATCGTGAATTTTTGAATTTCTAATGACCTTTGTGACCTAGAAAATTCTTATCATGCCTTGTGATCTTCCAAGAATCGAGATTGATATTATATACTTAAGCTTTATGCTCACCATTTTTGAAGTTTGGTGTTGAGCTGATGATCACTATTGATCTAGATTTCTCTTACTAAGTTGATATGGTATAGGAATTCTACAAAATCATAGAAAGTTGGAAATTCCTCTTTTGTTAACAATTAATATCAATTTTAATATTCTAATTGAGATCCTTATAAAAGCCACTATTGCGGCTCACACATGAAATTACTGAATTATAAAAACTTAATTTAGTTCACTGAATAATTATTTAAAATTATCTAAGTGTATAATTATAACACCACATTTGTTAAATGTTTTATACATAAAGCACATAAAATTGTGTAATTATAACATTATTTATTACTAAATTCCTATTGTTATTAAGATTTTTAAATACGCGTTAGTTGAGAAAAATTCATAATTATAAATTGTGATTAAGTCGCGATTTAAACTTGTAAATTTTTCAGGTGTTACAAAAAATTTCTAACCTTGAACTAAATTCTTACAATTTTGTTGTAGCAATTACAAAAAGTTGAACTCATAAACTCTAAACTTATACTTTCTTATAAATTAATTGTGTAGTTCTAACAAAATCCTTAATTTATCATATTTTCTAATATCTAGATTTTTTCAGTCACTATACTATTGTAGAGGTCATATCGAGCCATTGATTTTTAATCCAACGGTTGACTATTATTCTCTACTGGTGTAGAATTTTGTCATTCTCCACCATAACCTTTCCCAAAAAAAGACAAGGAACTAAGTCTGAAAAGAAATCACCTGTAGTAAATGCTCATGAATTTCTCGTTTTTTATTTTTTTCAATGTATTTAATCCCAAGTTCAAGTTATATATAATTGTTAGATGCGTTTATTGACACCTTTAATTTTACTTTTCGCTCACTCTATTTTAAACCACCCTCATTTTACTTGTTATACACTTTTTAAAATACTAAAAAATCCCTACTTAAATAGTATTATTGTTTTCCCTTTTTCCACCCACCCACCAAACAAACTTTTATTGTTTTTCAAACGTTTTTCTTTTTTCGATTTATATATTAAGCAATAGTTTTTCCTTGATATTATTTATTCCTTTTCTTTGTTATTAGACCAAACTCTGGATTCCATGACCGAAAACTATAATCGGTGGTGAATTGTAAGAGTTTATATATAATCGAACAAATTGTATTTTCTTCACTTAAAAACAAGGAAACTAAAACATGGGATTTTTTTCATAGCGTATTTCTTTATATCAAACAAAACTGTGTTTCTTTATTAAAATATAATTTGCAATTATTTACATAATTATAATTAGTATATATAAAACAATAAAAATTGCAACGAAGAAATAAGCAACATACATTTTTATGAGAGACTCTTTCATGTTGGAATCTATATCTATTCTCTTTTTTGGAAAAGTGTATGGCACAATAACTTTTTAGAGGGAATAATTTTTATTTTTTGAAGATAGGGTGTATAATGAGTATTTTTTTTTAAAACACTTTTATCTTTAAAAGTAAATTCATAAATAGATAATACAATAATAAGAAATATTATTAAATAGGGGTGTGTTAAAGTAAAAAATGGGTGTCAGTAGACCCATACATGACTTTTTTTATTCTCTATAAGGGTATTTTAGAAATAAGTATGAACTCAAAGAATAAGTTAAAATACTGTAGCATGTGAAAGCATTATATTGTAGCATAATTTTATTTTATACTAAAGCATGTGAGAGCTTCACTGTGTAGAGTTTAAATTCATAAGTTTGTACTTATTCATCAAACACAAGATTAAAGTTAGATTTCATAAAAATCTCGAGAGTATTTGGGAATGTAGTTGCAACTTAGAATTATGAGTTAGAACAAAAAAGTATATAAAAGATTTATAATATAGTAAACTTTTATTTTATATTGTAACATGTGAAAACTTTACACTATAAATTTTTAAAATTAATGGTTTTCAACAAAGATGCCAAACAAAGCAGACATCAAATACAAAGGAAAAAAATACGTAAAAATACATGAAAATTACATAATTTTAGAAAGATCGATCATTTGAACGAGTCCCCTGCCGATTAGGTACATTGCATATCAGAATGACCCTTGAAAAATGCTTATGAAATTTTTTTTTTGAAGGTATAATTTATTGGCTTTAAGAACATGAGCTTTGTTTTTGGTCCTTTTATCATATTTTCTCCTAATATATTTAAATAAGAAACGTAATATGATTTATAAAAATATACCTAATCCGGATCCATATTAATGTTACGCATCCACAAAGTCCTATTAGGCTGACTAAATATTGTGTTAAGTGGAAAAAAGAAAGTATGATGCCTTCCAAAGAAATGTGGACAAGTCCTAAGAATATAAAGCAAAAATGCCTACCTAAAATCCAAACAAAATCATTTCTTTCCTGTCAAACTTTTAGGTACAAAGTAAAAATATACCCAATTCAAAAAAAAAAAAGAAAAAAGAAACGGCTTTATGTATGTCGCGAATTTAAAGTCCCACCAGTTCAATCTCTCTCTTTTTTTTAAAAAAAAATAGTAAAATAAAATAAGAAAATTTAAATTCTACACCTTATGATGTAGTAAAATATGGTATTGTTGTTGGGATATGCTTGCAATCATATTTGTTCTCTTTTTTTATATTTCCTTTTAAAATATTTATTTATATTTCTTCTATTTTTCTTCTATTCTTTCCCATTTGCCAAACATAGTCCAACAGAAATAACAGAACGTTCTTACCATGACAGTCCAAGTCTGAACAAAAATTTATTGTTTTTCACGTTTATTTCCTGTTAGAGATGTCGGTATTATTTTTATTCAACGTAGAACCAAAGATCAATTACTTTTTTGTTCTTTAATCAAAAATCAAGTTGTTGATAGCGCAACAGAGAGACTAAAGAGCCGTGTTAGACTCGTAATAAAAGTACAAATTAGAATTCGGGACTTGCAAAAGGCCATTTTAAACACAGAAGCCACGACCATGGGTAAATTGGGAAATTTCGCTTGCCTCACCAATCATGATTCAGGTCCCTATTAAATTATACATTTTTCATTTCCACTGTACTCTTAATTAAATTTGAATAAAGCCCTATTTGAATACGTCAATGCATATTGAAGAGTAATACTATCTAATTAATTAAAGTTGAAAAGCAAATCATTCTTTAAACAAATACACCAACTGGGTGACAACTACTTATTTAATTTCAACCTCCTATTATGAATAATAAGACATCCGCTAGATTTTTAAAAGATCAGTGTGTGAACGTTGTACTATAAATATTAGAAATGGTAAAATGTTTGGAAACACGTGTTTTTGCTTTAGGATTTTCTCTCATAAAATTTAAATTGTTATGGTATTTTTTATTCAAATTTGTTTGACTCTTTGGTTCTAATCAACAAACAGTAAAAAACTTTCACATATAACAGTAAAAAATAAAGAGTTGTTATAATATAAAGCTCTCACATGTTACAAAGTTTTTAACCATTTTTTTTTCAATTATTAGTTCTAAACACACTTTTTAAACACCGTATTAGTTTCATTCATTTCCCAAATGTCATATTATTTGCACCCAGAGCAAGATCATGTTTCGTTAGATCATGAGTATATCCATACAACTATACACTTTTCTAGCAAATGTATGAAAGAGTCAAACTTGGTTCGAGTATAGCTCTTTTTTTTTTGTGAAATTTTGGTTTAAGTGAAGTTATGAATGTTATTCGCGTAATATTGAACTGAGATGTTTTTTTTTTTTGGAAGTTTGAACCAAACTGTTGGTTTTGTTATTGTGCTCTTGGAAATTACAAAAGCAGCATCTTTTTTTCTTCTTCTTCATCTTTTGAGGGAAACAAAAGCAGTACCTTCAAAAAAAAAAAGTTTTATTCACATTATTTTTCATCCAAACACAATTATAACCCAACTATGCCATGATAATACAATGATCCTTTCTTGCTCGGAACTTTTATAATAATGTGAAACTCCTATAATTTTTCCGTGTTTCAATAAAATAATAACAATAAAAAGCTTTATTTGGAAGGACGTACATATAAATTAGATAGTATATTATTTCTTATTATCATATTATGTTACTATTTCTTTTAACTAAAAAAGCTAAAAGACTCTTAAATAATACATATTTACTTAACCTTAACTCAAAATACTTAAGAATAATAAGACCTTTATATTTATTAAAAGTAATATGTTTTAAACTTTCTTATAAAAGTGGTAAAATTAAAAAACAATATTGCCTAAAACGTATTTCTCAAATTAACCCTGTAAAAAGAGGTGTCAATTTAGATTAAACCAAACAGAGATATTTGTGGCTTGTGCCAAAGTTTTTTAGGCCCAAAATATAATCAGGCCGAGCTAGCCCGATTATTATTATTATTTTGAAATCCTCTTATAAAACTGCGAGCAACTCATGGAAGTTTCGGGTTGGAATGGGTCTCCTTTTTTGGTCGACCCAGCCCGATTTTTCCTTTTTTAGCCCATATGGACCAAGCCGGGCAAGCCATGCAACCTAAATTGACAACTCTTATAGATAGTTTACAGTTGTGTTTGGAGGTAAAATAATTAAGATAAAATTGTCATTAAAAATGCTACAATTCGTTGGTCAATCAAAAATTGTGAAAGGGGAGACCAATAAATTTTAAATATTTTGTTAAACTCAAAAGGGTATCTTTGTAATAATCCCAAAGTGTAATTAAAAACCAGACTCTATATCAACGTTTGGTCAAACATTGCAATTTTTTTAAAAAAAAATAAGGAAAAAAAAACTGGATTGTGTTTTGAAATAAGCACCCTAGCGGAAAAGGGACTAGGTTTACACACTATATCTTGCACGTAATTATAATATAAGCCATCATTTGTTTATTTTGAAAGGGACACGTCAATTTCACGGGGTCTTTTCACGGGGTCTTTTTAACTCCTATTTTTGATGTGATTAAAATTTATTGGTTTTAATTATTATAGTATAAAACTTTTATATATTACAATATAAATAAAAATATATTATAATATAAAATTTTAATATATTATAATATTTTAGTTTCAATCCATAAGTTCTAACTATATTTTTAAATCCACTCTTAATAAGCAGTTTTAATAAAATGTTCATGAGTACAATTAATGAGCCAAAATTGTAATATAAAACGCTAAATATATAATATTGCATAAGTACGTTAGTACGGTTTTTATTTGCTCAAGGCCTACGCTACTACGTACGTGTATGACCTGTCAACTATCAAGTACGTCCTCATCTATAAATATTCTCAATTTGAAGCCAGTTTGCCCACTCTCTGGTTCCTAACTATAAAACTTGGACGTTTCCGATCTCTTTCCTTTGCTGTTACCGTTTTCTTATTCTTTTATTTTTTATTTTGTATTTTGTATTTTTTATTTTTTTAGAGTTTTCTTATTATCATTATATTTCTTTTTTTTTTTTGCTAAGGGGTCGTTTTCTTATTCAACCTTGAGCCTATTTTGGTGTGAGGGAGAAAAAATAGCATGGAGAGTAAAAATATAGTGATAGAAAATGAGAGTAATAGAGGAAAATGGTTTTTATATTTTGTTGTTTGGTACGAAATGAGAAAGAAAATGAATTGGCCGGTGTGTAATTACTATGCTACGTACTTAATATTATAATATTAATGTATAAATGTTATTAAAGTAATTCCATCTTATTGTAAGTATGGACAATTTTTCCTTCTTAAGGTCTCTTCATTTGTTAAAAGATAAAAAAATAATGTCTCCCACTTGTATTATTTTTAGCTTTTAACTTTTCTTCCTTCCTCTTTTCTCTTATATCAAACAACCTACATTTCTATTTTCTCACCTAAAGTCTCTTCACCATCTTCATGACTTCCACTCTTCACCCCTACCAACCAAGACTCTAAATAATATATATATATATATATATATATATGTATGTACTATAACAACTCATGCACCATTATCAATTGATAAATACCGTATTTACATGTAAATATAGATATTTACAAAAAAAAATATGAAATTACTGACCGATGTATACAATAATTTATAGGAACAACATTGACGTCATTACTATTTATTGGTAAATTCATAAATCTATTAGTAAATAAAAATAATAACATAGCATAAAAGAGCTAAAAAAAAAGCAAAATAAAATAAAAAAAAATCCTAGTCGTTCTTGTTCTTTCTCTTTCTCTCCATGTGCTCTCCTTCATATTTGCTACGATCTCACTCCTTGAGTCGTCTTCTGCAAATCTCCTCATATCACTGCTGTGGAGGATTTCCTCGAGTGGTCACAATGGTGGGAGTAGAGAACATCAAAGTTACCAATGCAAGGGTGATTTATTGCAGACGAAGATGAAACGGCGCTCACGAACTTCGTCACCTTCATGTCGTCGCGAGCTTCACAAGTCGGACGACAACACCAGAGAGAGAGAAAGAGCACAAAGAAAAATTGAAAAAAAATCAAATATGATGGTGGGGTGTTTTAGGTATTTGACTGTATATCGCTCAAAAAAGTTTGATGCATTATTTTAATAAGATTGTAGCACTGTCTATTATCAAATTGGAGAAAAAAATGTAACAATTTTTTCTTTTTAACGGTTTCAAAATGAATTGAAACCAATTTAATTTGTTGCAATTATTGGCCTCATATTTATGCCTATTAAAACGCCATGGTAACTGTTGTTTTGTGGCTGTATAATAATCCTTGATGGAAGGATTTTTCAGTAGCAGAGAAACACAAAAGTTTGTTCGTGTCTTGAGCAAAATCTTGGGTCCCCAAGTTCAAAAAAACTCTTTAATAATCCAACACCATCAGTTGAGTTTCTTGAGAACTTGGAAGCTTTTAAGAGAGGCAGCCACTGTACGCTCGTAGAACACAGTTGATTCACATAGCAATGGCCGGAGGTAAGTAAGAAATATTTTCACGCTTCCGTTTCAATTCTTGATATGCATACAGTTTATAGCATATTAGAATTTGTTTATGTTTTTTCACATTTGGCATCAGAGCTAATTTGACCTCTACCTTACGTGCGAACTGTGGAGTTTGTTTAAAAAAAAAAAAAATTTCGTGTTCATGACAGTCACGGTTGAATTTTTTTTTGATTTTTGGGTTTTGTTTTTTAACGTTTCTTAATTGAAACTAAGATTAGAAATCATTTAGACATTAGATTTCTATAAATTCTACAATTTGAAACGTCAAAATTGGTGTCCGGATGGTAGAATTATAGCCGGGTCTCCAACCGGGTCGAAACCGGGTCGTTCTGGTGAAGAAGACCCGGATTCAAAGGTTGAAGAAGAGAAAAAATGATATGTCATTTTGCTTGGGTCAGCCAAAAATGACATGTCGTTTCATGCATTAAGGACTCGTTTTTATTGCTGAAAAACGACAAGTCGTTTTGGACAATAATGACCAAAACGACATGTCGTTTGGACTGTAAACAGGCTGAGGCTTAAGTAAACAACGTGTCGTTTACAGCTAGGGGGGGGGGCATTTACCCTCCATGAAACGACGCCGTTTTTAAGAAAAAAAAACCCAAAAATTAAAAAAAAATTGATTTTTTCCAGATTTCATAAAATGATATTTTTTGGGAAAATTTCATAAAATTTTCAGTTTTTATAATTTTTATGAAATTTTCATTATATCCACAATTTTGATTTTTTTATGAAATTTTTCATATTATGGAATAATTTATGAAAAATTCATAATTTTAAATATTCATAATTTTTGGTGTTTGTTATGAATATTATACAGTATTTGTGTGGATATAATTTTGTAAATTTATGTGCATATAGTGTTCATTATGTATAATTTGTGATTTAAAATTATGCATGCAATATTAAGTTAAATAATTTAGTACATTTAATTTTGTGCAATAATGTGCTAAATTATATTTTTGAATGTATAATTTTAATATATGCATAATGAAAATTAGTACATAAATTATGGTTCTTTGTTCATATTTATTTGTTGCTTAAGGTAATTGTAATTTATTTTATGAGCAAAAATTTAAGAATAAATGTCTTGTGATATATGTATTTAATTTTTGAATAATTAAAAAGTAGCCACAGCATCTTTGATTATGCAAAAAATTATATTAGATGTTTAAATCACATATGGTAAAAAGACATTAAATTATGATTAATCATATGTAATATGATAAATTTTATCCCATAGGAATTTTTATTATATTTAATATGATTAGTTAGGATAATGTATCAAATTATCTTTCTTAATTTACCCATAGGAATTAAGAAAAGGGCAAATAATTTGATAGTGTCATTATAAGGATATATGAGTCTATTTGAATTAAAAATTTAACCCACAGGCAATTTTTATGTCATTTGATTCATATTTTAATGCATGATTTACATTGGTAAACATATCATAAAGTATTGTAGCCTCAATTTAGTAATATAAGCATGTATGTTTTATTATGCAGCTCTGCAAACTGTGAGTTACTCTGATTTCCAATGTGACATTCCCGAACTTAAGGGAGACAACTATAAGGTGTGGGAGGAGAGAATTCTTCTTCATTTAGGTGTCATGAACATTGACTTTGCTATCCGTAAGGATGAACCACCTGCCATTACGGAGACCAGCCAGCCAGATGACGTTGACCGTTATGAAAAGTGGGAGCGATCTAATCGCCTCTGCGTAATGTTCATAAAGACAAAGATCTCGGCTGGCATACGTGGTTCATTGGAGCAATATGACAATGTACGAGCTTTGATGAAGGTAATTGATGAGCAGTTTGCTATATCAGACAAAGCCTTGGCTAGCACCTTGATAATGAAATTTTCATCCATGAAGCTTACTGGAATTCATGGTGTGCGTGAGCACATCATGCAAATGAGGGATATAGCGGCTCAACTGAAGATACTTGAGGTTGAGATGTCTGAAACCTTCCTTGTGCACTACACCTCAACACTCTTCCACATCAATATGGACCTTTCAAGATATCCTACAACACACATAAGGATAAGTGGTCCATCAATGAATTGATGACCATGTGTGTTCAGGAAGAAGGAAGGCTTGTTATGGAAGCGGGAGAGAGTGTGCATCTGGCAACTCAAAGGAAGAATAAGGGCCAAGCCAAGAATAAGGGAAAAGGCAAACTGCCTGCTCAAGCTGATATCAAGAAGGAATCCAGGTGCTTCTTTTGTAAAAAAAAGGGGCACATAAAGAAGGATTGTCCTAAATATCAGAGATGGCTTGACAAAAAAGGTACTCAATTCTCACTTGTTTGTTATGAATCTAATATGGTTGATGTTGAACATAACATATGGTGGATTGATTCTGGTTCTTCAATCCATGTCACTAATTCCTTGCAGGGATTGCAAGGCCTAAGGAAGCCAGTGGGAAGTGAGCAGTGCATCTATTCAGGCAACAAGATGTGCTCACATGTAGAGGCTGTCGAAGAAACAATTTAGTCTTAACTAGTGGTTTTATTTTAAAATTAGAAAAGACGTTTTATATTCCTAGTTTTTCTAGGAATTTAATTTCAGTTTCAAGGCTTGTACCATTGGAATTTTCCTTTAATTTTTCAGACACTATATTTAGTTTGATTTATATATCTAAACTTATTGGAAATGGTATATTGTCAAATGGTCTTTTCAAAATTAATTTACAAGATAAAACTTCTTATACTTCTATGCATGTTCAAGATAATGTTGGCATTAAGAGATGTGTTATGAATAAAGATTCCTCTATGTTGTGGCACCGTAGATTGGGTCATATCTCTATTGAGAGAATAAAGAGACTAGTGAATGATGGGGTACTTAGTACTCTAGATTTTACTGACTTTGACACTTGTGTGGACTGCATAAAGGGAAAGCAGACCAATATGTCAAAGAAAGGTGCCAAGAGGAGTTGAGACATATTAGAGATCATACAAACAGATATTTGTAGTCCAGACATAGACGCATATGGTCAAAAGTATTTCATTACTTTTATTGATGATTACTCATGATATATGTATCTCTACTTGCTTCATAACAAAAATGAAGCTATAGACGCCTTTAAGGTGTTTAAGGCAGAAGTAGAGAAACAATGTGGTAAGTAAATAAAGATAGTGAGATCTGATAGAGGTGGTGAATACTATGGTAGATACACCGAAGATGGACAAGCGCCTGGTCCATTTGTGAAGTTTCTTCAAGAACATGGGATAGTTGCCCATTATACTATGCCCGGTTCTCCAGATCAAAATGGTGTGGTAGAAAGAAGAAACCAAACATTGTTGGATATGGTGCGGAGCATGCTTAGCAGCTCCAAACTTCCTAGGTCTTTGTGGACTGAAGCTCTTAAGATGGCTGTGTATATATTAAACCGAGTTCCAACCAAGGCTATCTCAAAGACACCGTTCGAGTTATGGAAAGGTTGGAAACCGAGTTTGCGACATATACGTGTTTGGGGATGCTCGTTTGAAGTAAGAGTCTATAATCCACAAGAAAAGAAGCTAGATCCAAGGACTATAAGTGGGTATTTCGTTGGATATGTTGAACGGTCTAAGAGATATAGATTTTATTGTCCATCACATACCACTAGGTTTGTGGAATCAAGGAATGCAAAATTTCTTGAGAATGACTTGATCAATGGGAGCGATCGATCCTAGAACACCGTTCTAGAGAAAGATCATATAGATGCTCAAGCTTCCACTTCATATGATAGAGTGATTTTTATACGCGACATGCCTACAGTTCAAACGCGTGTTGAACAACAGCCAGTCATTCAAGTTCCATAGATTGCTAATCAAGAAGTAGTAGATCCAGTTGAACAGCCAGCTGATCAACATGCTCCTCAAGAGAATGTCAAATTAGCATTAAGGAGATCTACTAGAGTAAGGCGATCAGCCATTCCTAGTGATTATATTGTGTATCTACAAGAGTCTGACTACAATATAGGAGCCAAAAATGATCCAAAAACATTTTCACAAGCCATGAGTTGTAAGGAATCTAACTTGTGGTATGATGCCATGAAAGATGAGATGAACTCTATGTCATCTAATGGAGTCTGGGATCTTGTCAAGTTGCCTGATGGTGTAAAAGCCATTGGATCAAGACAAAGAAAGACTCATTAGGCAACATTGAGAGACATAAGGCAAGACTCGTTGCTAAAGGATTCACTCAAAGGGAAGGTATAAATTACACTGAGACTTTTTCTCATGTATCTAAAAAGGACTCCCTTTGTGTGATCATGGTATTAGTAGCTCATTTTGATTTTGAGTTACATCAGATGGATGTGAAAACGACATTCCTCAATGGTGATCTAGAGGAAGAGGTTTACATGAAATAATCTGAAGGATTCTCCTCTAGTGATGGTGAGCAATTGGTGTGCAAACTCAAGAAATCCATATATGGTTTGAAACAGGCTTTCCGTCAATGGTATTTGAAATTCCACGATGTCATCACTTCATTTGGTTTTGAAGAGAACATCATGGATCAATGTATATACCAGAAGGTCAGTGGGAGTAAGATTTGTTTCCTTGTTTTGTAGGTGGATGATATCCTTCTTGCAACCAATGATAAGGGGTTTCTATACGAGGTGAAACAATTCCTTTCTAAGAACTTTGATATGAAGGATATGGGTGAGGCATTTTATGTCATTGGCATAAAGATCCATAGGGACAGATCTCGATGCATTTTGAGACTATCGCAGGAAACCTATATTAATAAAGTCTTAGACAGATTTCGGATGAAAGATTGTTCACCAAGTGTAGCACTCATTGTGAAGGGTGATAAGTTCAGTTTGAACCAATGTCCAAGGAATGATTTTGAGAAAGTTCAAATGAGCAACATTCCTTATGCTTCACCTGTCGGAAGCCTTATGTATGCTCAGGTCTGCACAAGACCTGACATTGCATTTGCTGTGGGAATGTTGGGAAAATATCAAAGTAACCCAGGCATTGACCACTGGAGGGCTGCAAAGAAGGTGATGAGGTACCTTCAAGGTACAAAGGATTACATGCTTATGTATAGACAAACTGACATTCTAAAGGTGATTGGCTACTCTGATTCAGACTTTGTTGGTTGTGTTGATTCGAGAAAATCAACTTCAGGTTATATTTTCATGCTAGCCGGAGGAGCTGTATCTTGGAGGAGTGGAAAGCAAACGTTGGTTGCTACTTCCACAATGGAGGCAGAGTTTGTTTCTTGTTTTGAGGCTACTTCGCATGGTGTATGGTTGAAGAGTTTCATGTCAGGCCTTAGAATTGTAGATTCTATATCTAGGCCATTAAGAATATATTGTGACAATTTAGCTACTGTCTTTATGGCTAAGAATAATAAGAGTGGCAGTGTAACGTCCCAAAATTTATTTAGTGTTAATGTAATGCAAATGATGAATTAGTGTGCCATAATTAACGTTTTAACATTAATTAGATTATTTGGTTGGATTTTAAATCTTTGGTTGTTTTGTTAAACTGATGTGTCCAAATGATTTCTTATTGTTTTAAAATGATGTTTTGAGTTTTAAAACACAACAATTTGTAAATTGTTAAAAATACTCCATTTTGCAAAACCGTGGGCGGCACATGGTTTTCGCACAGTAAAACCGCCCACCGATTTTCTCTATTTATTTCCTTCCTTCCTCTCTCTCTCCTCACTCTCACGGCATTCTCTCTCTCTCTCTTGATCTCTCTCTCGGCAACCCTCTCTCTCTCTACATCTCTCTCAAATTTTTGACAACCAAATTCGAATCCAAGCTTTGGGATAGCAAGGAGGAGGCTCGGGGACGTGATTTGGCAACCGAGAACGCGGATTGAAGCTTCGATTCGAGGTTAGATTCAAAATTTCTAAACTTTTTCCAAAATTTTCAATTTTGTGCATTTTTGAAATCTAGGTTTGTTTAAGCTTAGGAAACCGTGGATTTGAGTTAAATGAACCTAGAACAACTAGAATCTAAGCTTAGATTGAAGAAAAACGGATTGAATTCAAGATTTTTCATTTTTCTCCTCATTTTCTCATTTTTGGATTTTTGAGGATTTTGAGTTTAAATCTTGTTTAAATGAGTCCAAACATGTTTTCGTATGTTTTTCTATCAAGTATAATTGTTTTTCATGCCTGGGATTTGAGAAAAATAGGTTAGAATCAAGATTTGAATTTTGGGGATCGAGAAACCTGTGGCTGGGATTTCTGGATTTTCCCAGTTCGGCAGGCCGGAGTGATGATCGACAGGCCGGTGTTCTTTCGACCGGTAGGCCGAACCTGGGAAATTGTTCG
This sequence comes from Artocarpus heterophyllus, assembly GCA_025403435.1. Taxonomy (NCBI): domain Eukaryota; kingdom Viridiplantae; phylum Streptophyta; class Magnoliopsida; order Rosales; family Moraceae; genus Artocarpus; species Artocarpus heterophyllus. The sequence continues at coordinate 28,920,494 of CM046349.1, forward strand.
ACCGACTGAACTTTGCTTCCGGCAGGCCGAACTTTGCAGTTTGGCAGGCCGAAGCAAGGCGTCCGGCAGGCCGACCGTGGCATGGAAAATTTTGTAATTTTTACCCGTTTTCACTGTTTTGAACCCTGATTTAAATCCCAACCTTATAGGATGATTTTAAAGGTACAAATGGCACACTAGGACATCATGAAATGGTTTAGTAACATAGAATGTCTCAAACTAGATATTGATTGACTTAGTTGGTATCTAGGATCGTTCGTGGTTCCGTGGAGCTAACGTATAGCGGACCGAGATTACGGTGTGGGGCACCGGCACGAGTATTGAGGTAGGAATTTTATCCTATTTCTTTGGTAGCCTGGTTTGAAATGATTTGGCTTTGAAAAGGATTTCTATCAAAATGTTTTCAACGGTTGTTTGAAAATGGTTTTATCGGTTATATTTTAATATACCGTGATTATGAAATGAATTTCATAATGAATGTAATTGACAACACTCGGTAATTGGGTTTGAATGATAATGATAATAAACACAAAGGTATGATGCCATATCAGAGATAGGGTCGTGTAGCGATCAACCTTGGGGACAGGTCCCGAAACCCAGCTGGGCCACTACGGTGGTGATATCATGGTTTGCCTAGGTAAAAGAAAAATGGTGTTTTGATTGAGAGAGTAGACTGTTCTGTGTCAGAACGGTTCTACTCAAATTATTTATTTATTTATTTATTTAAGTTTTCTTTGAGTAATCCCTAATTAATGATATGTTTCTTTGCATTAAATTATTTTTATAAAACATAGTCCTACTGAGCCTTTCGCTCACGTTTTATCTGTTTTAAATTCCCCCCTCTAGGTGGTTTCCCATTTAGGTCTGGAGAGGATTCTTCGGACCGAACTCAGGAGCAATAGGAGGACTGATTTGTATTTTGTATTATTTAATCAAGGCATGTAAGACTTTAATTTTATTTGTACTTAGACTGTAATTGTATTTATGATATTGTCAGAACCATGTGTGTACACAAGTTGTGGGTTGTGGAACCCATACTCGCGGTTTTTATTTAATTTTTATTATTATTTGCTTAATATTTGTAAATTCTTTTATAAAATGTGGTGGAAAACCTTCTTATTTTTTTTACTTAATTTGATTCTCAAACCATTGGTTTTAATTAAATCCTCTTTTAATTAATCTAAATATTCCACCATGTCACCTCCCGTACTCCGGGGCGTGACAGGCAGTCGAAGTAAACATATCGACATTAAGTACTTAGCCATAAGGGAATGCATTAAGGAAAATAAAGTGGTCATTGAGCATATAAGCACTGAATTGATGATCGCAGATTCTCTGACAAAAGGAATGCCACCAAAGTCATTTAAGGATCATGTTGTACAGATGGGACTTGGTTCCATAATGTAAATTTGTTTGTATATACAATTTACAGTCTTAATGAAACTCTTATTCAGTTGTGATGTTTTCTCATCTTTGTTTTGCGCATTAAGTTATTGGAGAAAATTCACATATAGTAGGACCAAGAATAAACATTGGGTTTATTCATAAAGTTAAGTTACCATATAAGGAATAAAGTCTGAGAAATAATACATTGTAATACATGGAAGATAATACTCACAATTTAGAGAAAATATCGCCATGATTCATGTATTTGTTTCCTGAAAGTTTGGGTTTAATGGATATAAGGATAAATATAGAGACCAAGTGGGAGAATGTAACAGTTTTTTTCTTTTTAACAGTTTCAAAATGAATTGAAACCAATTTAATTTGTTGCAATTATTGGCCTTATATTTCTGCCAATTAAAATGCCATGGTAACTGTTGTTTTGTGGCTGTATAATAATCCTTGATGGAAGGATTTTTCATTAGCAGAGAAACACAAAAGTTTGTTTGTGTCTTGAGCAAAATCTTGGGTCCCCAAGTTCAAAAAAACTCTTTAATAATCCAACACCATCAGTTGAGTTTCTTGAGAACTTGGAAGCTCTCAAGAGAGGCAGCCACTGTACACTCGTAGAACACAGTTGATTCACATAGCAATGGCCGGAGGAAAGTAAGAAATATTTTCACGCTTCCGTTTCAATTCTTTATATGCATACAGTTTATAGCAATCTCGATCATTATAATGTTGATTACAATTTAAAGACACCTATATATTGTAGACACAGTGTATTGGACCATAATAGAACTAATTCTTTAGCTAAATCGGTTTTAATATGAAGCACTTATATTCTATTTATTAGATAGTAAACTTATGAGTGGTTGGTAGACTCACATCCACATGCCATATTTTTCAAATTTTCCATATTTTTCGATTTACTAATGAGTGACATTAATTCAAATTTAGCATTTTGGAGTTATAATACCATGTATTATTCACGGCTTCCATCTCATGGGAAGCAAACCATATTATTTTGGAGGCATAATATTATGCACTAATCATGATTGCAATTCTACTTTAGTATATGTTGTTTATCTTGGTGGCAATTATTAAGTTGTATAGCCTAATTTAATGTCTTGGCAAAATTTGCCCTACATGTAGGATTACAGAAAGTCCTCTCCAAGGGATAGAGAGCGGAGTTCTCGAATCAAACTTTCATTAAGGGTAGTTTGGGGACTTCAAATTTGTAAAATCAAGTTGACCTAGTTTTCTTATTTATAAACAAGCTCGATTTTGGGTAATTAGAGAGGTTAAAGAATGTCACGCCTCAAAGTACAGGTGGTGACATGGTAGATTAATTAAGGTAATTAAAGCAGATTTTTTATTAAAATTACCAATTAAATGTGTTAGGGATATTTAAAAAAAACGTGACGGTTTGAAAACTTCTTAAAAACAATTATTGTTATTTTAAAACAGTTAATCATGAAATGAAATATTAAAGACAGATAATTATGAGCCGGGCCCCACCGGACCCACACTAAAGTGTACACATGGTATCGACAATAAAATATTAAAATCGCAGTCTAATATGAGAGATAGAAATTTAAATAGTACATGCCTTAACTAAAATAGAGAAATAACCTAAGCGTTATTCCTACAACTCACTTGTTATCCAGTGGCCTCCTTGTCGGTCGTAAGCTACGATCCACCTGGGGAAAAGGTTTTGAAAATAGATAAAGAAAAAGTGAGCAGCAGGCTCAGTAAGACTAAAGGTTCACAAAACATGTAGTTGAATATAACATTTTATTATAGACAAAAGTTATAAAAATAATAAATTGAAATTCGCTAAACTCATACTTACCATCTTGCACTTTTTCATCGAATCTAATCTAGGGTTGAGCTTTGAAAACATTAAATAAGGTTAGGTCCGTTACAATGTAAGAATCACAAAATAACATAGATAGATTCTCAAAATTTATTCTAACCATTGATCCATTAGTCATCCGTAAAATTTGACTTATTATTTAGCTTTTAGCAAAGCCATCATAATCACTACCGTAGTGGCCCAGCTAGGTTTCGGGACCTACCTCCAAGGTCGCACTCTCTGCGACCCGATCTCTATGGATGGCATCATGCTCTTTATGTGTTTATTATTATTTAAATCTTATGTTACCAAGTATTCTTAATTGCATTCATTATTTGATTCATTATGAACATTCATTCTAGATGAATAATGAAAATTGTTAAGAAGTTTTTCTAAACCATTCCTTGAAATCCATTCTAAAGGAAATCATTTTGCAGGAAATTACTTTGAAGGAAATCATTTTGAAAGAAATCATGGTGTGGCCAAAAGCCCCTTTTTGAAGACATTTAAAAACATTATGTCAATTATTGGAAACATTTTTGAAAGAATCCTTTGAGGCAAAAATCATTAAAACCTAGCTACCAAGAAAAAGGTAGAAGTTCGACCTCAATATCTTGCATTGTGACTCAGCACCACAGTCCCGACCTACTATACGTTAGCTCCATGGAACCGTGAACGACCTTAATGTAAACTAACTTCATCAGTATCTAGGTTAAGATATGCTACACTATTAAGCTATCTTATAGTGTCCTAGTGTGCCATTTATGTCCGTAAAATCATATTATAAAATTTAAATTCTTAATCTGGGTTTAAAACAGTGAAAACGGGTATAAAACAACCATTTTTCTTATGGTTGGTCGGCCTGTTGAATTCCTTGGTCCGGCTTGCCGAACTATACAGTTCGGCCTACCGGCTAAGTACGATCGGCCTACCAAACTTTTCCAAGTTCGGTCTGTCGAAGGGGCCGGACTCATGAATTTGGCCTGTCGATCTTGAAGTTCGGCCTGCCAAACTAGAAAAATCTAGAAAGTTCCAGATTCGAGCTTTGGTCTCTCAAGCTTAAATCTTCATTTCCAACCTATTTTCTCAATTCCCAGACATAGAAAATATTCATATATGATAGAAAGACATAGTAGAACACCTTTAAACTAATTTAAACAAGATTTGCATAGAAAATTCCAATTAAATCCAAAAATGTGAAAAATATAGAAAAATGAAAAATCTTGATTTAAATCTATTTTTCATCAAACCAAACCTAGATGTTATGAGTTCCACTAACTTAAGTTTAAGGTTTTCTAAACTCATAAAACTTGATTCACAACGTTTCAAAGAAATTTAGAAAATTTTGAGAAAAATTTGAAAATTTGAAAATAAAATAATTTACCTCAAATCGAAGCTTTAAAACGAGTTTGCAGAAGCATAATCATGTCCCTTGACCTCCAATCTAGCTAAGAATCAAAGCTTGGATTCAAAATTTTTTGAATCAAAGAGAGAGGGAGAGTGGGAAAGAAACACAGAGAGAGAGAGAGAAAGAGAGAGTATGCTAAGAGAGAATGAGAGAAAGGGAGGGAGAGAGATTTAAATAAAGGGAAAATGTGGTTTTGCAGAGTGAAAATCATGTTCCAACACAAGGTTTTCTAAAAGGGGCATATTAGATATTTGACAAATTGCTTTGTTTTAAAAATTCAAAATAACCAACAAATAAAAATAATGAGTGATTAAAAATAATTAAAAGTAATACTAATTGGGGATCTTACGAAATGGTTAAATTAACTTCAAACTGACATTATGGCACACTAATTCACTGTTTTCACACTAATTTCACTGAATTAAAAATCAGGGTGTTATAGTTCTCCATCCCTAAAAGAAATTTCATCCTCAAAATTCAGAAACCATCCTAAGAACAAAACAAAATAAATATGGGTACGACTCCCACATAGTCAACTCTAATTCCTAAGTGGCTTCATTAGCACTGTGGTGCTGCCACACTACTTTCACTAACGAAACTTCACGGTGTCACAGTCCTACCACTTGTCAATCGATAATCTAAACCAACACTTCTTCGTAGATCGCGTCTTCTTAAATCTGTACACCATGAATCGAGACAGTCTTGCTTGGCTCGGGTGAACATTTCATTGCATCGACACACATGAAATATGACATGAAGATGAGAGTTCGAGAAGAAGATCTAGGCGATAAGCGGTCACTTCGAATGTTGAGAAATCCTAAATGATCTGACACACCTTAGTGCAAGATCCCTGCTCACACTAAAACGCGAAACTCACTTACACAGCGAAACCTTTAAGAAAACAGAATCCCCTACCTTGAGTTCTGGTGGTCGGTGTCTTCTATTCGCGAAAACTCTTCCACCAACTTTGAGCAACTCTCAACCGATCACTGATCATGGTAACCTTTTTATTGTTCTCACAGGTCTCTTCAAGTCCAATAATGATCTTGTCTTCCGGTCCAGCCTGAATCACGAGTGATCGGTACAGTTGTCCATTCGGTGCTTCGAACGATGCCATCCTGATGCTTACTTGTTAACTGTTATTGTATGCAACTCTGCCAGATGCAAATATCTCTTCTAATTCCTGCCAAAATCCAATGCATGCATATGCAATATGTCCCCAAGAATCTAAATAACTCGTGCGGGTTGCCTATCAGTCTGAGGATGAAAAAGCCATGGTGAAATCCAAGTCTGTGCCTAAAGCTTTCTGAAAACTCCTCCAAGAACTCGTCTCGAACACGATGACCTAAAGGTAAGAAATAAAATGCACTGATTTTGTCAACCAGCCAATAATGACACAAATCATATCGTGCCTTTGCTTCATGCTCAGCAACCTGGTGAGGAAATCCATCATGACAAACTCACGTTTCCACCCTAGAATGGGAAGCAGTTGAAGTTGACCAGCGAGTTTCTGATGCTCAGCTGCTACCTGGAGGCAAACCTCGTACTCTCGAACACTTTCTTCTTACTTCACCACTAGCCATACCTGTGCAAATCATGATACATCTTTGTGTTCCTTGGATGAGTAGCGAGTTGCGACTTGAGAGCTTTGTCCATCAAAGCCGTTGCCACTTCCTCGATCGCAGACACCACCAGTTGTCCCCTGAGATTCCAACAATCTATCTGCACGAATTCCTTCATTCTTCAAACTACTCCTCGTTTTGTATTCACATCCACACCCTTTGAAGGTGCTAGTCCTGCCATTGAGTCTCCTCTATCACCTGAACTAGCACCGAAGCCGATCCCACATATCACACCAATACCTGATCGAAGTCTTCATGGCACTGCAGCCCATACTCGTTCATGGCAACATCTGTCCTCAACCTTCTAATGCCAGGCATGCTATAATCCTCGAAGACTGCCTACTAGGTGCATCCGCAACCACGTTGGTCTTACCCAGATGATACTATAGCGAGAAATATTGGTCCTCCATATATTCCATTTATCTTCGTTGCTTTAAATTCGAATCCCTCAAGTGAACAGATACCTTAAGCTTTTGTGACCCAAGAAAATATGAAATATTGCCCTATTCCAGTAGTGTCTCTAGATCTTCAAGGCGTGAATCACTGTGGTGAGCTCTAAATCATGTAGGGTAATCCTGCTTATGAGGCCTCGATAGTCACAATCCACGAGTCATCATTCGTCCATTCTACATCATTACATATCTGAGTCCTCGTCTTGATGCATCAGGGTAAACCTCGTAAAGCTCGTCGCTATGCAATATAACCAATACAGAAACAGTAATCCACCTATTCTTTAACCCTTGGAAAACATAGTCACGTTCCTCATCCTAGCCAAACCTTACACTTTTCCCGATCAACCGCGTCAATGGAGCCACTATCTTTGAAAAATCCTTTACGAACCTCCCTTTGTACCCAGCAAGTGCTAAGAAGCTGTGAAGCTTAGCCATGATTTTCGGTCATTCTCACTATACTACAGCCTCTATCTTGGACGAATCTACTAAAATACCCACCTCAAAAATAATATGCCCCGAAAACTCGACCTTCTTGGCATGCAAGTGTTGCTATTCAGATCACAAATCTACCCTCGAGAAATATCGGGGACCTCCTAACCAACTAGACAATTTATCAATCCTAGGACCTATGGGTTATGGGCCCACCATGCTTCCACTACGCCACTCTGATATAGTACTAATCTAGATAACTCGTTAAAGGAGACATCCTCAAACTCATCAGCCACTGGTGTTGCTGCATTTCTTCCTGTGGCATTAGAATCCTCTTCTAGATCTAAAAAGAAGTATGTTTATATATATATATACACATATAACATGCTACGTTTCCTCGTACACCTAGACACTTTTCTTTTCCTTTTTTTTTAAGTCGATCACTCATTACCCGATCATTACCACCCTGGTAAACAATCATCGTACCCCTATCAATCACTAGGGTTACCTCTCTAGTATGACAATCTACAGTTGCATCTTACTTGGACAACATGTCCATCCCTAAGATCAATCGTAAGTACTCATGGGGATTACAATCAAAGTACTTCCTATAGTCTCATCCCAATCATTATCTTACAAGGTTTATATATATATATATATATATATATATATATATTTCACATACACACCCACCCTAGGGTGAGCTATTTACTAAGGGTTCATCAAATTCCTCTATTCCTAGTTCTAAGGCATGCATAGATGAACTCAAAACGAGAGAATAAATGGCACCAATATAAAAGAAAACCAAAACTAAGGACTAAGAAACCGGAACCGTATTGTCGACTCTCACGTTGTTGGTTTGAGCAACCAAACTTCTTGAAGTCATGGCATGAACTCGAATTGGAACCTCTCCTTTTTCCTTTTCTAGCACTGCTACGTCCTGAGTCCATCAGCCGATACTGCTGCGAAGAAAACTGATGAACCTAAAACTAAGAAAGTTACTGAGGTGGAGGTAAGAACTGAGGTTAAGGCTGATGGCTTGCACTTTTTCCAATTCCATGTCAAGCATTCCTTACTGGGCAGCTCCTCCTGATGCATTTCGACTACTAGTAGAAATGGTAATGATTGCTTCACCGCTGCTGGATGAACTGCTGCTCCTACTACTACGATACCATGTCGATTCTTTACCTAAGTTTGGTGATCGCTACCTCTCCTATTGCTCTGTTGGGTTCTTCCTGATGTTCTCGCTCGGTCCTCATAGTAGAGAGCATAATCTCCTCCTATCGATAAAGCTGACGACTCAAACTTGCCTAAACTCCAAAGTCACAAGGTCACCAGTTGCCGTCGAATGGATATCTTAAACCCTTCCTGGAACTTGATACACCTTTCACGTTCAAAATCCACGGCGAACAGAGTGAACTTGGCCAACTCATCAAACCTTATCTCATGTTCTCGAACCGTCATGTGGCCCCATCCCATCCGGTGGAATTCAGCGATCTTTTAGTCTCTATATTCCAGTAGAAGACAATTTTCATAGAACAATTTCTCAAATCTTTTCCCATTGATATTCTTATCATTCTCCAGACGCTTTACTTATTTTACCAAGTATCAGCAATGCCTGCCTGCTAATAAGCTACGAATTTCACTTGGTATGCTACTGGTGCTCCAAGGGTATCCAAATGCTTCACTACTAAGTCTAACCTATATTTAGCCACTTGCAGACTCCCATTTCCATCAAAAGTCGGGATAAACATATGCCTAAGCTCCTTAAAGTTCTAGTGCCAACAACTTTCCTCCAAATTGCCAAATCTAACCCTCACTGCCATTTGCCAAAAAATGACAAATGCAGCCCCTATCGTGTTTCCTTCATTAGTGAGACACGCATAAGCCATAGCTGGATGACTCCTAGGTGCCATTCCTTCAATTCTAAAACAAAATTGGACTGCCAAAGGCTTTTCACTGTCGTACCTATATGTGCACAATTCCCAAGGTTCATAACCTACTGCTCTGATACTATTCTATCATGTCCCGAAGTACAAGTAGTGACGTGGTAGATTAATTAAGGTAATTAAAGCAGATATTTTATTAAAATTAGCAACTAAATGTTTTAGGGGGATTTAAAAAAAGCATGACAGTTTAAAAACTTCTTAAGAATAATTATCATTATTTTAAAATAGTTAATCATGAAATGAAATATTAAAGACAGATAATCATGAGCCGGGCCCTACCAGACCCACACTAAAGTGCACATATGGTATCAACAATAAAATATTACAATCACAGTCCAATACGAGAGATAGAAATTTAAATAGTACATGCTTGACTAAAATAGAGAAATAACCTAAGCATTATTCCTACAACTCACTTGTTGTCCAGTGGTCTCCTTATTGGTCATAAGCTGCGATCCACCTAGGAAAAAGGTTTTGAAAACAAATAAAGAAAAAGTGAGCAGAAGGCTCAATAGGACTAAAGGTTCACAAAACATATAGTTGAATATAATATTTTATTATAGACAAAAGTTACAAAATTATTTAAATCTCCACGGCCTGCCCCCAAGGTCGCAATCTCCACGACACCGATCTCTGTGGATGGCATCATGCTCTTTATGTGTTTATTATTATGTAAATCTCATGTTACTGAGTATTCTTAATTGCATTCATTATTTGATTCATTATGAACATTCATTCTAGACAAATAACGAAAATTATTAAGAAGTTTTTGTAAACCGTTCCTTGAAATCCATTCTAAAGGAAATCATTTTGCAGGAATTTACTTTGAAGGAAATCATTTTGAAAGAAATCATGGTGTGGCCAAAAGCCCCTTTTTGAAGACATTTAAAAACATTATGTCAATTATTGGAAACATTTTTGAAAGAATCCTTTGAGGCAAAAATCGTTAAACCTAGCTACCAAGAAAATGGTAGAAGTTCTACCACGATATCTTGCATTATGACTTAGTACCGTAGTCCTGACCTGTTATACATTAGCTCCACAAAACTACAAATGACCTTAAATGTAAATTAAGTTCATCAGTAACTAGCTTAAGATATGCTACACTATCAAGCTATCTCATGGTGTCCTAGTGTGCCATTTTTATCCGTAAAATCATACTATAAAATTTAAATTTTCAATCTAGGTTTAAAACAGTGAAAACGAATGTAAAAAAACCATTTTTCTTATGGTCGGTTGGCTTGCCGAATTCCCTGGTCTGGCCTGCCGAAGTACATAGTTTGGCCTACCGACTAAGCAGGACTGGCCTACCAAACTTTTCAAGTTCGGTCTACCAAAGGGATGAGTCCGGCTTGTCGAACTCATGAATCCAGCCTGCTAAATTGGAAAAATCTAAAAAGTTTTAGATTCGAGCTTCGGCCTCTCGAGCTCAAATCTTCATTTCCAACCTATTTTCTCAATTCTTGGGCATAAAAAATATTCATATATGATAGAAAAACATAGTAAAACACCTTTAAACTAATTTAAACAAGATTTGCATGGAAAATTCCAATTAAATCCAAAAATGTGAAAAATAGAGAAAAATAGAAAATCTTGATTTAAATTAGATTTTCATCAAACCAAACCTAGATTCTAGATATTATGAGTTCCACTAACTTAGGTTTAAGGTTTTCTAAGCTCATAAAACTTGATTCATAATGTTTCAAAGAAATTTAGAAAATTTTGAGCAAAATTTGAAAATTTGAAAATAAAAGAATTTACCTTAAATCGGAGATTTAAAACGAGTTTACGGAAGCTTAATCATGTCCCTTGACCTCTAATCCAGCTAAGAATCAAAGCTTGAATTCAAAATTTTTTGAATCAAAGAGAGAGGGAGAGTGGGAAAGAAATGCAGAGAGAGAGAAAGAGAGAGTATGCTAAGATACAGTGAGAGAAAGGGAGGGGAAGAGGTTTAAATAGAGGGAAAAATGTGGTTTTGTAGAGTGAAAATCATGATCCAACACATGGTTTTCCAAAAGGGGCATATTAGATATTTGACAATTTGTTTTGTTTTGAAAATTCAAAGTAACAAACAAATAAAAATAATGAAAAGTAATACTAATTGGGGAATCTTACGAAATGGTTAAATTAACTTCAAACTTACATTATGACACACTAATTCACCATTTTCACACTAATTACACTGAATTAAAAATCAGGGTGTTACAGAGAAATATACATAGTATAAAGTGCTATGCAATTTTCTTTTATAAATTTCTTTGTTATCATAATGTGTTTTTTGTGATGGCTGAAAGTGGGCATAACTCTCATATTGAGGGTAAACCATTACAAATTTTGTGTGTTTATTTTTCTGCTTATTTTTTCTTCATGATTTGTTTTTCTGTAAGTAGAATTAAGATTTCTAATTGGTAAAAAAAAAAGAAGACCATTTTGTAGAACTCATAGCAAACAAAAGACCATGGCTAGTTTTTTTATAGAAGCTAAATACTGTGTTGTTATCTCTACTAGCATGGATTCAGTCTCTTCTTTAGAAACTTGGTGTTACAATTTCCTCTCTCGTGATCTATTTGTTGGAATTTTAATAGAAAATGCATCGGAAAAATAAATCGGTTGACAAATATAATTTTATCCAAACTTTGTTGATCGAAAATATGTATATGATTTTAATTCATTAAAATTACATATATAATAGTGATTCAAATCTTTTGAAGATCTATGAGACTATCCTAGTTTCCAAACCAAGCCTTCACATCAATAGAACGACAATTAAGCACTAAATTCTAATGAATAAATTAATCTCACTAATTTTTGGTTCCACTATGCACTCAACACAAGAGATAACAGAACTTCTTTTTTTTTTTTTAGAAAAGAACTCTCAATTTTTCTCTTTAAAAATTCAGAAATGTCATGTACGTAAAAACTGGTATCTCCACACTTGTTAGAATTGAGCAGTTACTTATTTTTAAATAATTTTTAAATTTCTAAAAATTTAAAAGCCACCAACTTATCTACTTAGTGGGTGACTCACACGCCCATAACAAGAGAAAAAATCTTCAAAGTAGGTATGTGGAGGAAGTGCACTTAGGCTTAGCACTTCCAAATACATATATATATGGTATATGTACATTTAGTTTAAATTTAAATAATATTTATTCAAATATAATTTTAATTTAATTAATTAATTTATTTCTTATCTATGTTGGCATAAACATAGTGTGATCTCACTACACATGTGACACAAATTAAAATATATTTAAATAATCTTATTATTTAAATACAACTACTTAAGTAATTATAATTTAATTAATTAACTATTGTTTAGTAAAATATGACATCATTTGTCACATCATTTTATGTATCATAGAGAATACTTTTTCAGTGTGTTACATTAATGTCTCCAGTGTGAAACAATTAATTTAGAATTCAATAATTTTGAATTAAATATAATACATTCTATGCTTTTATTTTTAATCCAATATAGTGTTATAGAGGTAGCATTGGGGACCAATGGACCTATAATTTAATCTCTAAATATATTTAACAATTAATTAAACTCTTTATTTAATGTGCTAAATTTATTAGTTTCAATATTACTCAACTAAAAACCCTGAAACTACACTCTTGAAATTATAGCAATAATTACTAAAAGAAAAATAATGAGTAGTCTATTGATATAATCATTACATACAAGTTAATCCTCTCTAAATAGTTCATGATAAAAGCTAGGTTTAATTTCTATAATTTCCATTTACCTCTCTTATTACTTCTTTATCCTTGAGTTCTAATGATTCTTTAATAAACAATTAATTCATAATCTTATCATAAATTAGCATTCTATTGTTCAAGTACTGAATCATCACTTAGAAGAACTATTTTTCTAACTTCTATTAGGAACAAATGGACTCCATATCTATATATTATCATTTCCAGTCATTTATTCCATTATATTTCCAAGATACAAAGTTTTAATATGTTGTTAGCCAAATTTTATCAAGCAAGTCAAATATGATCATCCTTTTGAGACTATCCTATATATGATCATCATTTTGATAAATTTAAATACTTTGTTTATGATGGTAGATTATCAAAGATTGATACTTAATTTGGTCCAATCGCATATAATTCATTATATAAAGTACCTCCGATCTAATGTCTCCATATTAATAGCCCTTATAAGACTATTTAATTCTTAATGGGATTAGAGCATACTTGTAATATTTAGTTAAAGGTCCTAGACTTTAATTAATTACTACAAACTATTTATATTATTACCTATAAATTAAATCCTCTTGTATATAACAATTTTATGCTAAATTTATAGTCACATTAATAATTATGAGATTTTTTATATTTATTAAAGTATTTACAATGTCTAAGCTTTTATAGGGCATCAAACCTAACACTCTCTCAACTGAGGCATGTTCCTCAAACCTAAGCCTTCCAATAGGAATTAAATTCCCACTAGAGTCAACCAATATTTAGTTTCTTGTTTGCATTAGATACTTGAGAATGTGCTTAAGCGCCAACCAATGATCTAATCTTAGGTTAGATTGACACCAACTTGCTATCTTTACTACATAGCAGATGTCAAGCCTTGCACAAAACACGACATACATTAGATTTCCTACTACAGATGCATAGGGTCTGAGACTTAGTGCCTTAAAGACTAAACAATGCTATTGTTTTTGAGACATTTGTTCAATAAAAAAATCTATTAATTATGTCATATATCAATATTGTTCTCTTTATGTTCGTTTGTAAGGAATATATGATAAGCAAACTAAAATTTGAGACTGTTATTCTAAACCTTGAAGATCATACATATGATGGAAAGATTATACAGAAGGTATGAGTTTTAAGGTGATAGTCTAAATGTAAAGGTCCATTTTTGAGGGAATAAAATTGGGCACTTTATTCATAATAAGATTGTTATCTTTTCTACATCCTTGACAAGAGCTGAATTTTCTTGAACATCAAAGTTGGAACTCCATGAATAGAGATATTGGTATATTGTTATTGGTGACGATATATTGGATCAGGACTAAAATGACTGGGACTAAAGAAAATAAAGTTATAGTTTCAACGAATACGACATTCTTTAAGGAAAGTTACATGAATGACTTTAAGCCTCATAATAGAGTAGAACTCAAGGAAATGGCGAGCAATACTATCGCTTAGGCATTTCTAGTAAAAACCAATCCAATCAATGTAGAAATATTGTCTAAACAACAACTTAGGGAGTATGTTAAATGGTGATGCCTACTTGGCTGAATTGGTTAAATATGACAAGGATCCTTGCACTTACAAAAAGAATATAGAGGATGCTGATAGAAAACTTTGGATTGAAGCTATAAACATTAAGATGAATCTATGGATACTAATGAAGTCTAGGATCTTGTAGACCTCCCTAAAGTGATAAAATCCATTGGGTATAACTAGGACTATAAGAGAAAAAGAGGGCCAAATGGGAAAGTTGAACCTATAAGGCTAGATTAATAGCTAAATGATGCACATAAAAGAAAGAAATCGACTAGGAGGAAACCTTTTTGCCTTATGCTTAAGTCCATTCGCATTCTCTTTTCCATTTTGCCACTCTTGACTACGAGATATAGCAAATGGATATCAATACAACTTTCTTAAATGGCCATCTTGATGAAAGTATACTTATGGTGCAACCAAATGGGTTAAAAACTAAGAGTCAAGAGAATAAGTTTCCAAATTGCTCAAGTCTATTTATGGACTCAAGCAAGCTTCCCGTTCTTAAAACATAAGATTTAACTAAGTGGTCAAGACTTATGGTTTGGAACAAAATGTGGATGAACGTTGTTGTTATAAACACATCAAGTATAGGAAGGTGGTTTCTATTACTTGATGTAGATAACATTCTACTTGTTGGCAATGATGTAGGGGTACTGTCATTAGTCAAAGCTTGGTTTACTAAGCAATTTGATATGAAAAAATTGGATGAGGCTAACTATGTTCTAAGTATCTAAATCTTTCAAGATAGGACGAACAAAATTATAGGTTTATCCTACGCTTTGCTCATAGACAAAATTCTTAGTAAGTTTACAATCCAAAGTTCCAAGAGAGATGAACAACCATCTAGGTCTTGAATGACTCTTTCTATGAAAGATTATCCATAAACAAGTAAAGAAAGAGAATACATGGAGAAGGAACTTTATGCTTCAGCTGTAGGTAGTTTCATATATGTGATGTTTTGTACATGACCTGATACGTGTTATATGGTTGAGATAGTAAGTTGATGTCAATCAAATCTTAGACCAAGCCATCAGGTGGCAATCAAGCATATTTTCAATTACTTTAGGAGGACTAGAAATTATATGCTAGTATATTCTAGTGAGAATCTAACATCTCCTAGATATGCCATTCAGATTTTCAATCTCATTTAGATTCGAGAAAATTGACATTTAGATCTATATTTACTCTAGGAAGAGGCGACATTATTTGAAAGAGTGTAAAGCAAGCTTGCATTAAATTGATGGAGGTCAAGTACATGGCTACTAGTGATGCTTCAAAAGAAGCATTGTGACTCCCCATGTTCCTTAGGGGACATTGAGGCAGTTCCTGGTATGGACAAGCTAATTACATTATATTGTGATAACGATATAACTACAACTAATATCAAAGAATCAAGATGTCACAAGATGAGTAAGCAAATAGATCCAAAGTATCATGTGATAATGGGATTCATAAAGAATGGATATGTATTGATATGCAAGATTGCGTTCAAGGATGATATAGCTAATCCTTTCGTAAAGACGCTACCATTGAAAACTTTTGAGAAGTATGTCGAGGCTATGGTGATGCGTAACATGTCATATTTACTCACTTAGGGCAAGTGGGAGATTGTTAAACTTAGTGCCCTAAAATGTAAACAATGTTATTGTTTTTGAGTCATTTGATCAATAAGCAATTTATTAATTATGTCATATATCAATATTGTCCTATTTATATTCATTTATAATAAATATATGATAAGCAAACTAAATTCTGAGACTATGTTCTAAACTTTTAAGGCCATGCATATGATGAAATGATTAAGCAGAAGACATGAGTTTGAATGTGATAGTCTAAATTTAAAAGCCTACAATTGAGGGAATAAAGTTGGTGCTTTATTTATGATAAGATTATTATGTTGTCTACATCCTTTATGAGAGATGACTTGCCTTAGCTATTGGAGTTGGGACTCCATGAGTAGAGACATTGTTATACTATCGTTGGCTATGATATATTAGATCAGGATGATGAATTTGTTTAGTTAATAATTCCATTTGAATAAATCAATTCACTTTAGACAACCATGTGTGTTGCATCTCAATTTTGAAATGGATCAATGAGTCCTTATTCTTAACTTATGTCTTTTAATGTACCAAAAAATAACATCCTCAATAATATAAAGGTATACATATGGTATATTGGAGACATGACTATTAAATGATGTAGACTCGTTATTCATAGATTTGTAATCCACAGCGTGTTCGTAAAGTCAATGATATCCTCTTATAGGCATTATCTTGGAATTGAAAATCATTTGGTTACACAAATGTATTAGTTATGGATAGTAAGTATTCCAATGGGGCAGATAATAGAACATAAGATAATGTAACACCCGTTATTTTAATGGGTATGATGCTATAAAATTTAATGTGAAAAATGTGATAGCTTAAAAATTTTGTTGTATTTAAATTACCAAGTTGTCTTCGCCATACCACTTATTTGCGAAACTGCCATGTTGGCATTTTCTAGCAAAAGTCTCTGAAGGAGACAAGGCACCACCAACCCTCACCTGCCTTGTCCCTCTCAATTATTTCTTTTCTTTTTATTCCATTCTCTCTCCTTCTTTCTCATGTCTCTCTTTTTTTTCTCTACATCTCTCTTTTCTGTCTTTTCTTTTCTCTCACCAAGAAATTAGCAAGAAAACCAAAGAAAACCTCAGGCTATCCTTTCTCAAAAATTCACAAATGATTCTTCACAAACTCAAAGATCAAGGAGGCCTAGACATTTTTAAGATTAAACCATAGTTTTGAGCTAAGTTTTGAGGATAGATTTCTAAAACTTTAACATTTATTTTAAGTTGTATCTTGGTATAAAAAATGTGAGAAATGTGTTTTTGATATTTATAGATGATTATATATTATTTGTATATTGTTTTTATGCTTGGAAAGTTGTTATAAAACCAAGATTTGAAGAAAAACTTAAAAATTCATATTTTGGGTTCTCTATAGGAGTTTTTCTAGGTGTTGTTTTTCACATAAACTATATGTCATTTTTCAGAAACTACATATCGTTTTTCACATAAATTTACATGTCGTTTTCTTAAAAATGATATGCCATTTTTCCAAAGGGAGATTTAATAAAATCAGAGGCGGATTTTATGCTTTAGGTGGGGTTTGAACCAACCTCAAAAACAAATAAAAGAGACCAAACCACTAAGACAATGGTAGTTATTTGACAACTTATGTTTTAGAAATAATAAATAGTTTTCTATAAAGCTTGTAATTTTAAAAAATTTTATGAATATCAAACTTTTTAATTATTTTATTTTTAAATATTTTAAAATCGTATTATTTATTTCAAAAATTCATTTTAACATATTTCGTACCTAAATAAAATTCGTATGTTTTATTTAATTGTTATTTTATTAATTTAATAATTTACTAAAATTAAGTTGGAAAGTTGATATTCACAATTTTAGTATATTAATGATTATGGCACACTAATAAAAATAAATGATAAATTAACATAATTCTAAATTAAGATTTAAGTTAAAGTATGACTATTTTATACGTTTTAGGATAAAGACTTTTTTAGAGCTTAGTAAGCTAAAAATTATCAGTGGATATATTGTAAAGAGGTAGGGATTCTATTACTCATCTTATGCAAGATTTTAATTAATTAAATGTGATTGTTTTATATTGTAAGATATGTATATGTCGTTTTGAACGTATATGAATATTACGTCACAATGATGTGGAACTCATCTTGTATTATACAGTGAGGAATAAATTATTTTGACATATGATGTTGTAAATTAAGATGCGTGATTAGGAAAACTAACTCTATAAAGAATGATAGATTATAGAGGAATGACAAGACGTAAAGAGGGCGGCGGTTACGTCCTTAGGCACGAATACCCTAAAAGGTAAAATAAGGGAAGGTGATGACACTCTCTTGGATCGAAAGTCCCAGAACGTACTGTACAGGAATTGACTCGGTGAGGATCCGGGGCTTGATGTCCCTTTACTTAACACTCTTGGAATGATTGAAGAGTGGAAAAGCGCACCCATTTAGGTTTCGATGAGTTGAGTGATGAATACTCTATTAAAACGTGGATACCTAGGAACGTTGATAAATTATAATATTTGTACATATGTATGTATATAGAACTCGGTAATGATCAATGTAAAGTATCCATGGAATATGAACATAATGAATCTCATAAGATGAATAATGATTATAAACTAACTAACCATGCAGGTTTTAATGTGGCAATGATAAAAACCTAAAGGTGAGTAATGGTTTTCCCTACTGAGCATATTGTTGTTCATTTCCTTATGTTTTCATCTTTTCAAGACTTACCAAGTGTGAGGTAACTACTAGAAAATAGTTGAGGAAGCTATGTAGCTGTATTATATTGGATTTGCTTCATTTATTAAGAATGCCCATCATGATAATGTAAGCATCATGTGTTACTTGCTGAGATTGTATTAAGATGTTTTAAGGGTTGAATTAATGAAGATGACAGTTTTATATTATTAATTTTAAGGTGCTATATTAAACTGTGGTTTAATTGCTGCTTATATTTTATTTTAATTTGAGAGTTTTCATTGAAGTCCCAAGCAAATTTCTTTTGATGTTTTATTTTTAATTTCTAATCTTTATTTAATTTATTTAAAACTGTTAACCCCCACTCAATGGCGTTATAGGATTTGGTATCAAAGCCTAGGTTTGGTTAACTTATGGAGTGTAGCACTACTTTAAAATATGTTTTCGAGATGGTTTAAAAGTTGAATTTTCAATGTCATCATCAAATTGAGCCTTCATGGTTGATTTATACAGTCCAGGAGGATGTAACATAGAAAAACCCTAGAATGAAAATATTAACAGTTATGTGAGTACGATAATTATATAGAATGAAATTATGCGTAGATTGTTTAGAAGAGATTAATATAAATACATGGATTTAAGAGCTTTTTATCTCATGAGAAATGATAAGAAATACAAGGCTTGAGATATTGATCTCAAAGTTTGGCATGGTTGTGCCAAATTCTTCATAATTGGTTCAAACCTATGTAGTGACTATGCATGGAGTTGATAAAGTACTTAAGTCTCGGTAAATTTTTTTAAGGGTTCTATTTACGTGAGGAATATGAGATAAGTTGGGAATTCATGGTATTGAACCTTAAGTGAGGTAAACATTAATCTTTTGTTCTGTTGAGATTTAGTAAAGTCAAAGAGTGAATTTCAAGGTTGAAATATTTCTATTACATACATTCTATTTAAGTGGTAACATTGGCTTTTACGAATAGATGTAATGTGAAAGTGTCCAATGGAAGTTTCCTTAAGTGAATCATAATACTAAGGGCATCTGTAATGAATTTGAACCTTTACGATGAAAGGTTTAACTTTTAGATGATTAGATGTGAATCTCTTAGTTACTTGAGGTTTTGTTATATGAAGAATTAAAGATTGTATAAGTGAGATTGTGAGGATAGTAGATGTCCTTAAATAGTAACATCAATGGTCTTTGCTCATTAATGTGGTCTATGTTAGAAGATAGAAAGTATATTGATTTCAAGGTTAGTCACATTTAAACCCTTGGTAGTGTTAATGGTGAATATATATTAATAGATACAGAGTATTAAGGATAAGATAGGAGTGTATGTATTGTTCAACAAGGTTTTAATTAAAACAAATTATTTGGGTTACAAGAGGATTTTGTTGTTATGGAACAATTTGAATAATATTCAGGAGGACTTCTAATTATTATCAAATCGAGTTTGTCATTTATTTTGGTCAATTCTATTTTAAGTGGGCTTTGAATTAGGCTTAAGATCTGTGTAAGTTGGGTTTTAATTTCATGCTTGCTATTTAACTTGTTCCAAATGTGTTAAGGCCTAAAATAACCTGACCTATTTCAGCTTAGAACATTTGGGCCTAGACCAAATCTTGAATCAGTTCAATCCACACTGTCTCTTGTACGTGTCATCTACAGTGATTCAATCATTGTCTGCATTATGTCTACTGTGTATAGGAGCTCATTTCTCCAAGCTCACACTCTCTCTAAACTTGTCATTCTCTCTCTAAATTGCGAATCCTCTTCCTTCTCTCTAGAACTTCTTTTTTCACTCTCTAAAAAAAGAAGGATTTCTAGGATTCTGTAACTTACTATCTCTATTTTTCTTTTTTATCTACTCTCATTTCATCTCATCATGGACCCAAAGTACCTACACCTGAGAAAGTATTTTCCATCACTCTCCTAAAAGATTCTCAAAAAGAAATACTAGAATAGGATCACTCGGTTGTAGATTCTTATATGGTTTGAAATTCTTGGTGATGTGAGGATGTTGATAGAGAGGAAGATCCGTCCAAGTAACTTCAGTCAAGATGTTGGTTTACTAGGTATGGGTACTAATCATAGTGTGATAAAAAGAAGAGCTCGTGCCATCACAGTCACTTGTAACAAATGTAGACGATAAAATTGTAACGATAAATATACTTCACCTGGATTTGTGTCTATTAATATAGAGGATAAAATAAGGTTTTGTAGGAATAGGCTTTCAAAGGAAAACTTGGATGACCTCCACGCTTCACTTCAAAATCACCCTAGTGGATATGTTTAAGGTACCATCTTTAAACTCTGTTCTAAATTCCATGCAGAATGACAACGTCTCAGGAATATGATATTTCAAGATAATGTTTGCCAAATCACAAGAAAACTGGATGGGGAATAAGTCATTACTCTATAAAGGTTGTTTAGTCTTCGTTTGTTTGGAATTGTTTCAATTAGTGTTCAATAATCTGTCTTTCTCTTTAGTAAAAACTATTTGTACTCAAAATATTTGACTTTGTGTTCAAAATAATTGTGATTATTAGATTGATATAATAAGTGTTAATGTCTCATTTAATTTATGGCTGTCTTTTTAAAAATAATAATAATAATAATAATAATAATAATATCCTATCAAACACATCACATACGGTACTATAACATGTTAGAATTTTTGAAACCTATCCTGTATTTCAAGATTTGTGTCTTAAATTTCAAAAGTTCTACAATAATTTGTCCTTTACATTGATTTTCCATATTCAGTTTACGTTTGTCAAAAGGTCTACAATTGTGTTAGAGTGTCTTTTACCAAACTATTCTCAATTGTCAAAAGTTATACAGTTTGAGTCTACTTTTTTTTTTTCAAAAAGTATATTAGACTTTCCATAAACTGTCAATCGCTTTCTCTTGCTTTCTTACCTACACAATATTTTGTGTAGACCTTTGGATTACCTTTTCGTTATCTGCTTGTCTGTCTCTTTAGTCCTTTTGTATATCCCTCATCTTCAAAATCTCATGTAGAACCTCGAGTCTAAAAGAAGCAGACATAAAGCAATCACTCATACAAACCAAATATGTCTACCTTCTAGTCCACCAAGGAAATAAAGAATGTCTATGTCTTTTGTAGTTCCAACCTAGGAAAAGATACAGTCTACGTAGAAGCTGCAAGACACTTAAGACAAGTTTTAGTATGTAGAAAGATTAACCTGACTAATTGGGGGGGGGGGGGGTAAGTTTAGGATTAATAGAAAATGTGGCAACAATAGCTAAGTCTGGTGGTATCGAAGTCTTGGGGATTATACCTCGACTCCTACCTGAGGGGAACCTTTGTGAGAAAACAATAGATAGAGAAAAAAGAGTTTTGGACACCCTTAGCGTCTTAAAACCATAATCAATAATTCTGATGTTTTAATAGTATTACCTGGTGGTTTAGGTACCCTTGAGGTAATATTCGTGGTTGCTAGTAGGAATTTATTGGGCATTCACTCCAAACCCTTAGGACTGTTAAATGTAAATGGTTTTTATGATGGTCTTTTAAGATTTTTAGATTACACTATGGAAGAAAACTTCATTGTAGAATTGAGAAAAGCAAATCTTTGCTACTGCTTCAACAGCTGAGGAATTGCTAGATAAGATGCAAATCATCCATCCGGAGTCCGACACTATAACATATAAGCTTGAATGGGAGAAGGAAAGCCAGAAGCGGCCATTTGATTTGAATCTCCACCTGTAATCTTTTGGTTTTACCTATGACATGTATGTTCGTGGTTCATATGTCACGAAAAACCGTTTTCCCACACTCTGTATTTCTTGTGGCATGCTATTGTTAAAACTTTTAGATTTATTGACCTTAATGCCAGGATGACTGGTGATACAGAGTACTTGATACTCTTGAAACGCATTCCATTTAAGGTCCGATCTTTTATTTATCGATGTTTTTGTATTCTTTAAGAATGCATGATATGAATAGTTGGATATACAGAGTGCCTTGTACTCTCGAAATATATTCGTATCATGTTTGTAAAGTGTGGTATTCTGTTAATGTTTTACGGAAGTACCAAAGTCAATTGTGGGAATACTCTATAGAAAATATGAATATGTTATTTGGGTTGAATGTTTGTGCCATCAAGGTAGCTGTTTATTGAGGAATCTGTTGAGGTTGCTTACAACTCTGAGATTCCTTCTAATATCTCTATGTATGAGTTTAATTGTATAATTTTGAATATAAGCGCTTGTGTTATATATTTTATGATTATGTTTTAGCTTATTAGTTGGAATATGAAACAACCATCCGCTGATTTTTCTTACTCAGAAAGGAAAAGGAACCCAAAGATGAAGTATACAGAAATTCTTTGGCAATCTCTTGAATGTAATTGAAAATCACGGTCCATGGCTAGTAAAGGATTGGAAAAAATAGTATGATCAGTATATGTACTTCTCTAATCAGAAGACCTAGGCCTTAATGTAGTGTTATCAATTCAAAACCTACTAGAAATACTCTTGTTGATGGATTTGATATTTAGAGTAAAGTTGATAATTCAAGTAAATGGATGGAGATATAGTAACTCACATTTGGAGACAAATAACACTGAGGGTGTAGAGTTGAAAGTGCAATCATAATGGAATTGTGATTTTTACCATTATTGTTAGATTTCAAATTTCAGGGACAAAATTTTTTAAAGGAGGGGAGAGTTGTAACACTTATTATTTTAATGGGTATGATGTTGTAAAATTTAATGTGAAAAACATGATAGTTTAAAAATTTTCTTGCATTTAAAATTACCAAGTTGTCTCCTTCATACCACTTATTTGAGAAATTGCCATGTTGCCATTTTCTGGCAAAAGTTTCCAAAGGAGACAAGGCACCACCAACCCTTACCTGCCTTGTCCCCCTTAATTATTTCTTTTCTTTTTATTCCATTCTCTCTCCCTCTTTCTCTACATCTCTCTTTTCTCTCTTTTCTTTTCTCTCATGAAGAAACAAGCAAGAAAACCAAAGAAAACCTCAGGCTATCCTTTCTCAAAAATTCACAAACGATTCTTCACAAACTCAAAGATCAAGGAGGCCTATACGTTTTTAAGACCAAACCATAGTTTTGAGCTAAGTTTTGAGATTAGATTTCTAAAACTTTAACCTTTATTTTAAGTTGTATCTTGGCATTGAAATTGTGAGAAATGTGTTTTTGATATTTATAGATGATCGTATATTGTTTATATAAAATGTTTTAATTATTTTATTTCTAAATATTTTAAAATCGTAATCGTATTATTTATCTTAAAAATTCATTTGAACATATTTCATGCCAAAATAAAATTTGTATGTTTTTATTTTATTGTTATTTTATTAATTTCATAATTTATTAAAATTAAGTTGGAAAAGTTGATATTCACAATTTTAGTATATTAATGATTATGGCACACTAATAAAAATAAATAGTAAATTGACATAATTATAAATTAGGATTTAAGTTAAAGTGTGGTTATTTTATACGTTTTAGGTAACGATGTATTTGGAGCTTACGTGGTGAATTTGATTTCCTCAGCTAGAAATTATCAGTGGATATATTGTAAAGAGGTAGGGATTCTATTACTTATCTTTTGTGAGCTTTGGATTAATTAAATGTGATTGTTTATATTGCAAGATATGTATATGTTATTTTGAACCTATATGAATATTACTTATAACACAATGATGTGAAAATTGTCCTATATTATACAGCGATGAATAAATTGATTTGACGTATGATATTGTAAATTGAGAAGTATGGTTAGGAAAACTAACTCTATAAATAATGATTGATTATAGAGGAATGACAAGATGTGAAGAGGACGATGGTTACGTCTTTGAGCACGAATACCCTAAAAAGCAAAATAGGGGGAGGTGATGACGCTCCCTTAGATTGAAAGTCCTAGAATGCACTGTATAGGAATCGACTCAATGAGGATCCCAGGCTTGATGTCCCCTCACCCGACACTCTTGGAATGATTGAAGAGTAAAAAAGCATGCCTATTTGGGTTTTGATGAGTTGAGTGATGAATGCTCTATTGAAACGTGGATACCTAGGAACATTGATGAATTATAATATTTGTACATATATATGTATATAGAACTCAGTAATGATCAATGTAAGGTATCCATGGAATATGAACAGAATGATTCTCATAAGATGAATAATGATTGTGAACTAACTAACCATACAGGTTTTAATGTAGCAATTATAAAAACCTAAAGGTGGGTAATAGTTTTTCTTACTGAGCATGTTGTCGTTCATTCCCCTATATTTTCATCTTTTTCGAACACACCAAATATAAGATGGTTACGAGAAAAATAGTTGAGAAAGCTATGTAGTTGTATTACGTTGGATTTGCTTCATTTGTTAAGAATGTCCATCATGACAATGTAAGCATTATGTATTATTTTCTGAGACTGTATTAAGATGTTTTGAGGGTTGGATTGATGATGATGATAGTTTTATATTATTAAATTTAAGATGCCACCTTAAACTATGGTTTAATTGTTGTTTATGTTTTTATTTTGATTTGAGAGTTTTCATTTATGTTCTAGGCAAATTTCTTTTGATGTTTAATTTTTAATTTCTAATCTTTATTTAATTTATTTAAAACTGTTAACCCTCACTTAGGGGCGTTATAGATAAATATAGTTTAAAAGGTAAAATAAAACTTGTCCTTAAGCCTGTTATAGATATCCTATTGGGATGTTATACATCATGATATGTCATGGATAAAAAACTTATTGAAGTTTTGTAATTTAGTTTCTAGCTCAAGGGTGTACTTCTAAGCTTTTAATGGAGTAGCAATAGAGTTGATAGTTGTAGAATGAACATGTCTGGGATATGTCATTTTAAAATTACATGAACTTGATTTATATATATTCATCAAGTCCTCTTTTTTAGCTCATATATTTTCCTGTAACGATACGATATGTTTTTCTTTTAAATTGGTAACTTATGTTAATTCTACAATTGGTTCAAGTTCAGTAAATTATACTATAACAATTCACATTTGTTTGTTGGTTAAATTAATTCCATAAATTAATTCAAGATAAACTAGTTGAATTATTTGTATTTATTTTATTTGATGTGGGATTATCGATATATGACTGCTTTAATCAGGTAACTACTGCATTAGATTATTTGAATCAAATATTAAGACTCTATAAAATATTCTTAGGCCAAATAAAATAGGAAAGTGTCCAATTAGGTAAGATCAGGTCGATTGGTGGCTTGGGCCAATCGACTGTTATGATTAAGTCATGAGAGGTAGCTCTTTGACCTTGACTGGTTGCACAAGACTATTCGACTGGTTAGGCATGTAGACTTATGTGTGGTTACTAATTTTGACATAATTTTTTGACTCAGAAACGAATTTAGAAACCCTTTTTTAGTAGAATTGATGCCTTACTAACCACTATAAATAGAAAATTATTCCTATTGTCTGGTAGATCACTGGAGAAATTTAGAGAGAGTTTTCTATAAAGAAAAACTCTAAAACTCCTGTAGAAATATTGCTCAACATCAAGAACAATTATTCTTGGTTTTCTCTAATAGTTGAAATGAGGTCTATTTCTAAGAGGAAGATTCAACGACGTGTACCTACTCATACTCCAATCGTGGAAAGAGAATAGCAAAAAAAGAAAGTTAGTTGAGGCTCTTCTAGACGCAATTCTCACATAGCTGTTCTGCAGAGTTATTAAGTCATAAGCGCGGGTACTGTTCTTCTAGAAGTACGAAGGTCTAAGATTGATTTATGATATCTAACATGTCTAACTTGATTCTATAAACCAGTTTTATTTAAAGGTTTTAAAATTCTATTGAGTATTCATTTTTCAACATAGTATACCCGTCTCGTGTTTTCTTCCTCTTAAGGTATCTTAGGATATTGCTCTTTTAAAAGATAAATTCTACAGGGTGTAGGTAAACTACCTTTTTGGAGTTTTGTATCGCAACTATGATAAGAATTTTATTGATGTAAAATGGTTGAGATAGTGCCAATAGTTTTTACTTGCGATCTCTTATGAGTTAGATTCCAAGAACATAACTTGCCTCTTCTAAATCTTTTATTTGGAATTGGAAGGCTAGCCATTTCTTTACATGATAATATCAATACATCATTTCCAATGAGTAGAATATGATCCACAAAAAGAACTAAGAAGACAACCTTCTTATCTTTGATGTACTTGTATACACAAGATTCATCAATATTTTGATTGAAATCATAAGACTTAATTGCCTTATCAAATCTTAAGTTCCAAGATCTCGATCTATGCTTAAGTCCATCTATGGACTTTTGCGTCTTATAAACTTTTTACTCTTGACCTTTGACCACAGACCTTTCTAGTTGTACCACATAGATTCATTCTTTAAGAAAGCCATTGAAAAAAGGCTGCCTAGATATCCATATGCCATATATAATCAAGACTTGCAACGATAGAT
This sequence comes from Artocarpus heterophyllus, assembly GCA_025403435.1. NCBI lineage: Eukaryota > Viridiplantae > Streptophyta > Magnoliopsida > Rosales > Moraceae > Artocarpus > Artocarpus heterophyllus. The sequence continues at coordinate 28,947,619 of CM046349.1, forward strand.
AAAAAAGTACGAATGTATTTAAGCGTAGCTACTAGTGAGATAGTCTCTTTATAATTGACTCCCTCCATTAGGTTTAACCCTTTGCTATAAGCCTAGCTTTGAAAGTATCAACTTTTCCATCCAATCCTCTTTTCTTCTTATAGATCCATTTGTACTTATGGGTTTTATCCCTTCAAGTAGATCTATAGGTTTCCAGATAGAATTGGAGTACATGGACTCTATTTCTAGGTTCATAGCCTTAAGCCATGTCTTTTAGTCAAAATCTTTCATTGCATGTTAATATGTCAGTTGGATCACCCTGACCATTATCAGAGACAACTATGCTACTCTAATTTCTCTATAGTGAGCAAGTGATGGCACAACGCTCCCACTACGTCAAGGTAGCATGACATCTTAACTTGGAGATTTAGTCTCCTTATTTTGTCTTTAAACAATAATCATTAGTTGTGCTTGATCTGATTCGAAAGCAATTCATCTATTACAACTTTAATACGAGGTTTAAAGTTAGTCATATAATCATTCTCAAGAAAAGTGATTTTTTTTTACACAATTACTTTTTTCTCTTGAAAACTACAAAACAAATCTCATCTCGTTCTCTTTAGATATCCCACAAATAAGCATACATTATGATGTGGTTCCAGCTTCCTAGCCTTTTCTTTCAACATATCTCCATAACTCTAAAGGTGCCTTTATAACAAACTTAGATGGAACTAGGTTCAAAAGATATGCTACAGTTCGTAACGCGTATTACTAGAATGAAGTGGGTAATGATGAATAGCCAAATATAGATCTCACCATACAAAGCAATGTTTGATTTCTTCTTTCAACAACACATTTTGTTATGATGTTCCATGTGCAATGAGTTGTGATAGAATATCATGTTCTATCAAATGAACCTTGAATTCAGTATCAAGGTACTCCCCTCCTCGACCAAATCGAAGAGTTTTCACTAACTTGCTTAATTGCCTTTCGTCTTCCGCTAGGAATTTTTTGAACTTCTCAAAAATCTTAGATTTCGTTTACATGAGGTCCAGGTATCTATACCTCAAATAGTTGTCAATAAATATAACGAAGTATTCATAGCCACCACATGCTTACACATTTAATGGACGGCAAATATCCAAATGTATTAACTCAAGTAATTCTTTGGCCCTTTTGCCTTTTGCCAAAAAAAAAAAAATCAATCCTTTCAATCATTTTTCCTTTTAGACTAGATTCACAAATAGATAGAGAACTAACTTTTAGTTTTCTTGAAAGACTATTATTTACTAGTATGTTAATCCTGTCAGGGTTGATATGACCTAACTTGAGGTGCCATAGATATGTTTCATCATTAGAAGAAACCTTTTGCCTTTTTGTGGTTTAGGTTAGTCAACTTTGAATAGTTGTCAATAAATATAACGAAGTATAACGAAGTATTCATAGCCACCACATGCTTACACATTTAATGGACGGCAAATATCCAAATGTATTAACTCAAGTAATTCTTTGGCCCTTTTGCCTTTTGCCAAAAAAAAAATCAATCCTTTCAATCATTTTTCCTTTTAGACTAGATTCACAAATAGATAGAGAACTAACTTTTAGTTTTCTTGAAAGACTATTATTTACTAGTATGTTAATCCTGTCAGGGTTGATATGACCTAACTTGAGGTGCCATAGATATGTTTCATCATTAGAAGAAACCTTTTGCCTTTTTGTGGTTTAGGTTAGTCAACTTTGAACATTTCGACGTTAAGAAGTAATTTTTTGTAGGACCTTAACATGCTAAGCCCATTCTTCAAATTTGCATAACAAATATCCAAAACATTTCCAAAAATAATCTTAATTATCATAAAAATAAACATTAAATATTTGTTCAAACAACCTGGAAACAAAAGTAAAATTTCTATAAAAAAATGAATAAAATAAACATTGTTCCTAATGAAAATGTATTTCCAAAATAAATTTTGACTGTTTCCACTGCATTCATCGTATGTTCCCCTAGACAAGCTCCCTTAAAGAACTAAGCTTTTGCAAAAAAAAAAACAAATATGATTAGTTGCCCTTGAATCAATTATTTAAGGTGATGTTGTCAATTGAACAAGCATCTAAAAACTTGTAAATAAGATTTACCACTATTCTTTTTTTCTTTGAGATTCTGGAGATACTTCTCATAGTTTCTCTTCCAGTACCTTTTTTCATCATAGTCAACACATTTTCTTTTTGGGCTTCTTTTGGTTGTTACTCTTACTTTTCTTAGGTTTTCCTCCACCTTGAGACTTGTCACTTCCTTCAATTTTTTTCTTTATCTTTCTATTTTTTTTTAGCAGAAGAGAAAGGTAGAGCTTTAGCAACATTTGGTTCACCTTGTTTTGCTTTTTCTTTCAAAATAGATTTGAAGGTTTGTAGCTCATTAAGCAACATAGTCATGCTAAAATTCAACTTGTTGTCGAAATAGTTGCTTTTAAACTAATGTAACTTAAGAGAGATGGTTTCCTAAATCATCTCCACCTTTGTGGGTTCCTATAAAGCAAACTGATGGAACTTAAAGAAGATTGTTTCCCAAATCATCTCCACTTTTGTGGGTTCATTTATAACTTCTTTATTGATTTTAGCCTTTTGCATATAATTAATCATCATAAGAACATGTCCTCTCACCGAAACACCTACTTTCATCGTGATATCTGTTATAGCCTTTACGATTTCATTATGTGCCCTTTAAGAAGGGCTACCATAACTATCTTCAAGAGACTGCATTTTCTGATAAGGAGTCTCCATGTTCTCGTGTTTGACTTTCAACACATCAAACATGGTAGTTAACAAGTTGCAATGGGCTTTGTTATTTGCTTCGATTAAATTCATATGCTTCTTATACATTGCAAGTAGCATTGATAGCAGGTGGTGGAAGACACTCTTCCATTAGGATGATCTTATAGTTTTCATTGGTGAGCATAATTTTTATGTTACTCTTCCACTTGACAAAATTATCACTGGTTCACTTTTCATTGGAGAGAATAATGACAATTGGATTAGACACATTTATTGGAATAAAAAAATAAATGACATAAATTAAATGGTTGCATAAACATCATATATAAGTATTTTGGAATAATATACGTGATGCGCAACGCGTGATGCTTATGCAAAAACATATAAAAAATATTCCTAATTTCATGATTATTTAATTTCATAAATGAAGTGTCGTCGCATGGTAGGTTAAATTATTTATAAATTGAACTGAGATATTCTCAATTAATAAATCTACTCAAAATATCTCATATTTTCTATATATATTAATAACCGTTTGTTTCAGTCAAGTTAAAATTAATAATTTGGTTATATTTTTATGAGTGTGACCCATTATTTTAGATTTTAATAATTTAACTTAAAATTGCGGCCATAGGGTAGGTCAATTTTGAAATAAATTTCAAAATCCTATCTCTTAGAAGCCAATCTTGTTATTGATTAAAATGGACACCTTATATAGGGAGGACAAAAGACAAAAGCAAAGTGTCCCGAGCCACCACCTAGATCACAGCCATATTACCTTCTCTCACTCATTATTTTAAAAATGATGTGTTTAAACTTATAAAACATCCTATGTTTTATAAATCTAGTAAATAAAGTCAATTTTAATTATTAGGTCAAAGTGTGATAACATATTCCCATCCTATTTACACTTAAATAAATTACCAAATTTTTTAAAAAACTAAATTTATTATAAATAATCTAAGCTATCCAAAAATAAAGTATTTAAAATTAGATAACTTAAATTTAATGTAAATTTTACCAAGTTTTAACCATTAAACACTTTATTCATGTTATTTGGTTGATTATGCAAATTCAAAGAAAATTAACCAATCTGATTAATTTAATCCTATTAAATTAATTTTAACATTATATTAAATCATATTGTAAACAACTCTATAAAATGTGAAATAATATGCAAATATATGCATGTCACATTACAATAACTAAGAGTGGGCACTTTCCTTCATGGCATATTATAATGTATGAACATGTTATAAAACCATCACAAAAAATTATTAACATAAAATAAATATACAGATTCTTGGCTAGAGCCTATGGGATAATTAAATTACCACCCATAAAAATTTGAAGGTAAAATTACAAAAGAGTATTCTTGTAATTACAAATTTTCCTATTCCATTTGATGTGGACTTATTCTTCTTAAGTGGTGGGCTGCTGAACAATCACCAAACTCTAAAGGGCTCAAAAGTCATTAAATTTGGCCTAATGTTCAATGGGTTTGTAAAACCCTAAATCAAGCAACTAAGCTCAGCATGTAACCCTACTCCAGGCAAGCATTGTAGACCAAACATTGTCGTCTTTGTTTAGTCTAGCCACTGCTAGTCCGACGCCAGCAACACTCCACAATGCAAAGAACCCACTGACGATGAATGGTCACCTATGTGCTTCAGGCCGAGTGAACCGTCACTCATAGCCGAGTGAAAATCTCTCGGCCTTGAGCCTTCGCCTATAGCATAGAAGGCCACCGGCACTTAGCCACTAGCGGCTCAGCTAAAAACAGTCAGCAACGCTAGACCCTAATTCCTATGGCACTTGGTCGATAGATGAGTAGAGCGAAAATCACTTCAAGCCGAGCACCCCCATGTTGGCATAGACATAGTGTGTCTCACCAAATGTCACATAAAATTAAATATAATTAATTGATTAATTCAAAACATAGTTATTTAATCTTATTAATTTAATATAATTAATTAATTAATTAACTCTTATTGAGTTAAATGTGACAACATTTGTTACATCATATTATATGTTACAGAGAATATTTTTTCTATATCACGTTAATATCTCTAGCATGGAACAATTAATTTAGCATTCACTAGTTATAAATAAAATATAATTCATTCTATGCTTTTGTTTGTAATCCAATATAGATTCAAGATCCAATAAATTCGATAATTAATTAAACACTCTAATTAATGTGTTAAATTTATTTTTCTAGTATTATTCCACTAAAAACGTGAAACCGTACTCTTGAGATTATAATAATAATAATAATTACTTAAAGAAAAATAACGAGTAGCCCATTAATATAACTATTACATATACATTAGTCCTTTATAAATAGTTTATAATAAGAAATCAATTACATATACATTAGTCCTCTAAATAGTCCATAAATTATCAATTTTCATTCACCTCTCCTATTACTTCTTTGTCCTTGAGTTTAAATGATCCTCTAATGAACAGTTAATTTATAATTTTATCATGATTGAGTGCTCTACTATTAAAGTCCTGAATTATCACTCAAAAGAACTATTTTTCTAACTTCCATTAGCAAAGAATGGAATCCATATTTGTATTATTCCTAACTATTTATTCCATTATGTTTCCAAGATATAAAGTTTTAATATGTTGTTAGACAAATTTTACTAAGCTAGTCAAAAGATAAAGTTTCATAAATGTAAGTTTAATAAGTACTTAGGATTAAAACTGTCCTATATATGATGATCATGGTGATAAATTTAAATACTTTGTTTGTAACAGAAAATTATCAATTTGGCCCACTCTTATATAATCTAATTATATAAAGTATCTTCAATCTAATGTTACATTAATCATTAGTTAAGGCTATTTCATTCTTAATAAGATTAGACCGTACTTATAATATTTAATTAAAAATCTCAAACTTTAATATATTATTATGGACTATTTAGATTATTATCTATAAATTTAATCATCATATATATAACAATTGTATGCTAAATTTATAGTCATATTAATAATCATGAGACTTTTTATGTTTATTAAAGTATTCACAATATACATAAGCAACCAAATGAATTATAAATGTTATTTAATTTAATTAATCAACAATGTGCACAATTTCTGTGCTTTTAGCACATCAAACCCAACATTATTGTGATTATGTGGAGGCTACATATGTACTTTGTGTGCTAATCCAGTTTTCTACTTATGGATGAAACATATTGCAATATACTTTCACGTTGTCATATATGTTTCACATGTTTATGCACATGATCGGCTTGCCGATCCTCTGATCAAGTTGCTTTGCAGACGGCATCATTGCCTTCTTGGATCCAAGATCAGAGTCTCCAATGAATACTGTTTACTAGACAATTAGCCTCATATTTGAATTCTGTCTCCGCCATCACCGGATGATCTCTCCATAGTTGTATTTTAAATTTTCTTTTTGCATCTTCGACTTTCTTTGATTTCCTAACACCAAATCTGCTGATTTCCTTTCAAGAATGTCTTCATTGCCTAGCATCAAACCAGGAGCTGATTCTCTCTAAAATCATTTTGTATTATATTTTATATACACACAGTTATACACGACAACGAAATCGAGGTTTTGATTATATCTGATGACTAGTTAAAAGATGAAGCAAACTGTCCCACACTACACAAAAAGTAAAAAGATGTATACAATATTGAAGAAGACGTGAAATCATCAAACGAGTACCCAGTGGAAAGCTAGTCGTGATCCTAAGAGAAGCAAACCCAAAGCTGTCCTTCACACAGAGTCAGAGAAAAGATGGCTATTTTCTTTGGATGAAGTGAGTGAAGCATCTGCAGTCTCGCTTGAAAAGATACTAGTAGGTGTATCTTTAAACTCTAAATCTGTAAGATAACTTGGCTTTGATCTAGCATCATCTATCTCGATATCTCCAGAAAGCATGCCGATGACACGTGACATAGGCGGCCGCAACCACGGCGATGCTTGAGTGCATAAAAGTGCCACCTTTATCATTCTGATGGCTTCATTTTCATCAAATTCAGCTAATGTAGGATCCACCAGCTCCAAACTCTGGTCATTTTCGTATAAGGTCCATGCCTACAGAGAATGATAATTTCATGAAATTTGTCACATAGCATATATTTTGATGCAGGTTTGAAAAAGAGTACAAGAAGATAAATGCAATAACTTCATATATATATACCCATTCAAGGAGATAAATCTTCTCAGTATTGAGGCTTTTGCAGAAGTTTGGCCGCCCGCTCACAATCTCCAAAACAACAACGCCAAAACCAAACACATCAGCCTTTTCTGTCAGGTGACCACGCAATGCATATTCTGGTGCCAAATATCCTCTGCAAGATCATGCAATATGGTTCATGAATCCTCATTTAATGTAATAAGAACACTAATGCTAAGGATTAGTTCTATGGTTAGTCCCTAAATTGGATCTTACTATTCCTCAAACATTAAAATCATGGCAATGTTATTCCATAAAAACTTGCTAAAAAGTTCCTCATTGGTCATTTCACATAAAGATAAAGGGACTAAACCAGGAAAAGTTTTCAAAGCTTAGGAAAACTAATTATTGCTCATAATGACCATTCATCCCTTTAACAAGAAAATAAAAATAAAAAGAACTATGTTTAGACTACTGTTTCTTGAATTTCTTCTTTGTAGGACTACTATTCTTGATTTTAAAATTCTGACTAAAACGAGACCTTGTACATGGTTTAAGGACCAACTGAAGGATTAATTTCTGTCAAATAAAAATACTATCACACCGAGTAACTAAGATTTTAGGACAGCTTTGAGTCAAAAGAGAGATTACATCGTCCCTGCAACTCGTGTGCTGACATGTGTTTTATCCTCATCATAGAGCTTTGCCAATCCGAAATCTGATATTTTAGGACAAAGCGTTATATCAAGCAAAATATTGCTAGCTTTGACGTCTCGATGTACAATCCGTGGTCTGGATTCTTCGTGAAGGTAAGCAAGTCCTCTTGCTGTTCCCAAGCATATCTTGAAGCGGGTAGGCCAATCCAGGTGCAAGTCATTCTTTCCTGCAACGAGGTAGTGGTTTATTCAATCCAATGAAACTATTGCAAAGACAACTCTCCTAGACAACAATGAACCTTATAATATAGACAACAAAAAATCATAAAAATTTACTTATAGAATGACGGTTGAAGACACTTCTGATAACAGATCACAGACGTGTTAAGTATTTAGGAAATCAAAGTTCAAACAGTATGATTACAAATAGCTTCATACCAAATAGTGCTTGATCAAGACTTCCGTTGTCAAGATATTCATAAACAAGGATGCGTCTATTTCCTTCAATACAACATCCATACAATTTCACTAGATTGCGATGTTGCACGACAGATATGGTGGCAATTTCCGACAAAAACTGACTCCTTCCGTGGTGAGATGCTATAGAAAGTTGTTTAAGAGCCACTAATCTCCCATCTGAAAGTGTACCCTATATAAAGTAGGACATTTCATTGCCATATAGCCAGCAAAAAAGAAAAGTATAATCTATTTAATTGGTGAAAAGGAGTCGTGGTACTTCATTTCAACTCGAGTTTACATCTTATTTTTTCAGAGCAAAAAACAATATTTCAAGACCAAATTTACCTTGTAAACATGACCAAATCCTCCTTCTCCTATCTTATTCGAAGGATTGAAGTCTTCTGTTGCAGCTTTTAGTTCAGAATAACTGAAAGTGTTGTGTTGGGGGCCTAAACCAAGAATCGCTGCAGATCCAAGAAAAAAGAAAATTCATATAAGACTGATATGGCATCAAAAAGACACCAACCTTAAGGTGTTATTCTAATATATGATTGTACCTTCTTCTTCTTCATTGTTTGATTTTCTCTTTATATAAAATACTGCAGCAAGCAACAGCAGGAAAACAGACACAACAGGGATTGTAATACCAAGGATCAAACTTGTCTCATTGCTGTCCCCTTGTGTAGTTTTTCTAATCCCAGAAAACTTAGGTGTGAAATCTGATCAATAAGATCTCGTAATTTGTCAGTGGAAAATAATAGTAGTGAAGCATATAATATCATATGACATTAAATACCTGAAGCAACGTGGATAGCCGCTATCAACGGACCATAGTAACCTTGTTTCGGTATGCAGCAGGTTCCCTTACCAGCCCAGAACAAATGGATTTCAAGATAGTTCTCAGAAACAGTAACATTGAATATCTTCACTATTGCTCTCTCTACCCCACCAGCTTCCTTGGCTATCTCAAAGTCCTTTTGTTTAAGAATTCCCTGAAAATGAATATTGGGGTCAATAACTGTATGGAGCATCTTTGATCTCTGCAGTGATCTTAATTTGGAACGCACGGTGCCATATATATTTTCCCTTCATAATTTACTGTTCAGTACCTGAATATAAATATCAAATATGCGTCTTGCAAGGCCTGCCCATTTCTGCGAGCTCCGATTAGGAAAACCAATTTCTGCAAAGTGCAAGGTTATCGTGTAATTCCCATTCACAAGGCCAAGACCATAGTATCTTAGTGATCCTGGACACATCCTTGCAGTATGGAAAAGCTCTGGGTTCTCATTGCTGCCAGTAGCTTCTGCCCGGGTACCTTCGAGATCTAGCTTACCTGTTTTGTCGGCAAACAAGCCCACCTTGCTAACTGCCCACCTCTCATCTATGACATAAAACTTGGCTGGCCCAAGATACAAGTTTTCAGCTTCATAAACTATGCCAGTTTTTCCCCTCACTTGTGGTCCCCCACATTTGATTGAGAAGTTTGCATCTGTGAGATCCCATAGAACAAGACTGTCATGATCAATGCTTCATAACAAGGATACAAAATAGAACTTGATTCAATTACTATGTAAGTCTCACAATGATCCAGTACATTGGAGAGAAATTTTCATAAAACTTAATAGTGGGTGCCTCTATCTGTCACTAAGCATTCGATGTGATCCAGTACATTGAAGAGAAATTTTCATAAAACTTAATAGTGGGTGCCTCTATCTGTCACTAAGCATTCGATGAAATTGACAAAAAATAAGTTAGATGATTTTCATTTACATAGTGGGGCATCTCTATTGCATGGAAAGTTTCTTTGAAGACAATCCAGTCCAGGAATAACTCTGCAATTGAAACAAAGAATTACTGCCTATTACGAGACACGAATCAAAAAGGAGTTCGCTGAACTATAGAAATGTTTGCTGTCGCGCTCACGATTTGTTTGAGCTGTCAAATACAAAGTTGTTGGCTACCAAATTCCTGCACAAATTTACTTTGGTCATATTCTAGGATGTATGCCAAAGCATTGATCATTTCCACGCTCCCGCACATGATGAAATTTGTGGAGAAGCATTGTGTTAAATGTAAAAGATGAAAAAGAAAAAGAAAGAGACTTACAGTTGCGACAATGAAGTCACCCATGGAGGTAAAGGACCTGATAGGTAATTGTAGGATAAATCTCTGTGCAGATTAATACACAATAAGAAAATTTAAGTACACATATGATGCATAAATAAATAAATAATACAGATTAAGTTCAATCAGCAAAACAGCAAAAACAGGAAGCAAAAGCAACAGTTCATTGCATCGTACTGTTAAATGTCACCAGCAACTAGCAAGAAAAAAGACTTCTAATAGTCCTAGAGTAAAACAATTGGTAGCAACAATGGTTATGTTAAAAATAATTCCCCACATGCATCTAGCAGGCTGCTCTTGAAGTGTTGCTGGCATATTTCAAAGTAAGTAATTAAATGCTTTTGGAAGGACTTACTGGCCAGGGATATATTTACCACGGCATATTAGTATCTAAAATCAAATTTATATGATATCGTAACATGAACACGAAAACTTACATATTTTGAAGATTTGCACTCGATTGGCTAGGAATGATACCAGACAGACTATTGTTTCCTAGAAATCTGAGCATTTTGGTGAACCACATTAGAAGACACCAAAAAGAAAAGACAAGAAAAGAAACAAAAAGAAGACGTCATAAGCTTGGCTAGGAGAAAATTTAAATTTGGAACGGTGGAATGATGGTAAAGGAAACCAAAAAAAAATGACATAAATAATAAAATTTCTGCTATTCATTTACAAGTGTGTGAGATTACTCATAGTGAACAACGAGCTGGGAATCTCGCCTGTTATATTGTTGAAACTCAAGTCTCTGCCAAGATCAACAAAAAGTTGTGTGAGAAAATGACATTGAAGACAACTTTTGTTAATAGATGTATTAGGATTTCAAGCATCTGTCTGTTTGAACATACAATATCTTTAGACTTTGAAGCCAGGATCCAATATTCGATGGAATTTGGTGAGTTATCATAGCATTTCTTAGAATTCTGTTGAAAGAAAAATGGGAAAAAAATATTAATAATAGAAATTACATAAATGGATGTAGAATATACACGAAAAAAAAAAAAAACAGAAAATAGCTTCAGATCAACATATAATTGAATTGAGAAGTTTGTTATCTTACAACTCTTCCAAGTTCTCCAAATTTCTGACAAAATCAAGAGAAGAGCTGCCGTTGTATATATCACTAATTCGGCTGCAGAATATACAGAAACATAGCCAAATTAAGCAACTTTCATTTCTGTAGAGAGGAAGAAAAAGAGAGAGTTTATGATACACGTATACTCACAGTGACTTCAGTGAGGTCAATTGAGAAAAACTGGATGGTATAGGACCTTCAAAAGAGTTGCCTTGCAATCTCCTACAAAATCATTTTAGAGGCTTGCTAACCTATAATTTCCATCACAATTATGCTGATCTCTATTCAAAATGAAACAGCATTAGATAACAAATAATAATAATAATTCTTACAATTCAGTTAGATTTGTCCAGTTTCCAATGAAGTCCGGTATCTTCCCTGAGAAAGGACTGTCTGTTGTGTACCTGATATCCAACAGGTGAATTATACTGATGAGTAATTAAGCCCACCAAAAAGTAATTTTTTAAAACAAAAGGGGGCCAACAAATATTAATAACAGGATCTTATCCTTACAACACTCTCATGTTTCGAAGGTTAGCAAATGTTGGAGGAATTTCACCAGTGAGTCCACAACTGTCTATATAACTGCAGAAAATCAAATTGATATGCTCAAAATCATTAACTTATACATCCTTGAGTTAAACAAGTATGAAAGATTCTTCCTTGTACTCTAGTTTACAGTAGTTTTTATGTAGCTCTTTGAAGTAGAGAGGGTTCTATTGTACCTTAAATTTTACCCTATAGCTGTGTTTTGAATCCTTGAATCTGTATCAAGGTTTGCCAGTTTTGTGTACTTTTTCATTTTAGTGTAGTTTTGATCAGATTTAAAGTTCAAAAACATGCACTACTTGTACAATGCCCTACCATATAAAGCTGAAAAAAATTCTGATTGATATGTAATTCTTGATTGTATTCAGCTTGTAAAGGAAAAAGTCTATGAAAGATCTTGTATTAGAAATCCTCCTTGAAACAAGCTTCAATATAATCGAAGAACAATAAAATGGTTTTGACTTTTGACCCTAAATGAACAAAACTTACATTAGCATAAGATTGGGCAAGAAACCAAGCTCTGGCGGTAGCGTTCCGGAGAAGTTGTTTGATCCCAAGGCACTACAAGTCCCATTGATTAGACATATAAATATATCATAACAATAATCAACACATTAAGAGATGTATCCCAATTACACTTTGCCTTGTTATGTCTGTCCATTAATATTACTACTCTTACCCGGTATGTCCTCAAGAAATTCAAAGCTTTAATTTAATCAACAGTTAACTGATATACTCCAACAAAAATTTGTCTCCCTTTTTTTTTAAAGGTTAAATGTAGACTAAAAGTTTAATTACTTACATCATAATGAGTTCCTTAAGATTCCCAATCTCCTTTGGAATAGTCCCATAGAAATCATTGTGGGAAACAGACCTGAAAGTAATTAACAAAAAAAAGTAGTCAATAATGATTATTTTTACTCGTTTGATACAAAAAATAAAAAAATAAATACTTGGAGAGAATTTTGGACACCTTGTCCTTTTCAATAGACACTTACAGCATTTGCAGTGCAGACAAATTCCCAATAAATGCTGGCAATGTCCCAGTGAAGTAATTCAAGTCAATCTTCCTATAAAACAGCATTATGTAGTACTAATAATTTAGCTATTTTCAATGAGGGAACACCTTGTAAATTAAATTAAAAATGCATGTCCATTTAGAAAAAGAACAAAAATTTCAAAAAAAAAAAAAAAGATAAATTAATGTTAGTTTTGACAAGTTAAAAGCAAGAACAAAAGAGAAGTAGGTGTTTGAATCCATACAAATATGTTAGATATTTCAAAGACGTAATCTCCTCAGGAATAACTCCATGGGCGTCCAATGACTGCACTCTCCTGGATAAATAAACAATTACATTAATGAAAGTTTATTTTTTTTTTTAAATCAATATTAAAGAAAGTGCAAAGGGAGTAGATGGTGGAGAGGACATACAAATGAGTGATGTGGCATGTGCTGTTATTGTTGTAAGTGCAGTTACATTTGATGTTGGGATTGTCTTCGTCCTCAATATTTTGTGGGTTAATGATAGCAGATCCTGTGCATGGCTCTCCACTGATGTTCCACATGGGGTTTGCTTTTACATTCCATTTTTTGAATATTGTGTTCAATGCCCTCACTGTATGCAATGACATTACATTACCATACTAAAAAGCAATAAAAACCAAGAGTTTAAACTAAAGTTGATTCCAAATTCAAAATTTATAAACAAAATACTATAGTAAAATTAGTTTGAACAACAATTTTGTGGTTTAAACTAAGTTGCAAGGACGTGTGTATTTATAAGAAGTGTACTAAATGAAATTAAGAGATATTTGCGCCATAGGTCCCAATCTTTCTAACCTTTGGCATTTTGGTCCTCATTTTATAGAATTTGGATATTGAAGTCCCCAAACTCTTAATTTGTTAGCACTTAAGTCCTCATTTTATGAATTTGGACACTCAGATCCCTAAACTCTTAATTTTTTGGCACCTCTATTCTAAGAATTTGGATATAAAAGTCCTAAACTTTTAATTTGTTGTTACTATTAGTCCTTTTTTTTTTTTTGGCTGTTGAATGCCATACGAAATTACAATATTTCATGCCTTATGGTTCCTTAGATACTAAAAACAAATATATATATATATATATATATATATGCATTTTACAAAAGGGTCCCTGGGAACATATATTTTTGTATTTTTACAGAAGCAATAACAAATTATACTCTCAAAAAAAAAGAAGAGCTTTTGAGAACCTTTCTGTTAAAACAATACATCATTTTCAGACCTGAGGAACAAAAAACCTCAAAATATTGATATCTTATAAGGCATTTAACAATAAAAACATGATAGAGACTAACAATGCCAGCAACTTAATAGTTTAGGGACTTAATGTCCAAATTCTTAAAATAGAGACCAATATGCCAACATATTCAAAGTTTGGTATTCTAAATATCCAAATTCTTAATCTGAAGACCTAAATATCAAAGGTTACAAAGTCTGGGACCTAATGGTGCAAAAACTTATTCAATTTGCGACGCAAATAAGCGACAATGTATTATATATACATATAAAAAAATAAAATTTTAAACATTCTAAAAGGGTAAAAAAAAAAAAAATTGAGGAAGGAGACAAACAACATAATTTAGGTATCAGCCCATATATTATTTCTATAGTTTTTTGCTCTCAGCATTTTTTTTAAAGTATTTTCTTCTTCTCAAGATAGAGTGTTTGGGAGCATAGTTGAACTAAAACATTATAGCAAGCAAAAGTTGTACATTATAGCACACTTTTGTTTTGCAATGTAGTATGTAAGAGCTTTATACTGTAATAGTTGAAACTTATAAGTTCTAACTCGGTTGCCAAACAAAGCCAGTTCGAGACCATTTTTCTACCATTCCAAATAAAATATGCTAATTGGTTTAAATATTTTAAAACCTACGCTTCTGAAGTTTAAAAGCATACTATTTATCTCTTTTAAAAAAATAAATAAGCTACCATTATCCTTCCTTGATTTTTAAAGCAGTTTTTATGACTTTGATTAATTGTTTAAATCATGACATGATATATGACTTAGAATCGCATACATTTAGAGGACAATTTTCTTTAAAAAAAAGGATGCTATCATTTTTAACATGCATCTTATATACATTCGACATGCATGAATCGTCAAAATTTTAAATCATCAGGCCTGCTCATGTCATAAATTAAACTATGAGGGTCAATTTGTACCTTTAAAAGTATTTTCCGTAAAAATAAGACAACTTTAATTCCTTCTAGTCAAAAATAAAAAATAAAAATTCAGTACGATCCCTTAAAAAGCCGCGTACAATTGACGCCTCCAACTGTTGGGACCCACTAAAGGGTCCTATCCTATTAATAAGACAGCAGCTCAATTCAACACCGTACTATATAGGGGTGGTGTTAAGTGGGCCATGCAGCCCCAACATGGCATTTCGTTTTCCGCTGAGAGACGCAAGTGGCAGTTGTTGACGGGTCTGCCTTCCTTCGGGTGGTTGCCGACAGTTTGAGGGGGTTTTTCAATAATCAAATCAAAAATAAATGTTATTTTTAAATGATTTGCAGTTTGATATTTTTTATAAAACAAATAAAAATCAAACCAAATAATTTATAAGTGGTTTGGGTAATTTATATTTAAGATTTTTTTAATATTTGATAAAAATTATAAAATGTCTAAAATTTTACACTTTAAAGTTTTTGTACAAACTAAAAACTAAACTATAAAGTTACAATAATTTAAAACAAAGTTCAATAATAACCAAATTAAAAAATAAAAAATACAGCTAGATAACATAAGACAATACAATTAAATTTAAACTCAAATTAAACTTTTCACTGGTGTCATTAATTTCTCCTCTTACTAACATCTTTAATCAGCAAAACCACAATAAATTAGGCCAGTGACAGAGAGAGACAATATGACAGTGATAACATGGCAAATAGGTTGGCGGTGGTGAAGAGAGAAGACATTAATGGTTGATGCGAGGAGACTAGAGTTTTATTTCATGAATTAGTCGTATTGTATATGTTATTTTTTAATTTGATTTTATTTTTCTAGGTGCTAGTGGTGGGTGATTAGAAAAAGTGTAGTTATATAGTGTGGTAAGGTGCATATTATAGGGGTAGTTTTTTTGTAATGACCAATGAAAGAAATAAAAAATAATAAAAATTCTTATCTAAAAAATAGTTTAAAAATAAAAATTATACCATATGGCAATTTAATGAGCGATTTAAGTGACGGTTTAGATAAACGATTTGCACAGTTTAAAATTTAAACCATTAATCAAATTATTTGAAATATTTATATAAAAAATCACATAAATCGTTTAAAATTAAAATAAAAATCATTTGTTTAATTTAAATTAGGCAGTGTGGACGAGATTTTTAACCACGGGACTTCCTATCCTATTAAAAAGAGAGCAACTCGATTCAACACCGTTTGTCACAAGGCACTCTATGGCCGTGGTGTTACGTGGGCCATGCAGCCCCCATATGGCAATTTGTTTTCTGCGCAGAGACGCAGGTGGCAGTTGTTGACGAATCTGCCTTTCCCACTCACAACCACCCCTGTGGCGGCTAGAGCCTAGGCAAGCTAGGACGTATGCTTTGGCACTACAACTTGCCTTAAAATAATTAAATTCCAGCGTTACACTTATCGACAAAGAAGCTCAGCCCCATCATTTTAAAGAAACAAAATAAGAAGATAAAATAATATGTCTCAACCTAATTTACAACTATTTTTTCCAAAATCCAACTACAGATACCCAGTTTAAAACAAAAAATCTAATTTCAGATGAAGATTATCAACACGTTAAATTTTCGGTTTAGAAAATGAAATGAAAACCAAAAAAAGAAAAAGAAAAAGAAAAAAAGAGACCAAACCAAACACAAGTCTAGTTAATCCAAGTTCATGAAATGAGCGAAAAGTGCTTGATTGCTTCTCTTGCAATTAGACATAGATTCTGAAAAAGAAAAGAAGAGAGATGAAAGCAAAGTAAAAGTACCTTCAGAAGGGTCTGTGGTGGCGTTTTGAGCTATGCATTTCTGAGATGACAAGATTAATAATAAGAAGATGAACAAGTAGAAGAGATCAGTACAACTCCACCAAATCCTCATCAAAGCTTTGTATATTCTTCTAACTTTTCTTTTTTCTTTCTTTGGAATGAAAAACCTTGTATATTCTTCTTGCCTTGGCAAAGTCAGAATACGAAGAAAGAGCTAGAGTCCGGTCAGGAAAGAGGAAGGAGATGGTTGATTCAGACTCGGATATTTATGGGCAGCATTAAACATGATGTGGCCCGGCCCATTGTAGGACCCATAGGGTGGGGCCCACCTACTGCAAAGGCTGGGCCACAGCCCGATGAGAAAAAAAAAATTTCCCACATTTATTGGCATTATTTGCATTGTTGACCCTTGAAATTCTCATCCACTGTCATTATTGTCGCCTGAAATTTTCTTTTGCGCAATTCAATCACCAATTTAAAGATGTATGGCGATGATTCCTCGTTGATAATGTTATTATATGTATATATTTGGAATAAGTTTTACAATGTAAAGTAAATACAGTATAAAATTTTTTATATTATAATATGTTATTTAAATTTTAAAGTTAAAACTTTTTTTTAATACTTTTATAAATGGTCTTTAATTTTTTGTAATTATTGATATCAATGGTTTTTAAATTTTATTTGATTATTAATATTAATAGTTTTTAAATTTGAAGGTGTCTCTTATTTTGTTTTTTTTAATCTTAAAAATCATCACTTTATTATCTAAACTTTTAAAACTATTCATTTTATATCATGAATTTTAAAAATCACCATTGTGCTTTTAAACTTTTAAAACTTTTCACTTTGTCTCCTAAATATCTGATTTTCTTCTCAAATAAATGAAATAAAGCCTATATAATTCGTCTGTGGGTCACCTATAAGAACAAAAATGAGATTTTATCACTCTTACGTTTTGTTTCACATTTACATTCTCACTTGACGTCTTTTTTTTTTTATTTGAACTCCCATCTAGGAAGGAGCTTGCATGTATATTTCTTCTTATTTTTAATACACAACTCATTCAATAAGTAGATATTATTTGCCGATATTTAAATTTGAAAACTAAAGAAGATAAGTTGCGCAGTTAAGATGATGAGGTATCGGCAAATAATATCGAGAAGAATTGTTTACACAGACCATTATTAAATGAGAGCATATAAAAAAATGTTAAATGAGAGTATAAACATAAAACAAAACCTGAGAGTGATAAATCTTATTTTTGCCCTATAGTTGACCCATGTACAAATCATATAGGCTTGTCTCTTTGAACGAAAAATAGAAAAATAGGATATAAAGTAAAGAGCTTTGAAATTGTTAGGAATAAATACCCATAAAGCATATGATGTTTTGTAATTGCATATTTATAAATAAATATACTGAATTTATTTAATTTTTTTGCTTGTATGTATTTTGAATACTTTAAGAGTATAATAAAAATTTCATAATTATCTATGTGACTTTAAATATTATATATAGATGTTATATACAAAAGAATAATATTTAAAGATGATAATTAAGGTAGTTGGTAATATATAATTAATTATTCAATTAAATTATGAAATCTTTAATTAAACATTACTAGTGCAAGTCATTTCCATTAAGAATATAGGATCGGGACATGATGGGATAAGAACAGCTAATAATTTCCTTTAAATATAGCAAGTTCTAATCACATCAACAGATGATCATTTATAAGATGATCTAAATCCTGAGTTATTAGTAAACTTGTATTTATGGATTTATGTCTTTTTACTTGGTATGCATTTGAAGATCAAATCTTATTCCTTATATCTTAGAGAGATGATGAAGCAAGCAGCCAGTAATGTTTATGTTACAAGATGGAATCTATTCTTTCTCTAACGAGAAGTAGATAAATAATTCTCTTGAGTATTGATTCGGGGCTTGAATAATAAGAGCGCTCAATTTATGATTAAATTCATGAATTTATTATTCTTTAAAAAATCAATAGCACTGAAGGATAAATAAGTAATTAGAGAGGTTAATGGATTTTACCTAGCTCTAATTATGAAATATTTATGGAGGATCGACTTATATGTAATGACTATATCAAATGGACAACTCTAAGAAATGAGTAATTAAATATCTGTAATTTTAAGAGTGCAATTTCAAGAATTTAGTGGAGCTACATTAGAATTAATAAAAGATTAAAATATTAATTAAAGAATTTAATTAATATATTGGTTTTATTGGAGTTTGAAATTATGGGTCCATTAGTCTCCCGTTATCCTTGTAGACACTGTTTGGATAAGTGAAATTATTGGTTTAAATAATTAATTTAGAATTATGAAATTGTAAATTAAATATCACTTAAAATATATTAATTATGAATTAATTTATATTTATTAAATAATTAGATATTTAATAAATAAAAATAAAATAATTAATTTTAGAAATCACACAATGGGTGGGTCCCACTATGTATGCCCACACAGTAAGAGGGTCCCATTGTGTGTGGTGCCTATGTCGCAAAAAGAAAGCCCTCTTGTGCACACAAAGCTTGTTTACAAGGTTCCTATATTTTGTATTTTTAATTTTGAATAAATGTGATTTAAAACAAATATGAAAAGTTTAATTTGGAGACAAATGAGAATGGATAACAAATAGATTTTCTCTTCCTTTTCCTCTAAATTGGTGCCACACACAGATATGGTATCTATGTGTGTGGCGCCTGTCAGAGTACATGAATGGGAAACTTATGTTCTTTATTTTAATTAAATATTTGATATTAAAATTAAAATAAAGAGACTTTTCAAATTTGATTAGCTTAATTATTCTCTATAAATAGAGGCCTCCTCTATTCATTTGATAGGCACACACACATGCATACTTGTGCATCTTAGAGAGACTGTGAGTACTGAGTAAAAAAACACTCACATAGACATGCAAAAGAGAGAGAAAGAAAAAGAAGAAAAATTCTTCTATTTCTTGAGTGATCTTAAAGAAACCATATTCCTTCAATGCCATTCGTTTGTCCATCCAATGTCGAGAACTAGGCGAGAAATACTTGGATTCAAAGATGAAGAACGTCCTTTGCAATCTACATTCTGCTTCATCTTTATTTCTCTGTCGGGAAGCAAAGTATTTATATATTTATTTATACTCAAAATTATATAATCTATAGCATTTTAGAAAGTTTTGAGAAAGTTTTTGTTATACATGATAATTTTACCAAGTTTCTACCATATTTTTTGTGAAAAATGTTTTTCCAAAACCAACAGAAACGAGAAAAAAATGGTAATTTTCAAAACTTAAAGGGAAAGTGAAGATTTTTAAAAATTTAGGGAGTAAAATGATGATTTTTAAAGTTTAGTTTGTAAAATCAGAGAAATTCTATTTAAAGACCATTAATGTGTTAATAAGTTTTTTTTGAATTGGATATATTATTATAAGGGCTACAGGGGATTTCGTAATTGACCTTTTCCATTTCAGGAGACTTTTGAATATTGAGAGTGATAGTGTTGACAACTGTACCTCCACCCAAACCCTATTAAAAAAAAAGGCCAAGACAAAAAGGGCAATAATATGTCTTCTTTCGGGCGAATTTTGCATTCAATAAATTTTTTTTGTAATTGTTTTCGTGGCGTGTACCGTATGCAACTTGCTCATGGTTACTGTATGCTTGGTAGGAGAGAGATGGATCAAGGAGGAAGGGGTGGAAGAAGGGACCCAATTTCTTATTTGATTGGAGGGAAGAAAGGAAAGAGAGGAGAGGTGAAGATATGACTTTTTTTTTTTGGCTCACCAAAACTACTTTTAATGATGAAAGAATTTACTAAATCTATCAATTTAGATTTAAAAGATTATTTTAACCTTATAAAATTATTAAATAAATAATAAAATTAGATATAATTATATAAAAAAACTATCATCTATTTTTTTAACTTCTTTCTCCTTCTACTAAACACCTTAAAATATTGCTATAATTCTCTCTGTCTTTCACATTTTCACCATTTATATAACTTTCTCTGTTTTTCCTATTCTCAATCCGGAGCTCTGAGTAAATCCAAACAACATGTCATGATTAATTATTATTTTTGAGGAAACCACTTTTCAATATGTTGTCGCACTGCTTGTAGTGCGTAGAAAAATGAAAAGAAACAAAAGTGAAGGACAATTATATAAATAAAAAAAGTGAGGTCGAGGACCAAATGATATTGTCTTCCCATAATTGTTGTTGTCTGTGGTACATGGTTTTGTTTTTCTCACATAATATAATATAGTTCAGTAATAAGTACGGTACATTTTATGATACTAGTTGTGACTATTGGAGATTATTATATCTCTCAAGTAATAAAAACAAAGCCCTGTTTACTTTTGTTTTTATAATTTTTAAAATTGTTTTCGCATGTTTTTTGAAGCATAAGTTTTAAAGATATTCTCAACACAATTATCAAAAAATTCTTATTTTCTAAAACAATAATATTTTCACATGTTTTGAAAACAATACCAAACGACCGCTAAATGACACATATAGTACCCGACTTCCACTTTCTAGAGCCTCGGCTCTGTCTCGTCTAATTTCAGTACTACAAGCCAGGGGCCTTAAAGTTGCGGCTCTGAGAAGCTAAAGGTGCAGCACTGGCTCAATTTGTTGCTGAGTAGAAAATCCATAGAGTTGAGTGCTACAACGTCGAGAAGGTGAAGCTGCGGCACCCCGTCCTTGTTTTTTCCTGATTTGAATATGTGTGTTTCGTGTTATTTCTAATTTTAGTATTAATTCATTGTATTATTTGAATTAAAATTAATTATCTGTTATCAACAAACATGTTTGTAGCAATAGTGATGTTGATTTATGAAAAAAAAAACATCGTTAAGAAAAAGGTTGCATGATTTATAACGGTTACATCTGTTCATGAATTGACACTTTTGGCCCTATGTAAACGCTTCAGAATTCTTGAGTTTCATATCTTGTACTAGAATACAATAATATTGCTAGCTATCGTATTCATGATTTGTTGCATCTTGGGGGTTATTTGCTACTAAAATTTCGTTAACAAACTATCACAATGGGAGCAAATAAAACCTTAAAGGTAGTAATCCTTTAGCCTCAAACCTAACTCTATTTTCAGATAATCTGGAGTTATATTTTCATTCAGTAAATATAATTAGGACATTTGTCTCATTAACCTTAAAAAATGATCCAAATGATGTAATATTAAATTTTACTTATAAAAGTAATGATATTGTTTTTTAATCAAATATTAAATTTAGCACACTAACAATTTAAGTTTAGGGCAATTCATATAAATGCCACTTTTTAAACTTAATTTTTGTTTATACCACAAAATATTAAAAGTTTTTATGCTGCAAACTTGGAGCATGTCCCACGGAAAATATCCACATGTTTCTAGGGGGATTTTTTTACATCTCTCGAGGACATATCACATATCCCTGTGGGACATTTTTATCGTCCCTTACGGACATGTTTCTATGTCCTGATGGGACATGTTCACATGTCTCTCTGGGACATTTTTTGCAAACATTTAATATAAATAATTGATATATTAATATTTTTAATATATCAATTATTTTAAAGGGTAGTTTAGCAATTTTAATTAAAAATGGCCCAATAATTTTTCCATCTAAAATGAAATGACAGGAACTAAATCATACATTTTTTAAACAGTTAGACCTAGTTAAATAAAAAAAGGCTAGAGACTAAATTGCACCTTTTTTAAGAGGTTAAGACCAACTGAGCTATTTATCCTAATTTTTAATTAAATAAATTCTTTTCATGTATTTTATAGTTATTCTTTAATCAAACAATTTTTTCATATTTTAAACTAGAGTTATCAATACTCATCCAAACATAAATTTGATTGGATATCCCTTTCAAATAAACATTTTAACTGCACATACAAACAATAGTTTGGATTAATGCTTAAACTACTTAATTTAGATTTTTCTGTTCAAACTAAAAAACTTCAAAATAACACAATTTGAACCAACGAACCAAACGGGACATTTTGAGAATTTCAAGATGAAGTTTTTATAAGGTTGCCTAAGAAGACCAACTCTCACATGACCGTCTTTATAGTTGATCTCCATCGCTATAGACAATACGTTAGAGTGAGGAGAAATAGAGAACAGATAGAATATAAATTGAGAATCATTTTAATAGCTATGTCACTGTAGCGTTGAGGATTTCACCATAGAACAAATGCAGGCTAAATTCAGACAGAACAAAACGACCCACCTTTTAGTTTTGTCTTAGATTGAATATGCAATTAGTTTTGACTTATGGTTTCTAATGGACCAAGTAACTTGTTCAAATGATTTTTGGAAAAGGAAAAGCAACTGGATAGGAAGTGGGAATTGAACAATATATCTATATATATATTGCATATTGGTCAAAGGGATGACGGAATGGGTTGAATTTAGAGGCAGGAAGTGGCAAGTTATTTACGTGGGGGAAGACAAAGTGGGAGGGTGGCGGCTCACCTCTTGTTTGAGTTCTTTTCCTTTTTCCCACTCCACGAGATCAAATCATATTGCCTCGTACCCACGTACACATTCTGCTTGTTATACATATATTTTAAATATACGATAATGTATAATAGATACATGAACACGTCTTAAAAGGCGTATTTGTTACCATTTAATTTTATGATGAAAACTATCGTCAAATCAAGATTCTTCATATCAAAATACCGAGAGAATTAATAAAATATAAAAGCTAACCTGAATTTATAGATTAGGATGTGATTTCTGAGTCTATAGATTAAGGATTTTTCAAGTCTAGTACGTAAATCCTCCTTTAGAGAATGTATCTATAATCTTTCTATAGATAGGTGGCAGAAAGAAAACCGTACGTATGTACTTTGGACCATAATCTTTTTATATAACTGCAAACCCCATCAATGTCACGCCCCGGAGTACGGGAGATGACGTGACAGATTAATTAAGTTTCAAGAAGGGTTCAAGGCTCCTATTCGGCGACAATTGGTTGCTCTGCAACTTAGGAGTTTTGGAGAGCTTGTGTCGTCAGCAATATCAATGGAAAATGATTATGCGCAGTATTGTGAGGATCGAGCAAAGGCTTCAGGAGGATCGCAGAGGAGCGGTAGGAAGAGAACCAGTAGCCATCCGACTCCGAGGAAGAGCAAGCAAGGTGGCGCGAACAGTGGTAGCAGCAGTTCATCTGGTAGCGGGCGCAGCAATCCCTACAGCTTCCATTGTCATTTTTGTCAACAGCCCGGACACTTCAAGAGGAATTGCCCGATCAGGAGTGCCCGTCTTAGATCTCAGACCGGAGAGGATGCCAATCGTCAGTCTCAGCCTCAGACCCTACCTCTGCCTTAGCAGTACCCGCAGTTGCAGTATCCCCAGTTCTCTCCTCAGTAGTTTTCGTATCCGGTACGAGGACAGCAGCCGCAACATTTCCAGCGTAGCGTCCCTTAGTATCGAGCGTCGAGTGCAGCTAATGTGCAGTCGTCTCCATCCCAGCAGCATCGACAGGATAATCCCAGACCCAGTAATGTTGATAGAGGAAAAGGAAAGGCACCAGTGCAGGTTCATGCAATGGCATCTGGAGGTTCAGATTCTCATGTTGGTAATGCGGTTGTCGATGGTACAATCTTAGTTTCTCGATCTTTAGCTCGCGTTGTATTTGATACCAGTGCCTCTCATTCTCTCATTTCGAGTTCTTTTGTACATGCCTTGGGATTAGAAATAGAAGAGTTTAATGAACCCCTAGTCATAACTTCTCCCTTGGGGCGAGTGTATGTGAATTGTATATGTAAATCTTGTAAAATAAAGATTGGGGATGAGATTTTGAAAAGTAATTTGATTATACTCCCCATGAGCTCATATGATGTAATTCTAGGGATGGACTGGTTGTCTAGGTATAATGCAGTTGTAGACTGCCAACTTAAAAAAGTGACCCTAGTGTCTGATAGGGGGATGACGATCACTTACTAGGGTGGTGGTGATTGGTTAATGAGTGAGCGTCTCATGAAGTCGTGTCTAGGAGGGCGAAAGAATCTGGGTTGTTGTGCTTTTCTTGCGAACCTAGAGTGCGAGCCCTATGCTTTGAGAGGAAGTGTAGCGATCCCGGTGGTTGATGAGTTCGAGGATGTCTTCCCCGACGAGTTGCCAGGGTTACCACCACATCGGGAAATTGAGTTTGGTATCAAGTTGTTTCCAGGGACAGCACCGATTTCTATAGCACCTTATCGGATGGCGCCGACGGAAATGAAAGAATTGAGGAAGCAACTTCAGGAGCTTGCTGATAAATGGTACATTCAGAATAGCACATCTCCGTGGGGAGCACCGGTTTTGTTTGCTAAGAAACATGATGGGACTCTCAGGTTGTGTGTGGATTATCGGCAACTGAATCATGTTACAGTGAAGAATAAGTATCCCTTGCCTAGGATTGATGAGTTGTTTGATCAGTTAGGAGGTTCGCGGTACTTCTCAAAGATTGATTTACGTTAAGGGTACCATCAACTCAGGATTAAGGAGAAGGATATTCCCAAGACAGCTTTTAGGACTCGGTGTGGGCATTTTGAGTTTCTGGTTATGTCGTTTGGGTTGACGAATGCTCCGGCAGCTTTCATGTATTTGATGAACAGGATATTTAGGCCGTATTTGGATCAATTTGTGATCGTGTTCATTGATGACATTCTTGTGTATTCTAAGACTTGGAAGGAGCATGAACAGCATCTTCGGATCGTGCTTCAGACTCTACGGGAGCACCAGTTGTATGCTAAGAGGGAGAAGTGCGAGTTTTGGTTGATTGAGGTCAAGTTTCTAGGTCATGTCATCTCGGAGCATGGTATTTCTGTGGATCCGTCCAAGATTGAAGCCATAGTGGAGTGGGAACGACCAAGGAATGTAGCGGAGATTCGCAGCTTCTTAGGTCTTGCCGGTTATTACAGAAAATTTGTAAAGGATTTTTCAAAGATTGTAGCTCCGTTGACGAGATTGATCAAGAAAAACGTCCAGTTTGAGTGGGATGAAGAATGTGAGCTTTCTTTTCAGGAATTGAAGAACCGGTTGACATCAGCTCCAGTGTTGGTTATTCCTAGCAGTGACGAGCCGTATGAGGTTTACGTGGATGCTTCAGGACGCGGACTTGGGTGCGTGTTGATGCAGCATGGACGTGTGGTTGCGTATGGATCAAGACAGCTACGACCTCACGAGTGGAATTATCCTACACATGACTTGCAGCTCGCGGTGGTGATTCACGCGCTAAAGATTTGGAGGTGTTATTTGTATAGAGCGTCATTTTAGGTCTTCTCCGATCATAAGAGTTTGAGGTATCTGTTCACCCAGAGGGATCTTAACTTGAGGCAGCGTAGATGGATAGAGTATATGGAGGATTATGATTTTGTGTTGCAGTATCATCCTGGGAAAGCTAATGTGGTCGCGGATGCGCTTAGTAGGAAGTCTTCAGGGATTCTCGCTTGTTTGGCTTTTGAAGACTGGAGCAGGGATGCGACAGTGAGTGAGTATGGGTTACGGTATCATGAAGACTATGATTGATTTTCGGTATATCATGTGGAGGCGACCCCAGCTCTTGTTCAGATGGTGAAGCAAAGTCAGTGGCAGGATTAGCATTTGCAGGGGATTTGATCGCGAATTCAGAACGGGGAGCAGTTCGAAGAATGGAGCGTGCATGTAGATGGATCGTTGTATTTTCGGGAGCGTCTTGTAGTTCCAGCTATCGCTGAGGTGATGGAAGCCGTTTTGGACGAAGCTCATAGGTCTCAGTTCGCTATTCATCCGAAGAGCACAAAGATGTATCATGATTTGAAGAGGCAATATTGGTGGAGAGGCATGAAGAAAGATGTTCAAGAGTACGTGGCCAAGTGTATGACGTGTCTTCAGGTGAAAGCCGAGCATCAAAAGCCTGTAGATCAGCTTCAGCCGCTTCCTATTCCAGGATGGAAATGGGAGCATGTGACGATGGATTTTTTCACGGGTTTGCCGAGGACGGAGCAACGGCATGATGCAGTTTGGGTCGTGGTCGACAGGTTGACGAAATCGACGCATTTCATTCTGTTTAGGTCGACATGTTCGAGGAGGATTCTCGGGGATTTGTATATGCAGAACGTTGTGAGGTTGCATGGAGTTCCTTTGTCCATCACTTCTGATCGAGACCACATGTTTAATGCTAAGTACTGGAGGAGTTTTTAGGAGGCTTTAGGTGCGGATTTGAACTTCATTACGGCATTTCATCCTCAGATTGATGGGCAGTCTGAGCAGGTTATTCAGATTCTCGAGGATATGTTACGTGCCCATGCATTAGACTTCGACGGGAATTGGAAGCAATATTTGCATCTGGCGGAGTTCGCGTACAACAATAGTTATCAGGCGAGTATTGGTATGGCACCGTTTGAGGCATTGTATGGGCGACCGTGTCGGTCACCAATGTGTTGGGCCGAGCCGGAAGACAGGATTATTCTTGGGCCGGATGAGATCCGTGATAGCAACGAGAAAGTCGTTGTGATTCGAGGTCGATTGAGGGCAGCTCGGAGTCGATAGAAGAGTTACGCAGATAGGAGACATAGACCCTTAGAGTTCGCGGTAGGAGATTTCGTTCTCTTGAAGGTATCGCCTCGTAAGGGAACTATGCGGTTCGGAGTGAGTGGAAAGCTCGCACCGAGGTATGTTGGGTCGTTCGAGATCACTCAGCATATTGGTGTGGTTGCTTATCGGTTTGATCTTCCACCTGAACTTTCTCATGTTCATGATGTGTTTCATGTGTCGATGCTTAGGAAGTGTCCGCCTGAGTAGGGTAAGATAGTTTCATTTCGCGATGTGCAGGTTCGAGAAGATACGACGCACGAAGAAGTGCTGATTCAGATCATCGACCGAAAAGTAATTAGTTTGTGTCGTCGTGAGATACCGTTGGTAAAGGTCGTGTGGCAGCATCACGGGGTTGATGAAGCCACTTGGGAACAAGAGTCGAGTATGCGGGAGTTGTATCCGCATTTGTTTTGTTTCTGAAATGAGATGTAAATTTCGAGGGCGAAATTTCTTTTAGGGGTGGAGAGTTGTAACGCCCCGAAATTTATTTAATGTTATTATAATATAAAATGATGAATTAGTGTGCCATAATTAATGTTTCAACATTAATCTGATTAATTGGTTTAATTTTGGATTTTAGGTTGTTTCGTTAATTTGATAAATTCAAATGATTTCTTATTGTTTTAAAATGATGTTTTGAGTTTTAAAATACAACAATTTGTAAAATGTTAAAAATATTCCATTTTACAAAACCGTGGGTGGCATTTGGTTTTCGTACAGTAAAACCGCCCGCCGTTTCTCTCTATTTATTCTCACTCCTCTCCCTCTCTCTTCACTCTCAGCTCACACTCTTTCTCTCCTTTCTCTCTTGCCCGTGAGCCCTTTCTCTCCCTCTCTCTCGGTTTCTCTCGTTCTCTCTCAATTCTCTCTCAAATT
The DNA here is from genome assembly GCA_025403435.1 of Artocarpus heterophyllus. Taxonomy (NCBI): domain Eukaryota; kingdom Viridiplantae; phylum Streptophyta; class Magnoliopsida; order Rosales; family Moraceae; genus Artocarpus; species Artocarpus heterophyllus. The sequence goes on from CM046349.1 coordinate 28,975,875, forward strand.
TTTGAAACAAAATTCAAGTCCAAGCTTCAGGTTAGCAAGGAGAAAGCTCGGGAACGTGATTTGGCAACCGAGAACACGGATCGAAGCTTCGATTCGAGGTTAGTTTTGAAATTTCTAAACTTTTTTCAAAATTTTTAATTTTGTGCATTTTTGAGATTTAAGTTCGTTTGAGCTTGGAAAACCTTTGATTTGAGTTAAATGAACTTAGAACAACTAGAATCTAAGCTTAGATTGAAGAAAAACGGATTGGATTCAATATTTTTCATTTTTCTCCTCATTTTTCCATTTTTGGATTTTTGAGATTTTTGAGTTTAAATCTTGTTTAAATGAGTTCAAAAGTGTTCTAGCATGTTTTTCTATCATCTATGAATGTTTTCCATGCCTGAGATTTGAGAAAAACAAGTTAAAATCAAGATTTGAATTTTGGGGGATCGAAAACCCGTGGCTGGGATTTCTGGGTTTTCTCAGTTCGGTAGGCCGGACTATGTGTTCGGCAGGCCAGATTCAAGGGATCGATAGGCCGAACTACACCGTTCGGCAGGCTAAACCTGGGGAATGTCCAGCCGACAAGACCTGCTTTTCGGCAGGCCGAACTGCATAGTTCGGCCGGCTGAAGCAAGGAGTCCGGCAGGCCGGCCGGGCATGGGAAATTTTGTAATTTTTCACCCGTTTTTATTGTTTTGAACCCCGATTTAAATTCTAACATTGTAAAATGATTTTAAAGATACAAATGGCACACTAGGACATCATGAAATGGTTTAATAACATAGAATGTCTCGAACTAGATATTGATCGACTTGGTGTGTATCTAGGATCGTTCGTGGTTTCGCGGAGCTAACGTATAGCGGATCGGGATTACGGTGTGGGGCACCGGCATGAGTATCAAGGTAGGACTTCTACCCCATTTCTTGGTAGCCTAGTTTCAAAATGAGTTGGCTTTGAAAACAAATTTATCGGTTATATTTTAATATACCGTGAACTGAAATGAACTTCATAATAAATGTAAATGACAACACTCGATAAATGGGTTTTGAATGATGATGAAAATAAACACATAGGCATGATGCCATATCAGAGATTGGGTTGTGTAGCGATCGACCTTGGGGGTAGGTCTCGAAACCCAGCTGGGCCACTACGGTGGTGATATTCTTATGGTTTGCCTAGGAAAAGAAAATGACAATTCTGGTTGTCCGAGTAAACTGTTTTGGGTAAGAACGGTTTCATTTAAATTTATTTATTTATTCGATGTTTCTTTTAAATAATTTGATAAAATACTGTCCTATTGAGCGTTTCGCTCACATTTTCTCTGTTTTCAAATTTCCCTCCCTTCTAGATGGTTTCCCGTTTAGGTTCGGAGAGGATTCAACGGACCAAACTCAAGAGCAATAGAAGGATTTATTAGATTGTTTGTATAAATTAAACAAGACATGTAATGTTTTTAATTTTCTTTGCGCTTAGACTGTAGTTGTATTATTATATTGTCAGTACCATGTGTGTACACAAGTTGTGGGTCAGTGGGACCCATACTCTCTACGTTTATCATTTATTTTTCATGCAATGGTTTTCCTGAAACTTACATGTTATATTATTTAATTGAACCCCTAAAACTCTTGATTTTAATTAAATTCTCTTTTAATTAATTTAATTAATCTGTCACGTCACCTCCCGTATTCTGGGGCGTGACAATCAATTACCTTTAATTACCAATTTAGTCCATCATAAAATTAGTAATTATACTTTTGGTCTCTACACATAAGAGGCTCACACTTAATGATGTTTTAAAAGTCCAAAACCTAAATTGATTACTTTAATTGGACTAACCTTATCTGATAGCCTATAATACACATTGATTTAATATATTAGCCTATAATTGGATTTAATTCCAACAATATGAAGTTATAATATAAGAATACGAGAAAATAAAAATAAAGAAAGGATATTATGCTATGTGGAAGAAAGTGAAAAATATAAGAATATGGAAAGAAAACGAAAAAGAAAAAGATGTGTTCGATTTGATAGACTAAAAAACAGTGTTATGTAAAATGTTGTGTGAAGTAAATATGTATAAAAATAAAAGACTCGGCAATATGGTTATTTAACGTGGTAAAAAACCTGTGCTCGGAAAAACTATGAATGCTTATCATACCAAATAAGATGAATGATCTACTAATACCGAATTGTAGTTATAAGTGATTGGAATTCACAGTGTCTCTTTGTGACTTGCATTTAGAGTTCTCGTCCTACTCCAAGTCTTCAATCTTGCCGTCGGTCCAACTGAAATACTCCAAGCGACAACTACCTTCAACTCCTCCTTAGACTCCCGATTTTGAAAGGTTGTTGACTGCAAAGTGTATCAATCCTATCAATCTAGACTTAAATAATCTTTTTACAAAATCTAAAACATGAGTTTAGGATCAAATGCTTAAAAGTAAATTTAAGATTTTGAAAAAAGCATACATTTGAGGAGAGACACTTAGGAAAAAAAAAGTATTTATTAGGATTATATTTGAGAAAATAATTTTTTAGTTACATGAGAATTCTTTAACGTTTTATTAGAGAAAATAATATCTTAAAATGTTGTACGAAAAATATTTAAATAGTGATGTGTTTGAGAAAAATTATTTTGAAGGGCAAATTCAAAAGAAAAAAATTATGCTAATAAGAAACATGTGAAAAAAAAAAAACCAAACAACAACAACAAACCAAGCTAGTAAGCGAGGTGAAGACAACATTTTTGAAAGGTATTCTCCTTTCTTAGATAGACAGATACACAAATGGATATATAGATTATAAATAGATTTAATATAATTTTTTCAATATTTTAAAATACATCAATTGATGTGCTTAATTAAAAAGGTTGGGTCACTCTCTTTAAGCTTATCGTCACATGGGCGTTTGGTTTTACGATTGTCGTGCCTGTGACATGTTCTATTGTGCATTTAGCATTCAATTGGCAATTGTGGTTTCAACATTTTTTGTGGGTCTAATTGTTAGGATAAATGCTCATAAAGCATATGATGTTTTATAATGGACATATTTTATAAATAAATAAAGTGAATTCATTCATTATGTTTGCGTGCATGTATTGAAATACTTTATAAATATCATTAAAATTCTATAATTATATATGTGGCCTTAAATATTGTATATAAGTATTAAATACAAGAGAATAATATTTAAGGGCAGCAATTAAAATGGTCAGTAATATATAATTAATTATTTAACTAAAGTATGAATCTTTAATTGAGCGTTACGAGTATATGTCATTCTCATTAAGAATGGAACGGTCTTATCTGAACTGGTAATATAGTGAGCCACTAAATGAGTGCGCAATACATAATGAGATTAAGTAGGACTCAGATATGATGAGATACGAACAATTAATAATTTTTGTTATATAATAAGTTCTAATCACATCGACTGATGTTCATATGTAAGATGATCTTAATCCTGAGTTATTAGCAGACTCTTATTTATGGATTTATGTCTTTTGATTTACTCAGTACGAATTTGAGAATCAAATCTTATTCCTTATATCTTGAGGTATAATGAAGTAAGTAGCTGGAAATTTTAATATTACAAGATGGAATCCATGTTTTCTCTAATAAAAAGCATATACATAATTCTCTTGAGTATTGATTCGGAGTTTGAATAGTAAGAGCGCTCAATTCATGATTACGTTCATGAATTTATCATTCATTAGAGGATCAATAGCACTTAAAAATAAAGAAGTAATTAGAGAGGTCAACAGATATTACCTAGCTCTAATTATAAATTATTTATAGAAGATCGACTTAAATGAAATGTATATCAAATGAAAACTCTAAGAAATGAGCAATTAAATATCTATAATTTCAAAAATGCAATTCTAAGTGTTTAGTGGAGTTACACTAGAATTAATAAAAGAGTAATATATTAATTTAAGAGTTCAATTAATATATTAGTTTTATTGGGCTTGAAATTATAGGTCCATTAGTCCCCTTGCCATCCTTGTAAACACTATTTGGACAAGTGAAATTATTAGTTTAAATAATTAATTTAAAATTATAGAATTCTAAATTAAATATCACTTAAAATAAATTGATCATGAATTAAATTTATATTTATTAAATAACTAGATTATTTAATAAATTAAATAAAATAATTAATTTTGGAATACACAGTGGATGGATGGCATACAAAATGGGAGGGTCCCACTGTGTATGGCTCTTATGCAATCAAGAGAAAATCCCTTGTGTACATCAAATCTTGTTCACAAAGTTTCCATATATAGTATTTCCAATTGTGAATAAATATGGTTTAGTTCAAATATGGAAAATTTAAAAAGGAAACAAATGAGATTGTGTAACAAGCAGTATTTTCACCTCTACTGTGTGAGAGATGACGACACATGCATAGAGAATCTCTTCGTCTGTGGCACCGATCATAGTACAGGGAAAAGAATGTTGGAAAGATAGTACGCAACGGAAATTTAAAAATTTTTATTCTAGAGTATTTTCCAAAACATAAGTTTGACACCCTATGTGTATAAATTATCCAAATCTTACTAACCTCGTATGCCAAAGAGCTCCCGCAATCGATGAAGAGAAAGGCGTTTCAGGAGAGCCTCAACTAATTAGTCTTCTTTGCTATTCTCTATCCACGATCGGAGTGCATGTGGGTGCATGTTGTACAGCTCTTCCTTAGTGACTCTTCTTCCAACTAATTGAGAAAACCTAGAACTAAGGTTTGTGATTTGTGAATAATAGCTCGCAGGGGAGTTTTAGAGACTCATAGAGTGTTCACTCTAAATCTCTCAGCTAATCTAAATAACTTATAAGTCTCACTCCCTATTTATAGAGATCGTCTTATGGTTGGTCCTTATCAGATAAGGCCTCAAAAATTCAAATATGAATCAATATCTGATAAAATCGTGTAAAAATGGATGATCAAATTATTATTCAGTCGGTAGGACAAACTGGCAAATCGGCCTACCGAACTTACTCCATCGGCTGGCCGAACTTGAAGATCGGCCTGCCGAACTTACGATAAATGATCCCTGCCAATCTTTTACTTTCTACCCGAGATTCTTTAGATAAAGCCTCAATTTTAATTCAAATTAGCCAATAGAAAAGTTATCTGATTCAAACAATAATATCTAGATAATCTTTAGGAAAATAAATATTCTCGATAATTTAATAAATTTATCTTGAATTAATTTTTTACAAAATTAATTCAACTAATAAACGTACATGAATTATCTGATCCTATCGAATTTCAGCCAATCTGATAATTTAACATAAGTCACCAATTTATTGAAAAAGCATGCCGTATTGTTATATGATTTATTATGAGCAAATAAAAGGGACCTAATGGACCTATATAGTTCAAGCTCCCAATAATTATGAAACTCAATATCCTAGATATACATTTCATAATTATTAACTCTAACGTTACTCTATTAAAAGCTTAGATATGCACTCTTGAACTATATAGAATTATGAAGCCTGAATAGCTAAGTCTCCATGACATATCATAATGTATAGTATCCCCATAGGATTTCCATAATTGGCTTAAGGATAAATTCTATCATACCTTCCAAATTATTTTTCTCTTACGTTCCATTATCTCACCATCGAAAAACTTACTATCCCAAGACAGTATACCATTCGGTTACACCTATGTATTCAAATTGTTAAGCGCTCTAGTCTTCTAATTACAGGATAATGCATATAAGAGGATATCATCCACTCCTAAAGAGGAGCTATGGATTTTGTATCTATGAATAACAAGTCTACACTATCTAGAGTCACGTCTCCAACGTACCGGTATATATACCATCATAAATTATGGATGTCACCCTTTGGTACATCAAAAGACATAAGTTAAGACAACGGGTCTACTATTCATCTCAGGATTAAGATACAACACATATGATGTCTAAAGTGAATTGATTTGCTGAGATAGAATTATTAATCTAAATCATTGCACATTATGTCTCAATCTAATATATCATCACCTATGATAATGTATTAATGTTTCTATTCATGGAGTCCACCTCCAATGGCCAAGACAAACCATCTCCCGTTAGGGATATAGACAACATAACAATCTTTGCATAAATAAAGTGCTCAACTTTATTCTCTCGATTGTGGATCTTTATAATTTAGACCGTCACCTTTAGAATCATGTCTTCTACATAATATGTCCATCATATACCTAATTCTAAAGGCTTAGACTAATAGTCTCAGACTTTTGTTTGCTTATCATGCGTCCAACAAATATGAACGTAAAGAGGACAACAATTTGGAATATGAATAATAAATAAATTCTTTATTGATAAAAATATCTCCAAAAACATATTACATTTTTACTCTTTAGGGCATTAATGTGTAACAAAGAAAACTTGTGTATTTTATTTTAATTAAATATTTTATATTAAATCAAAGCAAGAAGACTTTTTAAAATTAATTAGCACTATTATTCTATATAAATAGAGGCTTTTTCTATTTATTAAGATATATGTTTATGAGTCTTGGAGAGATTGCGAATACTCTACTAATTTTTCCATTCATAGGCATGTAAGAGAAAGAAAGAAGAGTGAAGAAAAGTTCTTCAACCCAAGACCCGTTTCGCTCATGCGTTGAGATTAACAAATGAGTAAACGTTAGTTGAGTGATCATTAGAAATCATATTCCTTCTACACCCACACATACGTCCATCTGGTACCAAAGACTAGGCGAGAAAGACAATGTTTTGTCTTAAAGAGAATGACCTTTGCAAGTCACTTATTCATATTCATAAATTTTAGTAAGCAAAGTTTTGATATATATATATAATTATGCATGAAATTAATATAATCTATGTTACTGCCTGGGCCTTTTGAGTCTTTCTTTAATGCTTTCTTACTTACTTAGCTATAACAATTAAGAACATTTTTTTCATACATATGTACATAAAACTTTTTATTTTATATATCTTAATTTCATATCATTGTTTCCAAAAGATTTTAGGATTACTTACTTATTTTATATTACACCTTGTATCATACTTAGTATTTCCTTTCAAAATTTACATATCCCCAAATACTTATTATACAGCAAAAGCATTTCTACGATAATATCTATACCCTTGAGTACACATTTGCTCATATATCGCTGCCAGCTCAAATGTGATTCTACTCCGGCCTCTTGGTTGGATTCCTTATAGCATGAAATAACTAAGTGAGCTATTTCTTGGTAAGTCCAACAATAGCCTACAAATGTATTCTATTTGTATTCATAATCCATTTATGCTTGTTTATGAATTTTAATTATTCTTTTTATATCCTTAACTTAATTAGGGCCCAAGTAGTTATACCAAATACGCATACGGTCATCGTAATACTGAGATCGTGATATAACTTAGAACTACCCTTTCGTCGGGAGATAGGTACGACACTTTCTTATGTTATTTGGTGAATTATTTACCAATTCCATTAACTAATGGTGACACACCATGCATGATGTTTGATAATTTAAATTAAGTACATTATAAGTGCATTGGCTAGTATGTAATAATTAGCATTTTCGTAAACCCTTTTGTCCATGCTGTAGGTGGGGTTTAGAACTTACTTAGAATTTGCTCCACACTTATTCAATTTCTCGAGTCCCTCACTATCCATCTAAGTGTCCTGCTTAGACTCTTTTATCGTTATTAGCTAGCTTGTTTACGACTGATTATTTGTCGATAACTTAACTTAGACACCTAAATACTTAGTCTAACCATGGGTTAGTTTTTTAAAACAAACCCCAGTGTTTCCGAATTTATTTTCTCTTATCTCGTAAGCCTTTTCGTTACTGACAGATTATGGAAAAAATTTCTATTAAGGGTGCTTTTCTATTTTAGACGTTTCGAGGTCCGCTTGAGTAGGGGTGGCAAAATCGTGTTCGTATAAGCACGTTTACAGTATGACACATTTAGGCCGAACACTAACACAACACAATTAATAACTCTGCCAAAAATGCAAACACGAACATAACCCTCCTATGGCACGCGTAACACAGCACGTTTATGACCCAGTTAACTAAAAGTTAAAAAATTAAAAACGCCAATAAAGAAAATTAACAAAAACACAATATCTAATTAATACTAACCTACTAAAAATATTTCAAATATTTAATTTTTAAGATTAAATGTATTATAAACGGGCGGGTCGTGTCATGCCGTGTCAACACCCTAAATAGGGAGGACAAAGGACAAAATCAAAGTGTCCTAAGGCACCACCTAGATCACAGTCATATTACATTCTCTCACTCATTATTTTAAAAATGATGTGTTTTAACTTATAAAACATCCTATGTTTTATAAATCTAGTAAATAAAGCCAATTTTAATTATAAGGTCAAAGTGTGATAACATATTCCCATCCTATTTACACTTAAATAAATTACCAAATTTTTTAAAAAACTAAATTTATTATAAATAATCTAAGCTATCCAAAAATAAAGTATTTAAAATTAGATAACTTAAATTTAATGTAAATTTTACCAAGTTTTAACCATTAAACACTTTATTCATGTTATTTGGTTGATTGTGCAAATTCAAAGAAAATTAACCAATCTGATTAATTTAATCCTATTAAATTAATTTTAACATTATATTAAATCATATTGTAAACAACTCTATAAAATGTGAAATAATATGCAAATATATGCATGTCACATTACAATAACTAAGAGTGGGCACTTTCCTTCATGGCATATTTTAATGCATGAACATGTTATAAAATCATCACAAAAAATTATTAACATAAAATAAATAAATAGATTCTTGGCTAGAGCCTATGGGATAATTAAATTACCACCCATAAAAAATTGAAGGTAAAATTACAAAAGAGTATTCTTGTAATTACAAATTTTCCTATTCCATTTGATGTGGACTTATTCTTTTTAAGTTGTGGGCTGCTGAACAATCACCAAACTCTAAAGGGCTCAAAAGTCATTAAATTTGGCCTAATGTTCAATGGGTTTGTAAAACCCTAAATCAAGCAACTAAGCTCAGCATGTAACCCTACTCCAGGCAAGCATTGCAGACCAAACATTGTCGTCTCTGTTTAGTCTAGCCACTGCTAGTTTGACGCCAGCAGCACTCCATAATGCAAAGAACCCACTGACGATGAACAGTCACCTATGTGCTTCAGGCCGAGTGAACCGTCACTCATAGCCGAGTGAAAATGTCTCGGCCTTGAGCCTCTGCCTGCAGCATGGAAGGCCACCGGCACTTAGCCACTAGCGGCTCAGCTAAAAACAGTTAGCAACGCTCGACCCTAATTGCTGTGGCACTTGGTCGACAGATGAGTAGAGCAAAAATCACTTCAAGCCGAGCACCCCCATGTTGGCATAGACATAGTGTGTCTCACCAAATGTCCCATAAAATTAAATATAATTAATTGGTTAATTCAAAACGTAGTTATTTAATCTTATTAATTTAATACAATTAATTAATTAATTAATTAACTCTTATTGAGTTAAATGTGACAACATTTGTTACATCATATTATATGTTACAGAGAATATTTTTTCTATGTCACGTTAATATCTCTAGCATGGAACAATTAATTTAGAATTCACTAGTTATAAATAAAATATAATTCATTCTATGCTTTTGTTTTTAATCCAACACAGATTCAAGATCCAATAAATTCGATAATTAATTAAACACTCTAATTAAAGTGTTAAATTTATTTTTCTAGTATTATTTCACTAAAAACGTGAAACCGTACTCTTGAGATTATAATAATAATAATAATTACTTGAAGAAAAATAATGAGTAGCCCATTAATATAACTATTACATATACGTCAGTCCTTTATAAATAGTTTATAATAAGAGCAAGGTTTAATTTCCATTCACCTCTCCTATTACTTTTTTATCCCTGAGTTTAAATCATCCTCTAGTGAACAGTTAATTTATAATTTTATCATGATTGAGTGCTCTACTATTAAAGTCCTAAATTATCACTCAAAAGAACTATTTTTCTAACTTCCATTAGCAAAGAATGGAATCCATATCTATATCATTCCTAACTATTTATTCCATTATGTTTCCAAGATATAAAGTTTTAATATGTTGTTAGACAAATTTTACTAAGCTAGTCAAAAAATAAAATTTCATAAATGTAAGTTTAATAAGTACTTAGGATTAATACTGTCCTATATATGATCATCATGGTGATAAATTTAAATACTTTGTTTGTAACAGAAAATTATCAATTTAGCCCAGTCCTATATAATCTAATTATATAAAGTATCTCCAATCTAATGTTACATTAATCATTAGTTAAGGCTATTTCATTCTTAATAGGATTGGACCGTACTTATAATATTTAATTAAAAATCTCAAACTTTAATATATTATTACAGACTATTTATATTATTATCTATAAATTTAATCATCATATATATAACAATTATATGCTAAATTTATAGTCATATTAATAATCATGAGACTTTTTTATGTTTATTAAAGTATTCACAATACACATAAGCAACCAAATGAATTATAAATGCTATTTAATTTAATTAATCAACAATTTGCACAATTTCTGTGCTTTTAGCACATCAAACCCAACATTATTGTGATTATGTGGAGGCTACATATGTACTTTGTGTGCTAATCCAGTTTTCTACTTATGGATGAAACATACTGCAATATACTTTCACGTTGTCATATATGTTTCACATGTTTATGCACATGATCGGCTTGCCGATCCTCTGATCAAGTTGCTTTGCAGACGGCATCATTGCCTTCTTGGATCCAAGATCAGAGTCTCCAATGAATACTGCTTACTAGACAATCAGCCTCATATTTGAATTCTGTCTCCACCATCACCGGATGATCTCTCCATAGTTGTATTTTAAATTTTCTTTTTGTATCTTCGACTTTCTTTGATTTCCTAACACCAAATCTGGTGATTTCCTTTCAAGAATGTCTTCATTGCCTAGCATCAAACTAGGAGCTGATTCTCTCTAAAATCATTTTGTATTATATTTTATATACACACAGTTATACACGACAACGAAATCGAGGTTTTGATTATATCTGATGAATAGTTAAAAGATGAAGCAAACTGTCCAAGACTACACAAAAAGTAAAAAGATGTATACAATATTGAAGAAGACGTGAAATCATCAAATGAGTACCCAGTGGAAAGCTAGTCGCGATCCTAAGAGAAGCAAACCCAAAGCTGTCCTTCACATAGAGTCAGAGAAAAGATGGCTATTTTCTTTGGATGAAGTGAGTGAAGCATCTGCAGTCTCGCTTGAAAAGATACTAGTAGGTGTATCTTTAAACTCTAAATCTATAAGATAACTTGGCTTTGATCTAGCATCATCTACCTCAATATCTCCAGAAAGCATGCCGATGACGCGTGACATAGGCGGCCGCAACCATGGCGATGCTTGAGTGCATAAAAGTGCCACCTTTATCAATCTGATGGCTTCATTTTCATCAAATTCAGCTAATGTTAGATCCACCAGCTCCAAACTCTGGTCAATTTCATACAAGGTCCACGTCTACAGAGAATGATAATTTCATGAAATTTGTCACATGGTATATATTTTGATGCAGGTTTGTAAAAGAGTACAAGAAGATAAATGCAATAACTTTATATATATATATATATATACCCATTCAAGGAGATAAATCTTCTTAGTATCGAGGGTTTTGTAGAAGTTTGGCCGCCCGCTCACAATCTCCAAAACAACAACGCCAAAACCAAACACATCAGCCTTTTCTGTCAGGTGACCACGCAATGCATATTCTGGTGCCAAATATCCTCTGCAAGATCATGCAATATGGTTCATGAATCCTCATTTAATGTAATAAGAACACTAATGCTAAGGATTAGTTCTATGGTTAGTCCCTAAATTGGATCTTACTATTCCTCAAACATTAAAATCATGGCAATGTTAGTCTATAAAAACTTGCTAAAAAGTTCCTCATTGGTCATTTCACATAAAGATAAAGGGACTAAACCAGGAAAAGTTTTGAAAGCTTGGGAAAATAATTATTGCTCATAATGACCATTCATCCCTTTAACAAGAAAATAAAAATAAAAAGAACTATGTTTAGACTACTGTTTCTTGAATTTCTTCTTTGTAGGACTACTATTCTTGATTTTAAAATTCTGACTAAAACGAGACTTTGTACATGGTTTAAGGACCAACTGAAGGATTAATTTATGTCAAATAAAAATACTATCACATCGAGTAACTAAGGGTGTGTTTGTTTGGGTTTTCAAATCACTGTTCGAATCATTTTATTACAGTAATTTCTCTCATAAAAATTTAAATCTTCATTCAAATACTCTACTTAAATACTCGTACCAAACGCACCCTAAGATTTTAGGACAGCTTTGAGTCAAAAGAGAGATTACATCATCCTTGCAACTCGTGTGCTGACATGTGTTTTATTGTCATCATAGAGCTTTGCCAATCTGAAATCTGATATTTTAGGACAAAGCATTGCATGAAGCAAAATATTGCTAGCTTTGACGTCTCGATGTACAATCCATGGTCTGGATTCTTCGTGAAGGTAAGCAAGTCCTCTTGCTGTTCCCAAGCATATCTTGAAGCGGGTAGGCCAATCTAGGTGCAAGTCATTCTTTCCTGCAATGAGGTAGTGGTTTATTCAATCAAATGAAACCATTGCAAAGACAACTCTCCCAGACAACAATGAACCTTATAATATAGACAACAAAAAATGCATAAAAATTTACTTATAGAATGACGGTTGAAGACACTTCTGACAATAGATCACAGACGTGTTAAGTACTTAGGAAATCAAAGTTTAAACAGTATGATTACAAATAGCTTCATACCAAATAGTGCGATCAAGACTTCCATTGTCAAGATATTCATAAACAAGGATGCGTCTATTTCCTTCAATACAACATCCATACAATTTCACTAGATTGCGATTTTGCACGACAGATATGGTGGAAATTTTCGACAAAAACTGACTCCTTCCGTGGTGAGATGCTATAGAAAGTTGTTTAAGAGCCACTAATCTCCCATCTGAAAGTGTACCCTATATAAAGTAGGACATTTCAGTGCCGTATAGCCAGCAAAAAAGAAAAGTATAATCTATTTAATTGGTGAAAAGGAGTCGTGGTACTTCATTTCGACTCGAGTTTACATCTTATTTTTTCATAGCAAAAAACAATATTTCAAGACCAAATTTACCTTGTAAACATGACCAAATCCTCCTTCTCCTATCTTATTCGAAGGATTGAAGTCTTCTGTTGCAGCTCTTAGTTCTGAATAACCGAAAGTGTTGTGTTGGGGGCCTAAACCAAGAATCGCTGCAGATCAAAGAAAAAAGAAAATTCATATAAGACTGATATGGCCATCAAAAAGACACCGACCTTAAGGTGTTATTCTAATCGATGAAAAAGGTATCAATTTTATTCCATTAGGAATGGTTTTACACGTATATATTTACAACTGAGTGGTTAAACTAGGAAAAAAAATAAAACCAGAAAAAATCTTAAATAAAATCAGAAAAATCCACTAATCTTAGGCTATCCAATCCCCTAATCTTAGGCTATCCAAACTGATTCCCTGAAATCAGGGATTACAACATTTCCCAAAAATAAACGTATTTTCTTACATTCCCCCTCACGCTGATGAATGGATATTATCCATTCCAAGCTTGTTAAGTAAATTCTGGAAAACTGAACCGGATAGTCCTTTTGTGAATATATCTGCCAACTGATCCTTTGTGTGGACAAATGGAGTGCAAATCAGCCCACTATCAAGTTTCTCCTTTATAAAATGTCTGTCAACTTCTATATGCTTCGTGCGATCATGTTGGACCGGATTATGTGCAATGTTGATAGCTGACTTATTATCACAATACAATCTCATTGGACCTTCCCACTTAATCTTCAAATCTTCTAAAATTATCTTCTGCCATAAGAGCTCATAAATCCCCAGTGCCATTGATCTAAATTCTGCTTCTGCACTTGATCTTACAACCACGTTTTGTTTCTTTCTTCTCCATGTGACAAGATTTCCACCTAAGAATGTACAATAACATGAAGTTGATCTTCTATCATCCACTGACCCTGCATAGTCTGCATCTGTATAGGCTTCAAGACTCAATCCTTCTCCTCGTCTAAACAAAACTCCCTTACCAGGCGACCCCTTTAGATAATGTAGGATCTTGTTCACATCCCTAAGATGAGTCTCTTTGGGATTATGCATGAACTGGCTCACCACACTCACAGCATATGCTATGTCTGGTCTAATGTGTGATAAATAAATCAATTTCCCAACAAGCCTTTGATAATTACCTTTGTCAACTGTAGCATCGTCTTGGACATTACCCAGTTTATGATTGGATTCTATAGGTGTGTCTACCGGCTTACATCCCAGTTTACTTGTATCCTTCAGAAGATCAACCACATATTCTTGCTGAGATATGAAGATCCCTTGCTGAGAGTGAGCTACTTCTATGCCAAGAAAATATTTTAGTCTACCGAGTTCCTTGATCTCAAATTCTTTTACCAGACATCCCTTTAGCTTTTCAATTTCTTCCACATCATCTCTTGTAACTATTATGTCATCCACATAAACCAGCAACGCTGTAACTTTCCTTGAAGCTGAATGTCTCACAAACAATGTATGATCACCTTGGCTCTGTATGAACCTAAGGTTCAGCCTGACACTGGTAAACCTTCCAAACCAAGCTCTCGAATATTGTTTGAGTCCGTACAATGCCTTCTTCAATCTACATACCATTTGTTCTTCATTTGTAGAACTGAATCCAGGAGGAAGTTCCATATAGATTTCTTCTTCAAGATCACCATGTAAGAATGCAGTCTTGACATCAAATTGTTGCAATTTCCATCCAAAGTTGGCTGCTAATGATAGCAGCACTCTCACCGTATTCATTTTTGCAACAGGAGCAAATGTCTCAAGATAGTCTATGCCATAAGTCTGAGTATAACCTTTGGCAACCAATCTCGCCTTATATCTTTCTAATGAACCATCGGACTTATATTTCATGGTAAAGACCCATTTACACCTGACCAGTTTCTTTCCTCTTGGCAATTTCACCAAATCCCAAGTTTTGTTCTTTTCTAGAGCTTCCATTTCTACCTTCATGGCATTCCTCCAATTCTCATCTCCTAGTGCCTCGAATAATGTTTTGGGAATAGCAAGGTTATTAAGGCTAGTGAGAAAGGCCCTATGACTATGAGATAGGTTTTTGTAGGACATGAAGAGATATAAGGGGTGTTGGGTACAGGTCCTAGTTCCCTTCCTCAAAGCTATAGGGATGTCAAGATCATCTTCTGTTTGGGTATCTGGTATATTAGAATTAGGAGTGGTTGACTTACTTGCTTCATTAGTCACTGGGTTTGGATCAAATGATTGCACTTGCAATGGTTGAGAAGATGGCCTTTTCTTTCTTAAATAAACCTGAAGCGGATGAGCATGGTTTATCTTTTATGCGACAGGTGTAGAAGGAGAATCTCTTTCTCCTGACACGGGAACAACAGTAACAGAGGACGGCTGGGATTGCAAAGTCTCAGATTGGAGCTCGGACTGAACGGGAATGGAAGTAGATGTCTTAGACACGGGTAGATCAAGAAGAAAAAAATCTTTATCTTTCTCTTCCATGAATGTCATCTCCCCCTAAAGGTAAGAATGGTGAAAGTATTGATCATTTTCAACACAGGCGATATTAGCAGACACATAAACTTTTCGTATGGGAGGATGATAGCACTTATAGCCCTTTTGAGTGGACGAGTAACCAACAAAGACACATTTGAGAGCCCTTGGATCAAGTTTGCCTATTTGGTGTGAATGGACATGAACAAAGGCAACACAACCAAAAATTTTTGGAACAAGGTTGTTGGTAACCTGGAAGTGGGGGTAGAATTTTGCAAATAATTGTGCTGGACTCTAAAAATTGAGTGCCCTCGTGGGAAGGCGATTTATGATGTGTGCTGCGGTTAACACGGCTTCCCCCCAAAAAATTTTTGGAACATGTTTTTAAAAGAGAAGGGCTCGGGTAACTGCTAAAAGATGACCATTTTTTCGTTCGGCTACTCCATTTTGTTGGGGAGTGCTAATACAGGATGACTCATGAATGATGCCATGTTGTTAAAAGAATGGAGAAAGGACTTGATTAAAATAATCTTTCGCATTATCAGATTGGAACCGTTTAATCCCAATCCCAAATTGTGTTTGAATCATATTAAAAAAATTTTGAAACACAAGACTCACATCCGGTTCATTTTTTAAGAGAAAGATCCATGTCATACGAGTACAATCCTCAATAAATGAAACAAACCAACGAGCACCAAAGATGTTGGGTACAGTAGAGGGCCCCCAAATGTCACTATGAACAACAGTGAATGGAATAGATGTTCTTTTATTGCTTATTGGAAAAACAACACGTTTATGCTTTGCGAGTTCACATACATCACAATGAAAACTTTCAACTGCAATTTTACTGAATAATGAAGGAAATAAAATTTTAAGGACACGAAATGATGGATGACCAAGACGAAGGTGATAAAGCCAAATCTTGTCTTTATTGGATTTGAATGACTCAGAAAGAAATGACAAAGAGGAACGATTCTCAACTTTATGTTGTGCACTCGGTTCTTCAAGATAGTAGAGGCCATCTCTTTCCCTAGCACGTCCGATCATCTTCCCCGTACCCTGTTCCTGGAATTCACAATGAGAAGGATAAAAAATCACACTGCAATTGGCTTCTTTGGTTAGTTTATGGATTGACAGGAGGTTGGTGAACAATTTTGGGACATGGAAAACATTTTTTAGTGTAAGTACATCACTAATAAAGATATCCCCTTGACCAGCAACTGTAGTGACTGAACCATTAGCTATGGTGATTTTCTTATTACTAGGACAAGTGTATATGAGATAAATTTTGTAGAGGAAGAGGTCATATGGTCTGTAGCTCCCGAGTCAATGATCCATGTGTTTGAGACTTTATCCAAAGCATTAGGGATATGAGAAGGGATAGATATACCTGAGAAGGCTAAATTAGAAGTACTTGCTGATGATGATGGCTTCTCCAGTGAGTTCAGGGGGACTGTGATCGAGAGGTGTGGCTGACTTCTGTGGTGTTTGACATGGCTTAAGAGGAACTGAGAGAAATATAAGTAAAAGGATGGGCGAAGGAGAAGAGAAAATTCTGGATTGAGAACTAGAAAATGGCAAACCAAATCCAAGCAGAGAAACAATGGGGCGAAAAAGAAAAAAAGAGGAAAAAATTCTAGAATGAGAACCAGAAAAAAAATCAAATTTTCCAGAAAAAGCACCTAGAGCTCTGATACCATGCTAAAAAAGGTATCAATTCTATTTCATTAGGAATGGTTTTACACGTATATATTTACAACTGAGTGATAAAAATAGAAAAAAAAAATCAGAAAAAATCTTAAATAAAATCAGAAAAATCCCCTAATCTTAGGCTATCTAATCCCCTAATCTTAGGCTATCCAAACTGATTCCCTGAAATCAAGGATTACAACATTTTTAAAAAATAAACGTATTTTCTTACACTAATGTATGATTGTACATTTTTCTTCTTCATTGTTTGATTTTCTCTTTATATAAAATACCGCAGCAAGCAACAGCAGGAAAACAGACACAACAGGGATTGTAATACCAAGGATCAAACTTGTCTCGTTGCTGCCCCCTTGACCAGTTTTTCTAATCCCAGAAAACTTAGGTGTGAAATGTGATCAATAAGATCCCGTAATTTGTCAGTAGAAAACAGTAGTAGTGAAGCATATAAAATCATATGACATTAAATACCTGAAGCAACGTGGATAGCCGCTATCAACGGACCGTAGTAATCTTGTTTCGGTATGCAGCAGGTTCCCTTACCAGCCCAGAACAAATGGATTTCAAGATAGTTCTCGGAAACAGTAACATTGAATACCTTCACTATTGCTCTCTCTACCCCACCAGCTTCCTTGGCTATCTCAAAGTCCTTTTGTTTAAGAATTCCCTGAAAATGAATATTGGGGTCAATAACTGTATGGAGCTTCTTTGATCTCTGCAGTTGATCTTAATTTGGAACGCACGGTGCCATATATATTTTCCCTTCATAATTTACTATTCATTACCTGAATATAAATATCAAATATGCGTCTTGCAAGGCCTGCCCATTTCTGCGAGCTCCGATTAGGAAAACCAATTTCTGCAAAGTGCAAGGTTATCGTGTAATTCCCATTCACAAGGCCAAGACCATAGTATCTTAGAGACCCTGGACACATCCTCGCAGTATGGAAAAGCTCTGGGTTCTCATTGCTGCCAGTAACTTCTGCCCGGGTACCTTCCAGATCTAGCTTGTCGGCAAACAAGCCCACCTTGCTAACTGCCCACCTCTCATCTACGACATAAAACTTGGCTGGCCCAAGAGACAAGTTTTCAGCTTCATAAACTATGCCAGTTTTTCCCCTCACTTGCGGTCCCCCACAGTTGATTGAGAAGTTTGCATCTGTGAGATCCCATAGAACAAGACTGTCATGATCAATGCTTCATAACAAGGATACAAAATGGAACTTGATTCAATTACTATGCAAGTCTCACAATGATCCGGTACACTGAAGAGAAATTTTCATAAAACTTAAAGTGGGTGCCTCTATCTGTAACTAAGCATTCGATGAAATTGACAAAAAATAAGTTAGATGATTTTCATTTACATAATGGGGAAGCTCTATTGCATGGAAAGTTTCTTTGAAGACAATCCAGTCCAGGAATTACTCTGCAATTAAAACAAAGAATTACTGCCCTATTACGAGACACGAATCAAAAAGGAGTACGCTGAACTATAGAAATGTTTACTGTCGCACTCACGATTTGTTTGAGCTGTCAAATACAAAGTTGTTGGCTACCAAGTTCCTGCACAAATTTACTTTGGTCATATTCTAGGATGTATGCCAAAGCATTGATCATTTCCACGCTCCCGCACATGATGAAATATGTGGAGAAGCATTGTGTTAAATGTAAAAGATGAAAAAGAAAAAGAAAGAGACTTACAGTTGCGACAATGAAGTCACCCACGGAGGTAAAGGACCTGATAGGTAATTGTAGGATAAATCTCTGTGCAGATTAATACACAATAAGAAAATTTAAGTACACATATGATGCATAAATACATAAATAATACAGATTAAGTTCAATCAGCAAAACAGCAAAAACAGGAAGCAAAAGCAACAGTTCATTGAATCGTACTGTTAAATGTCACCAGCAACTAGCAAGAAAAAAGACTTCTAATAGTCCTAGAGTAAAACAATTGGTAGCTACAATGGTTATGTTAAAAATAATTCCCAACATGCATCTAGCAGGCTGCTCTTGAAGTGTTGCTGGCATATTTCAAAGTAAGTAATTAAATGCTTTTGGAAGGACTTACTCGCCCGGGATATATTTACCACGGCATATTAGTATCTAGAATCAAATTTATATGATATCGTAACATGAACACGAAAACTTACATATTTTGAAGATTTGCACTCCATTGGCTAGGAATGATACCAGACAGACTATTGTTTCCTAGAAATCTGAGCATTTTGGTGAACCACATTAGAAGACACCAAAAAGAAAAGAAACAAAAAGAAGACGTCATAAGCTTGGCTAGGAGAAAATTTAAATTTGGAAAGGTGGAATGATGGTAAAGGAAACAAAAAAAAAATGACATAAATAATAAAATTTCTGCTATTCATTTACAAGTGTGTGAGATTACTCATAGTGAACAACGAGCTGGGAATCTCGCCTGTTATATCGTTGAAACTCAAGTCTCTGCCAAGATCAACAGAAAGGTGTGTGAGAACATGACATTGAAGACAACTTTTGCTAATAGATTTCTTAGGATTTCAAGCATCTGTCTGTTTGAACATACAATCTCTTTAGACTTTGAAGCCTGGATCCAATATTCGATGGAATTTGGTCAGTTATCATAGCATTTCTTAGAATTCTGTTGAAAGAAAAATGGGGAAAAAATATTAATAATAGAAATTACATAAATGGATGTAGAATATACACGAAAAAAAAAAAACAGAAAATATCTTCAGATCAACGTATAATTGAATTGAGAAGTTTGTTATCTTACAACTCTTCCAAGTTCTCCAAATTTCTGACAAAATCAAGAGAAGAGCTGCCGTTGTATATATCACTAATTCGGCTGCAGAATATACAGAAACATAGCCAAATTAAGCAACTTTCATTTCTGTAGAGAGGAAGAAAAAGAGAGAGTTTATGATACACGTTTACTCACAGTGACTTCAGTGAGGTCAATTGAGAAAAACTGGATGGTATAGGACCTTCAAAAGAGTTGCCTTGCAATCTCCTACAAAATCATTTTAGAGGCTTGCTAACCTATAATTTCCATCACAATTATGCTGATCTCTATTCATAATGTAACAGCATTAGATTAAATAATAATAATAATAATTCTTACAATTCAGTTAGATTTGTCCAGTTTCCAATGAAGTCCGGTATCTTCCCTGAGAAAGGACTGTCTGTTGTGTACCTGATATCCAACAGGTGAATTACACTGATGAGTAATTAAGCCCACCAAAGAGTAATTTTTTAAAACAAAAGGGGGCCAACAAATATTAATAACAGGATCTTATCCTTACAACACTCTCATGTTTCGAAGGTTAGCAAATGTTGGAGGAATTTCACCAGTGAGTCCACAACTGTCTATATAACTGCAGAAAATCAAATTGATATGCTCAAAATCATTAACTTATACATCCATGAGTTAAACAAGTATGAAAGATTCTTCCTTGTACTCTAGTTTACAGTAGTTTTTATGTAGCTCTTTGAAGTAGAGAGAGTTCTATAGTACCTTAAATTTTACCCTATAGCTGTGTTTTGAATCCTTGAATGTGTATCAAGGTTTGCCAGTTTTGTGTACTTTTTCATTTTGGTGTAGTTTTGATCAGATTTAAAGTTCAAAAACATGCACTACTTGTACAATGCCCTACCATATAAAGCTGAAAAAAATTCTGATTGCTATGTAATTCTTGATTGTATTCAGCTTGTAAAGGAAAAAGTCTATGAAAGATCTTGTATTAGAAATCCTCCTTGAAACAAGCTTCAATATAATCGAAGAACCATAAAATGGTTTTGACTTTTGACCCTGAATGAACAAAACTTACATTAGCATTAGATTGGGCAAGAAACCAAGCTCTGGCGGTAGCGTTCCGGAGAAGTTGTTTGATCCCAAGGCACTACAAGTCTCATTGATTAGACATATAAATATATCATAACAATAATCAACACATTAAGAGATGTATCCCAATCACACTTTGCCTTGTTATGTCTGTCCATTAATGTTACTACTCTTACCCGGTTTGTCCTCAAGAAATTCAAAGCTTTAATTTAATTAACAGTTAACTGATACATTCCAACAAAAATTTGTCTCCCTTTTTTTTTTAAAGGTTAAATGTAGACTAAAAGTTTAATTACTTACATCATAGTGAGTTCCTTAAGATTCCCAATCTCCTTTGGAATAGTTCCATAGAAATCATTGTGGGAAACAGACCTGAAAGTAATTAACAAAAAAAAGTAGTCAATAATGATTTTTTTACTCGTTTGATACAAAAATAAAAAAATAAAAAAATAAATACTTGAAGAGAATTTTGGACACCTTGTCCTTTTCAATATACACTTACAGTACTTGCAGAGCAGACAAATTCCCAATAAATGCTGGCAATGTCCCAGTGAAGTAATTCAAGTCAATCTTCCTATAAAACAGCATTATGTGGTACTAATAATTCAGCTATTTTCAATAAGGGAACACCATGTAAATTAAATTAAAATGCATGTCCATTTAGAAAAAGAATAAAAATTAAAAAAAGAAGAAGAAGATAAATTAATGTTAGCTTTGACAAGTTAAAAGCAAGAACAAAAGAGAAGTAGGTGTTTGAATCCATACAAATATGTTAGATATTTCAAAGACGTAATCTCCTCAGGAATAACTCCATGGGCGTCCAATGACTGCACTCTCCTGTATAAATAAACAATAACATTAATGAAAGTTTATTTTTATTTTTTTTAATCAATATCAAAGAAAGTGCAAAGGGAGTAGATGGTGGAGAGGACATACAAATGAGTGATGTGGCATGTGTTGTTGTTGTTGTAAGTGCAGTTACATTTGATGTTGGGATTGTCTTCGTTCTCAATATTTTGTGGGTTATTGATAGCAGATCCTGTGCATGGCTCTCCACTGATGTTCCACATGGGGTTTGCTTTTACATTCCATTTTTTGAATATTGTGTTCAATGCCTTCACTGTATTGCAACGACATTACATTATCATACTAAAATAGCAATAAAAACTAAGAGTTTGAACTAAAGTTGATTTCAAATTCAAAATTTATAAACAAAATACTATAGTAAAACTAGTGTGAATAACAATTTTGTGGTTTAAACCAAGTTGCAAGGATGTGTGTATTTATAAGAAGTGTATTAAATGAGATTAAGAGATATTTGCGCGATAGGTCCCTAGCTTACTAACCTTTGGCATTTGGTCCTCATTTTATAGAATTTGGATATTCAGCTCCCAAACTCTTAATTTGTTGACACTTAAGTCCCCATTTTATTAATTTAGACACTCAGATCCCTAAACTCTTAATTTTTTGGACACCTCTATTTTAAGAATTTGGATATAGAAGTCCTCAACTCTTAATTTGTTGTTACTATTAGTCCTTTTTTTTTTTTTTTGCTCTTAAATGTCATACGAGATTACAATATTTTCATGCTTATGGTTCCTTAGATACTAAAAACAAATATATATATATATATATATATGTATTTTACTAAAGGGTCCCCAAGAACATATATTTTTGTATTTTTACAGAAGCAATAACAAATTATACTTCAAAAAAAAAAGAACGAGTTTTTGGGAACCTTTCTGTTAAAAAAAAAAAAACACATCATTTTTAAGACCTAAGGAACAAAAAATCTCAAAATATTGATATCTTATAAGGCATTTAACAATAAAAACATGATAGAGATTAACAGTGCCAACAACTTAAGAGTTTAGGGACTTAACGTCCAAATTCTTAAAATAGAGACCTACATGCCAACATATTCAAAGTTTAGTATTCTAAATATCCAAATTCTTAATCTGAAGACCTAAATGTCAAAGGTTACAAAGTCTGAGACCTAATGGTGCAAAAATTTATTCAATTTGCGACTCAAATAAGCAACAATGTATTATATATACATATAAAAATATAAAATTTTAAACATTCTGAAAAGGTAAAAAAAAAATTGAGGAAGGAGACAAACAACATAATTTAGGTATCAGGCCATATTTCATTTCTATAGTTTTTTGCTCTGAGCATTTTTAGAGTTTTTTTTTTCTTCTCAAGATAAAGTGTTTGAAAACATAGTTGAAACTAAAACATTATAGCAAACAAAAGGTGTACATTATAGCACATTTTTATTTTGCACTATAACATGTAAGAGTCTTATACTATAGCAGTTGAAACTTATAGGTTCAAACTCGGTTGTCAAACAAAGCCAGTTCGAGACCATTGTTCTACCATTCCAAATAAAATATGCTATTTGGTTTAAATATTTTAAAATCTACGCTTCTGAAGTTTAAAAGCATACTATTTATCTCTTTTTAAAAAATGGATAATCTACCATCATCCTTCCTTGATTTTTAAAACAATTTTTATGACTTTGATTAATTGTTTAAATCATGACATGATAATATGACTTAGAATCGCATACATTTAGAGGAAAAATAAAGGATGCTTTAATGACCATTGTTCTATCATGGCAGGTGTCACTTGTTGACGAGTCTGCCTTCCTTGGGGTGGTTGCCCACAGTTTGAGGAATAAATTTTATTTTTAAATGATTTACGATTTGATATTTTTTTATGGAACAAAACAAAACCAAACCAAATAATTCATAACGGTTTAGGTGATTTATATCTAGAATTTTTAATAATTAATAAAAACTATAAAATGTCTAAAAATTATCCTTTGAAGTTTTTGTACAAACTAAAAATTAAACTACAAAGTCACGATAATTCAAAACAAAGTTTAATAATAACCAAATTAAAAAATAAAAAATATAACTAGATAACATAAGACAATATAATTAAATTTAAATTTAAATTAAAGTTTTTCACTGGTATTGTTAACCTCCCTTCCTGCTAATATTTTTAATCAACAAAACTGCGGTAAATTAACCCAGTGGCAGAGAGAGACAACATGACAGTGATAACATAGCAAATAGGTTGGCGGTGGTGAAAAGAGAAGAAATTGATAGCTAAATGGGATGAGACTAGGGCTTTATTTCATGAGTTAGTATTAATTATATATGTTGGTTTTTTTAATTTGATTTTATTTTTTTAGATGCTGGTGGTGGATGATTAGAAAAAGTATAATTATACAATGTGGTAAAGTGCATATTATATTGGTAGTTTTTTTGTAATAACCAATGAAAGAAATAAAAAATAATAAAAATTCTTATATTAAAAATAGTTTAAAATAAAAAATTATATAATATGATGATTTAATGAGCTATTTAAATAGCAATTTAGATAGACTACTTGTACAGTTTAAAATTCAAACCATTAATCAAACTATTTGAAATATTTATATAAAAAATCACATAAATCATAAACCTGTTTAAAATTAAAATAAAAATCATTTGTTTAATTTAAATTAGGTGGTGTGGACGAGATTTTTAACCGCGGGACTTCCTATCCTATTAAAAAGAGAGCAACTCGATTCAACACCGTTTGTCACAAGGTACTCTAGGGCCGTGGTGTTACGTGGGCCATGCAGCCCCCATATGGCAATTTGTTTTCTGCGCAGAGACGCAGGTGGCAGTTGTTGACGAGTCTGCCTTTCCCACTCACCAAATAGTGAAAAGACGTAACCACCCCTGTGGCGGCTAGAGCCTAGGCAAGCTAGGACCATGGTCGCGTGCGTATGCTTTAGCACTACAACTTGCCTTATAATAATTAAATTCCAGCGTTACACTTATGCACAAAGAAGCTCAGCCCCATCATTTTATAGAAACAAAATAACAAAATAAAATAATATTTCTCAACCTAATTTACAACTATTTTTTCCAAAATCCAACTACAGATACCCAGTTAAAAAAAAAAAAAAATCTAATTTCAGATGAAGATTATCAACACGTTAAATTTTCGGTTTAGAAAATGAAATGAAAACCAAAAAAAAAAGAAAAAGAAAAAAGGAGACCAAACCAAACACAAGTCTAGTTAATCCAAGTTCATGAAATGAGTGAAAAGTGCTTGATTGCTTCTCTTGCAATTAGACAGATGCTGAAAAAGAAAAGAAGAGAGATGAAAGCAAAGTAAAAGTACCTTCAGAAGGGTCTGTGGTGGCGTTTTGAGCTATGCATTTCTGAGATGACAAGATTAATAATAAGAAGATGAACAAGTAGAAGAGATCAGTACAACTCCACCAAATCCTCATCAAAGCTTTGTATATTCTTCTAATTTTTCTTTTTTCTTTCTTTGGAATGAAAAACCTTGTTGCCTTGGCAAAGTCAGAATACGAAGAAAGAGCTAGAGTTGGGTCAGGAAAGAGGAAGGAGATGGTTGATTCAAACTCGGATATTTATAAACAGCATTATACATTTCGACCGGGCTGTGGTCCGACCCTCTCAGTGAGATGGGCTCCACTCGGTGGGTCCCACTGGAGGACCCACTAATGGGACTCACCGAGTGGGTCCCATAGTGGTACCCCACCGGGTGGGGCCCATCGAGTGGGTCCCACAGTGGGACCCACCCCACTAAAAGGGCAGGGCCATGCCATAGCCCGGTGGGAAAAAAAAAAGTTTTTCGATATTTATTGGCATTATTTGCATTGTTGACCCCTGAAATTCTCATCCACTGTCATTATTGTCCCCTGAAATTTTCTTTTGCGCAATTCGATCACCAATTTAAAGATGTATGGCGACGATTCCTCGTTGATGACATTATTATATGTATATATTTGGAATAAGTTTTACGATGTAAAGCAAATACAGTATAAAGTTTCTTATATTATAATATGTTATTTAAATTTTAGAGTTAAAACTTTTTTTCAATACTTTTATAAATGGTCTCTAATTTTTTGTAATTATTAATATCAATGGTTTTTAAATTTTATTTGATTATTAATATTAATAGTTTTTAAATTTGAAGGTGTCTCTCATTTTGTCTTTTTTAATCTTAAAAATTATCACTTTATTATCTAAGCTTTTAAAACTATTCATTTTGCAACTTGAATTTTAAAAATCACCATTATGCTTTTAAACTTTTAAAACTTTTCACTTTGTCTCCTAAATGTCTGATTTTCTTCTCAAATAAATGGAATAAAGCCTATATAATTCGTCTGTGGGTCACCTATAAAAACAAAAATGAGATTTTATCACTCTTACGTTTTATTTCACATTTACACTCTCACTTGACGTCTTTGTTTTTTTTATTATTATTATTTGAACTCCCATCTAGGAAGGAGCTTGCATGTATATTTCTTCTAATTTTTAATGCATAACTCATTCAATAAGTAGATATTGTTTGTCGATATTTAAATTGAAAAACTAAAGAAGATAAGTTGCGCATTAAAGATGAGGAGGTATCGGCAAATAATATCGAGAAGAATTGTTTACACAGACCATTATTAAATGAGAGCATATAAAAAAATGTTAAATGAGAGTATAAACATGAAACAAAACCTGAGAGTGATAAATCTTATTTTTGCCCTATAGTTGACCCATGTATAATCATATAGGCTTGTCTCTTTGAATGAAAAATAGAAAAACAGGAGGTAAAGTAAAGAACTTTGAAATTGATAGAATGAATGCCCATAAAGTATATGATGTTGTGTAATTGCACATTTATAAATAAATATGCTGAATTTATTTAATTTTTTTGCTTGTATGTATTATGAATACTTTAAGAGTATCATAAAAATTTCATAATTATCTATGTGACTTTAAATATTATATATAGATGTTATATACAATAGGATAATATTTAAACATGATAATTAAGATAGTTAGTAATATATAATTAATTAGTCAATTAAATTATGAAATCTTTAATTAAACATAACTAGTGCAAGTCATTTTCATTAAGAATATAGGATCGGGACATGATGGGATATGAACAGCTAATAATTTCCTTTAAATATAGCAAGTTCTAATCATATCAACAGATGATCATATATAAGATGATCTAAATCCTAAGTTATTAGTAGACTTGTATTTATGGATTTATGTCTTTTTACTTGGTACGGATTTGAAGATCAAATCTTATTCCTTATATCTTGGAGAGATGATGAAGCAAGCAGCCAATAATGTTTATGTTACAAGATGGAATCTATTCTTTCTCTAACGAGAAGTAGATAATTCTCTTGAGCATTGATTCGGGGCTTGAATAATAAGAGCGCTCAATTTATGATTAAATTCATGAATTTATTAGTCATTAAAAAATCAATAGCACTGAAGGATAAAGAAGTAAGTAGAGAGGTTAATGGATTTTACCTAGCTCTAATTATGAATTATTTATGGAGGATCGACTTATATGTAATGACTATATCAAATAGACAACTCTAAGAAATGAGTAATTAAATATCTATAATTTTAAGAGTGCAATTTCAAGAATTTAGTGGAGCTACATTAGAATTAATAAAAAATTAAAATATTAATAAAAGAATTTAATTAATATATTGGTTTTATTAGAGTTTGAAATTATGGGTCCATTAGTCCTCCCACTATCCTTGTAAACACTATTTGGATAAGTGAAATTATTGGTTTAAATAATTAATTTAGAATTATGAAATTGTAAATTAAATATCACTTAAAATATATTAATTATGAATTAATTTATATTTATTAAATAATTAGATATTTAATAAATAAAATAAAATAATTAATTTTAGAAATCACACAATGGGTGGGTCCCACTATGTATGCCCACACAGTAAGAGGGTCCCATTGTGTGTGGTGCCTATGTCGCAAAAGGAAAGTCCTCTTGTGCACATCAAAGCTTGTTTACAAGGTTCCTATATTTTGTATTTTTAATTTTGAATATAATGTGATTTAAAACAAATATGGAAAGTTTAATTTGGAGACAAATGAGAATGGATAACAAATAGATTTTCTCTTCCTTTTCCTCTAAATTGGTGCCATACACAGATATGGTATCTATGTGTGTGGCACCCATAAGATTACATGAATGGGAAACTTATGTTCTTTATTTTAATTAAATATTTGATATTAAAATTAAAATAAAGAGACTTTTCAAATTTGATTAGCTTAATTATTCTCTATAAATAGAGGCCTCCTCTATTCATTTGATAGGCACACACACATACATACTTGTGCATCTTGGAGAGACTGTGAGTACTCTGTAAAAAAACACTCATATAGACGTGCAAAAGAGAGAGAAAAAAAGAGAAGAAAAGTTCTTATATTTCTTGAGTGACCTAAAGAAACCATATTCCTTCAATGCCATTCGTTTGTCCATCTAATGTCGAGAAACTAAGCGATGAAGATTTGGTTTCAAAGATGAAGAACATCCTTTTCAATCTACATTATGCTTCATCTTTATCTCTCTATCGATAAGCAAAGTATTTATATATTTATTTATACGTGAAATTATATAATCTATAGCATTTTAGAAAAGTTTTGAGAAAATTTTTGTTATACACGATACTTTTACCAAGTTTCTACCATATTTTTTGTGAAAAAAGGTTTTTCCAAACCAACAGAAACGAGGAAAAAAAGGTAATTTTCAAAACTTAAAGGGAAAGTGAAGATTTTTGAAATTCAGAGAGTAAAATGATGATCTTTAAAGTTTAGTGGGTAAAATGAGAGAAATTCTATTTAAAGACCATTAATGTGTTAATAACTTTTTTTTTAATTGGATATATTATTATAAGGGATACAGGGAACTTCGTAATTGACCTTTTCCATTTCAGGAGACTTTTGGATATTGAGAGTGACAGTGTTGACAACTGTAGCTCCACCCAAACCCTATAAAAAAAAAAAAAGGCCAAGACAAAAAGGGCAATAATATGTCTTCTTTCGGGTGAATTTTGCATTCAATAAATTTTTTATGTAATTGTTTTCGTGGCATGTACCATATGCAAGTTGCTCATGGTTACTGTGTGCTTGGTAGGAGAGAGATGGATCAAGGAGGTAGGGGTGGAAGAAGGGACCCAATTTCTTGTTTGATTGGAGGAAAGAAAGGAAAGAAAAGAGAGATGGAGAGATGACTCTTTTTTTTTAGGCTCACCAAAACTACTTTTAATGATGAAAGGATTTACCAAATTTATCATGTTTGAATTTAAAAGACTATTTTAACCTTGTAAAATTATTAAATAAATAACAAAAATAGATATAATTAGATTAAAAAAAACTATCATCTATCAGTTTTAACTCCTTCCTTCCTCTATCAAACACCTTAAAAGATTGTCATAATTTTCTCTATCTTTCACATTTTCACCGTTTATATAAGTTTCTCTATCTTCTCTATTCTCAATCTGGAGCTCTGAGCAAATCCAAACTACATGTCATGATTGTTATTATTTTTGAGGAAGAATATGTTGTCGCACTACTTGTAGCGTGTTGAAAGATGAAAAGAAACAAAAGTGAATGACAATGATATAAATAAAATAAGTGAGGTCGAGGACCAAATGATATTGTCTTCCCATAATTGTTGTTGTCTGTGGTACATGGTTTTGTTTTTCTCACATAATATAATATAGTTCAGTAATAAGTACGGTACATTTTATGATACTAGTTGAGACTATTGGTGATTATTATTATATCTCAAGTAATAAAAACAAAGGCCCTGTTTGCTTTTGTTTTTATAATTTTTAAAAATATTTTTACATATTTTTTGAAACAAAAATTTTAAACACATTCTCAACATAATATATTTTTTGAAGCAAAAATTTTAAAAACATTCTCAACACAATTATAAAAAAAAATTTATTTTTTAAAACAATAATATTTTCACATGTTTTGAAAACAATACCAAACGACCCCTAAGTGACACATATAATACATGACTTCCACTTTCTAGAGCCTTGGCTCTGTCTCGTCTAATTTCAGTACTACAATCCAAGGCCTTAGAGTTGCGGCTCTAAGAAGCTAAAGTTGCAGCTCTGGCTCAATTTGTTGCTGAGTAGAAAATCCATAGAGTTAAGTGCTGCAACGTCGAGAAGGTGAAGCTACGGCACCCCGTCTATGTTTTTTCTGATTTGAATATGTGTGTTTCGTGTTATTTCTAATTGTAGTATTAATTCATTGTATTATTTCATTTAAAATTAATTATCTGTTATCAACAAACATGTTTGTAGTAATAGTTATGTTGATTTATGAAAAAAAATCTTTAAGTGAAAGGTTGCATGATTTATAACGGTTACATCGATCTGTTCATGAATTGACACTTTTGGCCTTACGTAAACGCTTCAGAATTCTTGGGTTTCATATCTTGTACTAAAATACAATAATATTGCTAGCTATCGTATTCATGATTTGTTGCATCTTGGGGGTTATTTGCTACTAAAATTTCGTTAACAAACTATCATAATGGGAGCAAATAAAACCTTAAAGGTAGTAATCCTTTAGCCTCAAACCTAACTCTATTTTCAGATAATCTGGAGTTATATTTTCATTCAGTAAATATAATTAGGACATTTGTCTCATTAACTGTTAAAAAATGATCCAAATGATGTACTATTAAATTTTACATATAAAAGTAGTGATATTGTTTTTTTAATCAAATATTAAATTTAGCACACTAACAATTTAAATTTAGGGCAATTCATATAACTGTCACTTTTTAAACTCAATTTTTGTTTATACCACAAAATATTAAAAGTTTTTATGCTACAAACTTGAAGCATGTCCCACGGAAAATATCCACATGTTTCTCGGGGGATTTTTTTACATCTCTTGAGGACATATCACATACCCCTGTGGGACATGTTTCTATGTCCTGATGGGACGTGTTTACATGTCTCTCTAGGACATTTTTTGCAAACATTTAATATTAATAATTGATATATTAATATTTTTAATACATCAATTATTTTAAAGGGTAGTGTAGTAATTTTAATTAAAAATGGTCCAATAATTTTTCCATCTAAAATTAAATGGCAATAACCAAATCATACATTTTTTAAACAGTTAGACCTAGTTAAATAAAAAAAAAGGTTAGAGACTAAATTGTACATTTTTAAAAAGTTGGGACCTACTGAGCTATTTATCCTAATTATTAATTAAATAAATTCTTTTCATGTATTTTATAGTTATTCTTTAATCAAACAATTTTTTCATATTTTCAAACTAGAATTATCAATACTCATCCAAACATATTGGATATCCTTTTCAAATTAACATTTTAACTGTACATACAAATAATAGTTCGGATTAATGCTAAAACTACTTAATTTAGATTTTTCTGTTCAAACTGAAAAACTTTAAAATAACACAATTTGAACGAACGAACCAAACGGGACATTTTGAGAATTTCAAGATGAAGTTTTTATAAGGTTGCCTAAGAAGACCAACTCTCACATGACCGTCTTTATAGTTGATCTCCCTCGCTATAGACAATACGTTAGAGTGAGGAGAAATAGAGAACAGATAGAATATAAATTGATCATCATTTTAATAGCTATGTCACTGTAGCGTTGAGGATTTCACTATAGAACAAATGCAGGCTAAATTCAAACAGAACAAAACTACCCACCTTTTCGTTTTGTCTAATTGAATATGCAATTAGTTTTGACTTATGGTTTCAAATGGACCAAGTAACTTGTTCAAATGATTTTTGGAAAAGGAAAAGCAACTGGATAGGAAGTGGGAATTGAACAATATATCTATATATATATTGCATATTGGTCAGAGGGATGACGGAATGGGTTGAATTTAGAGGCAGGAAGATGGCAAGTTATTTACGTGGGGGAAGAACAAAATGTGTGGGCGGGGGCTCACCTCTTGTTTGAGTTCTTTTCCTTTTTCCCACTTCACGAGATCAAATCATACTGCCTCGTACCCACGTGCATATTCTGCTTGTTATATATATATTTTTAAATATACGATAATCTATAGTAGATGTATGAACACGTCTTAAAAGGCGTATGTGTTAGAATTTAATTTTATAACAAAAATCATCGTCAAATTAGGATTGTTCACGTCAAAATACCGAGAGAATTAATAAGATATAAAAACTAATCTGAATTCATAGATTAAGATGTGATTTTTGATTCCATAGATTAAGGATTTTTCAAGTCTAATACGTAAATCCTCTTTTAGAAAATATATCTATAATATTTCTGTAGATGGGTGGTAGAAAGAAAACCGTACATATGGACTTTAGACCACAACCTTTTTATATAACTGCAAACCCCATCAATTATCTTTAATTACTAATTTAGTCCATCATAAAATTAGTAATTATATTTTTAGTCTTTACACGTAAGAGGCTTACACTTAATGATGTTTTAAAAGCCCAAAACCTAAATTGATCACTTTAATTGGGCTAACCTCATCTGATAGCCTATAATACACATTTATTTAATATATTAGCTCATAATTGGATTTAATTTCAACAATATGAAGTTATAATATTAGAATACGAGAAAAGAAAAATAGAGAAAGGATATTATGCTATATAGAAGAAAGTGAAAAATATAAGAATATAGAAAGAAAACGAAAAAGAAAAAGATGTGTTCGATTTGATAGACTAAAAAACAGTGTTATGTAAAATGTTGTGTGAAGTAAATATGTATAAAAATAAAAGACTCGGCAATATGGTTATTTAACGTGATAAAAAACCTTTGCTCGGAAAAACTATGAATGCTTATCATACCAAATAAGATGAATGATCTACTAATACCAAATTGCAGTTATAAGTGATTGGAATTCACGGTGTCTCTTTGTGACTTGCATTTAGACTTCTCGTCCTACTCCAAGTCTTCAATCTTGCCGTCGGTCCAACTGAAATTCTCCGAGCGACAACTACCTTCAACTCCTCCTTAGACTTCCGATTTTGAAAGGTTGTTGACCGCAAAGCGTATCGACCCTATCAATCTAGACTTAAATAATCTTTTTACAGAATCTAAAACATGAGTTTAGGATCAAAAGCTTAAAAGTAAATTTAAGATTTTGAAAAAAGCATACATTTGAGGAGAGACACTTGGGAAAAAAAAGTATTTATTAGGATTATATTTGAGAAATAATTTTTTAGTTACATGAGAATTCTTTAACGTTTTATTAGAAAAAATAATATCTTAAAATGCTGTACGAAAAATATTTAAATAGTGATGTGTTTGAGAAAAATTATTTTGAAGGGCAAATTCAAAAGAAAAAAATTATACTAATAAGCAACATGTGAAAATAAAAAATAATAATAAAAAAACAACAACAACAAACCAAGCTAGTAAGTGAGGTGAAGACAACATGTTTGAAAGGTATTCTCCTTTCTTAGATAGACAGACAGACAAATGGATATATAGATTATAAATAGATTTAATATAATTTTTTCAATATTTTAAAATACATCAATTGATGTGCTTAATTAAAAAGGTTGGGTCACTCTCTTCAAGCTTATCGTCACAGGGGTGTTTGGGCTTACGATTGTTGTGCCTGTGACATGTTCTGTTGTGCATTTAGCATTCAATTGGCAATTGTGGTTTCAACCATTTTTTGTGGTTCTAATTGTTAGGATAGATGCTCATAAAGCATATGATGTTTTATAATAGACATATTTTATAAATAAATAAAGTGAATTCATTCATCATGTTTGCGTGCATGTATTGAAATACTTTATAAATATCATTAAAATTCTATAATTATATATGTGGCTTTAAATATTGTATATAAGTGTTAAATACAAGAGAATAATATTTAAGGACGACAATTAAAATGATCAGTAATATATAATTAATTATTTAATTAAAGTATGAATTTTTAATTGAGCGTTACGAGTATAGGTCATTCCCATTAAGAATGGAACGGTCTTATCCGAACTGGTAATGTAGTGACCCACTAAATGAGTGCACAATACATAATGATATTATAGAGGACCGATATATGATAAGATATGAATAGCTAATAATTTTTGTTAAATATAATAAGTTATAATCACATCAACTGATGCTCATCTGTAAGATGATCTTAATCCTGAGTTATTAGCAGACTCTTATTTATGATTTATCTCTTTTGATTTACTCAGTACAAATCTCAAATCTTATTCCTTGTATCTTGGAGGCATAATGAAGTAAGTAGCTAGGAATTTTAATATTACAAGATGGAATCCATGTTTTCTTTAACGAAAAGCATATACATAATTCTCTTGAGTATTGATTCAGGGTTTGAAAAGTAAGAGCGCTCAATTCATGATTACGTTCATGAATTTATCATTCATTAGAGGATCAATAGCACTCAAGAATAAAGAAGTAATTAGAGAGATCAATAGTTATTACCTAGCTCTAATTATAAATTATTTATGGAAGATTGACTTATATGAAATTTATATCAAATGAAAACTCTAAGAAATGAGCAATTAAATATATATAATTTCAAAAGTGCAATTCGAAGTATTTAGTGGAGTTACGTTAGAATTAATTAGAGTTCAATTAATATATTAGTTTTATTGGAGCTTGAAATTATAGGTCCATTAGTCCCCTCGCCATCCTTGTAAACACTATTTGGACAAGTGAAATTATTAGTTTAAATAATTAATTTAAAATTATAGAATTCTAAATTAAATATCACTTAAAATAAATTAATCATGAATTAAATTTATATTTATTAAATAACTAGATTATTTAATAAATTAAATAAAATAATTAATTTTGGAACACACATAATGGATGGATGGCATACAAAATGGGAGGGTCCCATTGTGTGTGGCTCTTATGCAATCAAGAGAAAATCCCTTGTGCACATCAAATCTTGTTCACAAAGTTTCCATATACAGTATTTCCAATTGTGAATAAATATGGTTTAGTACAAATATGGAAAATTTAAAAAGGAAACAAATGAGATTGTGTAACAAGTAGTATTTTCGCCTCTACTGTGTGAGAGATGACGACACATGCATAGAGAATCTCTTCGTCTGTGGCACCTATCATAGTACAGGGAAAAGAATGTTGGAAAATAGTACGCAACGGAAATTTAAAAATTTTTATACTAAAGTATTTTCCAAAACATAAGTTTGACACCCTATACGTATAAATTATCCAGATCTTACTAACCTCGTATGCCCAAGAGCTCCTGCAATCAATGAAGAGAAAGGCGTTTTAGAAGAGCCTAAACTAACTAGTCTTCTTTGCTATTCTCTATTTACGATCAGAGTGCGTGTGGGCGCGCGTTATATAGCTGTTTCTTGGTGACTCTCCTTTCAACCAATTGAGAAAACTTAGAACTAAGGTTCATGATTTGTGAATAATAGCTCTCATGGGAGTTTCAGAGACTCATAGAGTGCTCACTCTTGATCTTTCAACTGATCTAAATAACTTATAAGTCTCACTCCCTATTTATAGAGGTCGTCCTATGGTTGGTCTTTATTAGATAATCTTTAGGAAAATAAATATTCCTGACAATTCAACAAATTTATCTTAAATTAATTTTTTAAAAAATTAATTCAACTAATAACAGACATAAATTATCTGATCCTATCGAATTTCAGCCAATCTGATAATTTAACATAAGTCACCAATTTATTGGAAAAGCATGCCGTATCATTATAGGATTTATTATGAGCTAGCAAAAGGGACCTGATGGACCTATATAATTCAAGCTTCCGATAATTATGAAACCGAATATCCTAGATATACATTTCATAATTATCAACTCTAACGCTACTCCACAAAAAGTTTAGAGCTGCACTCTTGAACTATATAGAATTATGAAGCCTGAGTAGCTAAGTCTCCATAACATATCATAATGTATCGTATCCCTATGGGATATCCATAATTGGCTTAAGGGTAAATTCTATCTTACATTCCCGATTATTTTTCTCTTACGTTCTATCACCATCGGAAAAATTACCATCTAAAGACAGTATACCATTTGGTTACACCTATGTATCTAAATAATTGAGCGCTCTAGTCTTCCAATTACAAGATAATGCATATAAGAGGATATCATCTACTCTTAAAGAGGAGCTATGGATTTTGTATCTATGAATAACAAGTCTATGCTATCTAGAGTCATGTCTCCAATGTACCGGTATGTGTACTATCATAAATTATGGATGTCACCCTTTAATACATCAAAAGACATAAGTTAAGACAACAGGCCCACTATTCATCTTAGGATTAAGATACAACACATATGATGTCTAAAGTGAATTGATTTGCTGAGATAGAATTATTAATCTAAATCATTACACTTTATGTCTCGATCTAATAAATCGTCACCTATGACAATGTATTAATGTTTCTATTCATAGAGTCCACCTCCAATGGCTAAGACAAATCATCTCCCATTAGGTATATAGACAACATAACAATCTTTGCATGAATAAAGTGCCAACTTTATTCCCTAGATTGTGGATCTTTATAATTTAGACTATCACCTTTAGAATCATGTCTTCTACATAATCTGTCCATCATATGCCTGATTCTAAAGGCTTAGACTAACAGTCTTAGATTTTTGTTTGCTTATCATACATCCAACAAATATGAACGTAACGAGGACAATAATTTGGTATATGAATAATAAATAAATTCTTTATTGATAAAAATGTCTCCAAAAACATATTACATTTTTACTCTTTAGGGCATTAATGTGTAACAAAAAAAAACTTATGTTTTTTATTTTAATTAAATATTTGATATTAAATTAAAGCAAGAAGACTTTCTAAAATTAATTAGCACTCTTATTCTCTATAAATAGAGGCTTTTCCTATTATTAAGATATATGTTTATGAGTCTTGGAGAGATTGAGAATACTCTGCTAATTTTTCTATTCATAGGCATGTAAGAGAAAGAAAGAAGAGTGAAGAAAAGTTCTTCAACCCAAGACTCGTTTCGCTCATGCATTGAGATTAACGGATGACTAGACGTAAGTTGAGTGATCATTAGAAACCATATTCATTCTACGCCCACACGTACGTTCATCTAGTGCCAAAGACTAGGCGAGAAAGACACTGTTTTGTCTTCAAGAGAACGACCTTTGCAAGTCACTTATTCATATTTGTAAATTTCAGTAAGCAAAGTTTTGATATATATTTAATTATGCATAAAATTAATATAATCTATGTTACTACCTGGGCCTTTCGAGTCTTTCTTTAATGCTTTTCTTACTTACTTAGCTATAACAATTAAGAACATTTTTTTCATACATATCTGCATAAAACCTTTTATTTTATATATCTTAATTTCATATCATTGTTTCCAAAAGATTTTAGGATTACTTACTTATTTTATATTACACCTTGTATCATACTTAGTATTTCCTTTCAAAATTTACATATCCCCAAATACTTATTATATAGCAAAAGTATTTCTACGATAATATCTATACCTTTGACTACACATTTGCTCATCTATCGCTGCCAGCTCAACAGTGATTCTGCTTCGGCCTCTTGGTTGGATTCCTTATAGCATGAAATAACTAGGTGAGCTATTTCTTAGTAAGTCCAATAATAGCCTACATATGTATTCTATTTGTATTCATGATCTATTTATGCTTGTTTATGAATTTTAATTATTCTTTTTATATCCTTAACTTAACTAGGCCGAAGTAGTCATACCAAATACGCATACGGGTCATCATAATACTGAGACCTATGATATAACTTAGAACTCCCCTTGCGTTCAAGAGATAGGTACGACACTTTCTTATGTTATTTGGTGAATCATTTACCAATTCCATTAACTAATGGTGACACACCATTCATGATGTTTGATAATTTACATTAAGTACATTATAAGTGCATTGGCTAGAATGTAATAATTAGCATTTTCGTAAACCCTTTTGTCCGATGCTGTAGGTGGGGTTCAAAACTTACTTGGAATTTGCTCCACACTTATTCAATTTCTCGATTCCCTCACTATCCATCTAAG
This sequence comes from Artocarpus heterophyllus, assembly GCA_025403435.1. Classification (NCBI taxonomy): domain Eukaryota; kingdom Viridiplantae; phylum Streptophyta; class Magnoliopsida; order Rosales; family Moraceae; genus Artocarpus; species Artocarpus heterophyllus. The sequence goes on from CM046349.1 coordinate 29,013,959, forward strand.
TGTCCTGCTTAGACAATTTTATTGTTATTGGCTAACTTGTTTATTACCAATTATTTGTCGATAACATAACTTAGACACCTAAATACTTAGTCTAACCATGGGTCAGTTTTTTAAAGGAAACCCGAGTGTTTCAGAATTTATTTCCTCTTATCTCATAAGCCTTCTCGTTACGAACAGATTATGGAAAAATTCCTATTAAGGGTGTTTTTCTGTTTTAGACGTTTCGAGGTCCGCTTGAGTAGGGGTGGCTAAATCGTGTTCGTGTCGTGTTCGTGGCAGCACGTTTACAACACGATACATTTAGGCCAAACACTAACACAATATGATTAATAACTATGCCAAAAATGCAAACACGAACATGACCCGCCTATGGCACGCGTAACATGGCACGATATGATTAACACGATTACTAACCAGGCTGTGACGTGTTGACATGATAACAACACGCATATGGCATGTTATGACCCAGTTAACTAAAAGTTAAAAAAATTAAAAAAATTAAAAAATTAAAAAAATCCAATAAAAAAAATTAACAAAAGCACAATATCTAATTTTTACTAACCTATTACAAATATTTTAAATATTTTTATTTTTAAGATTAAATGTATTATAAATGGGCGGTTCATGTCGTGCCGTGTCAACACGTTTACGGCCCGTTCAATTAAACGTGTTAAGGTGTGTTAGCACGAATCTAGCCCGTTTATTTTTGTGTTATTCATGTCAACCCTTTTATGACCCAATTAATAAATGTGCGGTCTAAACCTGTTTATCTCGTGTCATTTTTATATCGTATCATCGTGCTGTGTCTGAAATTTCTTGCCCTACGCTTAAGCTGTTTTGCAAAAAATTTTGTTTTGACCCTCAATGGGTCTTGGAAAATTTTTTGTGCCCATTTTTGCTAAATTGTTACAAAATGTTACTTATTGACTATGGGGCAAGAAATACGAGGCGTCGACTTTCTTGTTGTGGTAAAAATCCATTTTAACAAAACTTTACGATTTTAACCTAAGTTGAAAATTTTGATTATTTTTTCCCCAGAATAAAAAACAATCATTGTATATCGTTAGGCTTAATTTTCTAAAAAGGAGTATTATTCTCTAAAGTTTCTAAGTCGAATTCCTTAGTATAAATACATTTTTCTTTTTAGCATATTTTTTTTGAATATTTTTGCAATTAAAACTTGTAAAATTCACAATTCATAAATCATGCGGAATTTTCGCAAGCCACCCTTAGGTTCAATAGTTTCAATGAGTTCAACAACTTATGTGGTTTAATTTTTCTCAAATTCAAATTTCACAGTGGAGTTTTCTGCCATTTTTCAATTTTTAGTCCTTTCAAAATTTCACAAAACTTTGTTAACAAAAGTTGTAACTCTCACTATTTTAGCGGAACCTATGCTTTGTTTGAAAAACAAATTGACCTCCAAGATCACCAAAATCATCTCTTCTTGTGGTTTTATCTAAACTTTGTTTTAAAAACATGTCTTTCAAACAAATTTTTAAAACATAAAATCCTTAGTTGCTAGCCTTTAATCATCATAAGCGTATATAAAATACACTACATAAGCATGCCATGGAGTCCCTTAAACATGTAATAGTCTATTTTTAAGCAACTGCATACGTAACTTGATGAAAAGAAATAAAACAACAACAAACTTTAAAATAAAGGATAAAACTTTTGCCAATTCCTTTTTGCAGGCCTTGTGATCTCCTGCAAAAACTTGATCCTGCTTAACCCTTCTAGACATTGATCATGACAAAAACCTATCAAGAAACTTTCTAAAACCTAAAGAAAACCTTAGAAATTATTAAAGAAATTCTAGGATTTACCTTTCAAAATTGCTTTCCTTAAATCTAGCACTTGATCTTGATCATAACTCTTAATTAGGAGACTGGATTTTTGGGTCGTTTTTCTTGGAAAAAAAATACTAGAGTGAAATTTTAAAAATTTTAAATTAGAAGCATTTTTCAAAACACAAGTTTGACATACTAAATACATAAATTAATGATAAATCTTATATACTTCTTTCATATACCGAAAGTAGTAGTAATCCGTGAAGAGAAGAATATTTCAAAAGAGCCTCAACCAACTGGTCTTTTTTGCTATTCTCTATCCACGATCGGAGTGCGGGTGGTCGCACATTATACAGTTTTTTCTCCCGTGACTCTCCTTTCAACCACTTAAGAAAACCTAGAACTAAGGTTCTTGATATTGAACAATAACTCTTAGGGAGTTTCAAAGTTTCTCTCACTAGAGTACTCACTCTATGCTTCTTAAATGATGTAAATAACAAAAAAAAAAAAAAACTCACCTCCTATTTATAGTGGTTGAATTTGGGGTTAAACCTTATCAGATTAGGCCTCAAAATTCGAGTCTATATTAACTTATGATGAAAAATGCGTCAAAAACACGTATACATATTCTCGCATGTTTGGCATGCCAATCTGGGAGATCGACTTGGCGAACTTTTCCATCAGCCTGTCATCTGTACAATAGCCTATAATCCTCAAAATATCTTATTTTCACTCGGGAATTTTAGATAGAACCTTAGCTTTAATTCAAATAACCCAATAGAAAAGTTATTAGATTAAAATAGTCATATACAAATAATCCCATAGTAAATAAAATATTATCCAAATAATTCAACATGTTTATCTTGAATTAATTCACAAAATTAATTCAACCGATAAACTAATATAAATTATTAAATTACTCTTATCAAATTTAGCCAATATAATAATTTAACATAAGTCACCAATATGTAGGGAAAATATACCGTATCATTACGGGATTATTATGAGCTAGCAAAGGAGACCCGATGGATATATATAGATCAAGCTCCTATAATTATAAAATAACATATTCCAGATACATATTTTATAATTATCAACGATAAAGGTACTCCACTAAAAGCTTAGAGCTATACTCTTGAACTATATAAAATTACAAAGCTCCAATAAGCTAACCGTCTATGATATATCATAATGTGTCACATCCCCATCAGATATTCATAATCGGCTCAAGGATAAATTCTGTTTTATCTTTCTAATTATTTTTATCTTATGTTCTATTATCACACCATTGGAATACTTGCTATTCATAAATAGTATACTATTTGGTTACACCTATATATCTAAATAGTTGAGCGCTTTAGTCTTCTAATTACAGGATAATGCATATAAGAGACTGTCATTAACTCTACAAAAGTGCTATGGATTCCATATCTTTGAATAACGAGTCTACATCAATCAAGAATCATGTCTCTAACGTATCAGTATGGATATTATCATTAAATCAAGATGTCACCATTTGATACATTAAAATGCTAGACATGTATGCCCTAAGGAGTAAAAATGTAATAAGTTTTTGGAGACATTTTTGTCAATAAAGAATTTATTGATTATTTATATACCAATTCTTGTCCTCTTTACGTTCATATTTGTTGAATGTATGTTAAGCAAACAATAGTCTGAGACTGTCGGTCTAAACCTTAAGAATTGGGCATAATATGGACGGATTATGTGAAAGACATGATTCTTATGGTGATCATCTAAATCATACGATCTGCAATCGAGGGAATAAAGTTGGACGCTTTATTCATGCAAAGATTGTTATGTTGTCTATATCCCTTTAGGGAGATAGTTTGTCTTGACCATTGGAGGTGGACTCCGTGAATAAAAACATTGGCATGTTGTCATAGGTGACAATGTGTTGATCGGGACATTAAGTGAATTGATTTGGATTAATAATTCTGTCTCGGCAAATTGATTCACTTTAGACAATCATTTGTATTGTATCTTAATCCTGAGATGAATAGTGAGCCTATTGTCTTGACTTATATCTTTTGATGTACCAAAGGGTGACACCCACATCTCAATAGTTGTATGTATGCTGATACATTAGAGGCATGACTCTTGATGGCGTAGACTTGTTATTCATAGATATGAAATCCATAGCTCCTCTTGAGGAGTAATGATATCCTCTTATATGCGTTGTCCTGTAATTGAAAAACTGGAGCGCTCAACCATTTGGATACATAGGTGTAACTGCATGGTATACTATCTTTGGATAGTAAGTTTTCTGATGCTAAGATAATGGAACGTAAGATAAAAATAATCGGGAAGGTAAAACAGAACTTGTCCTTAAGCCGATTATGGATTATCATATGGGAATACGATACACTATGATATGTCATGGAGACTTAGCTATACGAGCTTCATAATTCTATATAGTTCAAGAGTGCAGCTCCAAGCTTTTAGTGGAATAGCGTTGGAGTTGATACTTATGAAATATATATATGGGATATTGGGTTTCATAATTATCGAGAGCTTGAACTAGATAGGTCCATTTGGTCTCCTTTGCTAGCTCATAACATCCTAAAACGACACGGCGTGCTTTTCCAATAATTGGTTATTCATGTCGGATTTATCAGATTAGTTAAAATTTGAAAGAATTAAATAATTTATGTCTGTTTATCAGGTGAATTAATTTTGTGATAAAATTAATTCAAGATAAACTTGTTAAATTATTGGATCAGATAATTCTTGTCTGTTTATCGATTGATTTAATTTTGGATAAATTAGATCAAGATAAACTTGTAGAATTATTGGGAATTCATTTATTTTCTTAGAGATTATCTATATAAAGTTGTTTTGATCAGATAACTTCTCTATTTGGTTATTTGAATTAAAACTAAGACTTTATCCTATAGAATCTCGGGTGAAAAAAAAAATCCACGGAGATTTTTTATTCGATAGTTCGGCCTGCGGATGGACGTGTTCGGCCGGCCGATGGGACCTGTTCGGCCTACAGATCAGGTGGTTCGGCCTGCCGATTAGCGAATGATAGGATCACGCGTTTTCATACGGATCTTATCAGATATTGATCCGAATTTGATTTTGATCCGAGTTTTGAGACTTAATCTGAAAAGGACTGACCCTAGGACCAACCTCTATAAATAGGGAGTGATTCTCACATGTTACGAAGATCAATTGAGAGATTAAGAGTGATACTCTGCTACTAAGAATCTGCAAACTCCCTGAGAGATTTTGTTCACAAATCACAAACACTTGCTTTGGGTTCTCTCGATTGGTTGGAAGGAGAATCACCGGTGGAAGAGCTGTACATGTGAGCCCACACTCACTCCGGTCGTGGATAGAGAATAGCAAAGAAGACCAGTTGGTTGAGGCTCTTCTAGAACGTTACTTCTCTTTACAGGTTGCGGAGGTTCTTCGGCACACAAGGTTAGTAAGATCTGGTTAATTTATACATATAGCATGTCAAACTTGTGTTTTGGAAATTACTCTGATATAATTTTTTTTTTAAATTTCGCTGCATACTCTTTTTCCAACATAAAAGACATAAGTCAAGAACATAGGCCCATTAGTCATTTCAAGATTAAGACACAATAGATATGATTATCTAAAGTGAATTGATTTGAACAAACAAAATTATTAACCAAATCAATTCAACTTTTTGTCCCAATCTAATACATTGTCACCTATGATAATATACCAATATTTCTACTCGTGGAGTCTCACTCCGATGACCAAGACAAGCCATCTTCCGTAAAGGATGTAGACAACATAACAATCTTACTATGAATAAAGCACCCAACTTTATTCCCTTGATTGTGGATCTTATGATTTAGACCATCACCTGTCCATCATATGCACAATTCTTAAAGGTTTAGAATGACAGTCTTAGACTTTTATTTGCTTGTCACACATTCAACATAAATTACATAAAAAGGACAATATTTGGTATATGAATAATAAATAAACTCTTTATTGATAAAATGTCTCCAAAAATTTTTTACAATATTTTACTCCTTAGGGCACCATGTTTAACAATCTCCTACTTATACTAAGTGAGTAAATATGACATGTCTCGCATCCCTATAGCCTCTACATACTTCTCAAAAACTCTTGTAGTTGTTGTCTTCATGAAAGGGTCAGCTATATTGTCTTTAGAGACGATCTTATGTACTATAACATGCCCATCCTCAACGAAGTCCTTTATCACATGATACTTTCGATGTATCTGTTTACTCTTCTTATAAAATTTTGGTTCTTTAGCATTTGCTATTGTTGCAGTGTTATCACAATATAGTGATACCCCTTATCCATACTAGAAACTACCTTAAGATTGCCAAGAAACTTGCGGAGCCACACTGCTTCTTTTGAAGCATCACTAGTTGCCACATACTCGGTCTTCATCATTGAATCCAAAGTGCAATCTTGCTTGATAATTCTCCAAAAAATGACACCTCTACCCAGAGTAAACACAGAACTAGAAGTTGATCTTCTCGAATCCAGACAAGATTGGACATCTAAATCAATGTATCGAAGAGGTGTTAGATGCTCCCCCGAACACACTAGCATATAACCTCTAGTCATTCTCAGATACTTGAAAATATGCTTGACTGCAAGGTTCGGTCTTGGATCCGATTGAAATCGACTTACTATCCTGACCGCATAACAAATATCTAGTCATGTGCAAAGCATTGTATACATGAGACTACCCACTATTGAAGCATAAGGCACCTTCTTTATGTATTCATTTTCTTCATCAGACTTTGGAGAATCTTTCCTCTAAATAGTAATTTTAGACCTAAATGGTTGCCCACCTTTCTTGGAATTCTGCATTACATACTTCTTGAGAATTTTATCTATATATGTAGCTTGGGATAGAGCTATCATTTTGTTCTTCCTATCCTAGAAAATTTGAAAACCCATAACATAATTAGCTTCACCTAAGTTCTTCATGTCATACTGCTTAGTCAACGACAATTTGACTAATGACAATGCCTGAATGTCGTTGTCAATAAGCAAAATGTCATATACATAAAGTAGTAGAAAAGCCACCTTCCCATCTTTAATGTGTTTGTAAATACATGGTTCGTCCATGTTTTGTTCAAACCTATAAGTCTTGATCACCTAATCAAATCTTATGTTCCAAGAACAAGAAGCTTGCTTAAGTCCATATATTGACTTTCGTAGCTTATAGACCTTACTCTTTTGACCCTTAGCCTTGGACCCATCTGGCTACACCATATATATGGACTCATCAAGATAGCCATTCAAAAAGGTCATCTTGACATCCATTTGCCAAATCTCGTAGTCGAGAGCAGCTGTTATGGGTAAGAAAATATGGATGGACTTAAGCATGGCTATAGGTGAAAAGGTTTCCTCGTAATCGATTCCTTCCTTTTGCATGTATACTTTTGCCACCAATCTAGCCTTATAGGTTTCAACTTTCTCATTTATTCCTCTCTCTTTCTTGTAGATCTATTTATACTCTATGGGTTTTATCCCTTTGGGAAGATGCAGAAGTTCCTAGACTTGATTAATCTCTATAGACTTCATCTCAATGTTCATAGCTTCTGTCCAAGCTTTGAATCAACATCCTCTATAACCTCTGTGTAAGTGTAAGGATCCCTATCATGTTCAACGAGTTTAGCCAAGTAAGCTTCACCAGTGAACATATACCTCTCAGGTTCACACTCGATCCTCCCATTATGCCGAAGCTGCCTAGGTTGTTGTTTGGTTGGTCTTTCTACATTGATTGGATTGGTATCAATCGAAACCCTTGAAGTGATCAAATCACTTGCTAACTCTTCAAGTACTACTTTACTACAAGGCTTAAAGTCATTCATGTAACTTCCCTCAAGGAATGCTATATTCATTGAAACCATGACTTTATTTTCTTTTTGGTTATAGAAATAACCCCCCTTAGTCCTTTTTGGATATTCTACAAACACACAAACTTTCAAACATGCTTCCAACTTCTTTGCTTCCTTGTACAGGACACGAGCTAGACATCGCTAGATGTGAATATGGCTTAAGGATGTCTTCCTACCTATCCACAACTCGTGAGGAGTTTTAAGAATCGATTTTGAAAGCACATTATTCAAAATATAACATGGGGTTTGTAGTGCATATCCCCAAAAAGATAAAGGTAACATAGAATAACTCAACAAGGACCTAACCATGTCTAACAAAGTTCTATTTTTTCTCTCAGCTACAGCATTCTGCTGCATAGTACCCGACTCAGTCAAATGGCATAAGATATCATTTTCTAATAAGTGTTCTAAGAACTCATCGGAGAGGTATTCTCTACCTCGAGCGGATTCGAATTGCCTTAATGGGTTTATCTAATTGCTTCTTCCGCTTCTGTCAAAACCTCTCTGAACTTATCAAAGTTTTGCTTTTATGATGCATTAGGTAGACATACCTATATCTTGAGTAATCATCAATAAAAGTGACGAAGTACTCATACCTTCACGTGCCTTGATGTTTATAGGGACTACAATCATCACTATATATAAGTTCTAGAACCCCTTCAGCCCTATTGCCCTTAGACCCAAATAGTCTTTTTGTCATTTTGCCCTCCTAAACAAGGTTCACATTGTGGTATAGATTCTACCTCTAAGTGACTTAGAGGTCCATCCCTTTCCAGCCTTTGAATCCTATTCTGGCTAATATGACCTAATCATAAATGTCAAAGATAAGTCTTATTAGAGTGAGAAGTTTTGAGTCTTTTAGAGTTATCATTAACCTCAGTGTTCAGCAGTAAGTCCATCTTAGGTTTGATAAAATATACATTGTTTTTTGTCCATCCATCACAGATAAAAGATTTGTTTTTACAAATCACAACTTTATTATTAAAAGAAACTGAATAAGAGTCTTTAAATAAATAAGCGATCAAAACTAAATTCCTTTTAAGTTCAAGAATATAAAAACAATCTTTCAAAACCAAAATCCCATAACTATTATAATAAAGATGGAGGTCTCCCACTGCTTTAGCCAAATCCAAGGATCCATCATCCATCCATAACGTGAAGTGCTCATGTAGCAGACTATTCGTTTCCTTGAACCCCTACAGAGAAACACAAACATGATTAGTTGCTTCAGAATCTATGACCCAAGTGTCACTTGATCCCTCAAATAAACAAGTGTCAAGAACCATACATTTACACTTACCTCCTCAAGAAAGAAAGTCCTTACAATTTTTCTTTATATGCCCAACTCTCCCATTAAAAAAGTGCTTGAGCTTCTTCGAACTCTTCTTTTTCTTCTTCTTGTCCTTACCTTTTGCCGAGGCAGAAGACTTCCTGTTCTTAGCCCTCTGTTTCTTTTCATTCTTTGGGTTAGGATTGGAACCAAATACAGTTGTCAAGTTAGCCTCACCACCAATAGGAGTTTCCTAGACCATACTTTCAAACTCTTGTAGTTGCTTCATTAGCTTATTCAAGGTCAAATCCTGTCTATCATTCAAATTATATGAAGCTCTAAATAGAATGAAATCCTTAGATAGAGTCTCAAAGACCATAGTCATCTATGACTCAGCCTCAATATCAACTCCATGAGTTTGAGCCTCAGCGAGGTAACCTATGACCAACATCATTTGCTCCTTCACAAGAATCCTGGTCTTTGTTTTTATTTTAAGAGTTTCTAAAGAGCCCTTTGCCATTTTGTTTGGGCTTGGCCTCCAAACATGTCTTCAAGATTATCCAAAATCTGCTTCGCAATCTCATAATCTTCATGTTGAGCCTGTAACACGTTATTCACGCCAGCCATAATGTAATAGAGGGCCTAATCGTTTGCATCCTTCCAGCGATCATACGCTTGTATCTGCTCATTTGTGGAATGCCCAGTAGTTTTGGAAGGACACGGTATTATTAGCACAAATTTTAGTTTCTTAAAGAAAAGTATGATATTTAAGTTCTTTTTTCAATCATTGTAATTCTCACTAGTTAACATGTGCTTATTGAATATCGATGATAAAGTGTTTTTAGATATTTTAATCTAAAATAAAGATTCATATGCCAAATATAAGCAAACATTCCACAAAAGTTTAGTAAGATAACATAAACAAGTAAACATACAATTGTGTTTATGTGTCAAAACCTTGAAAAAAATTACAACCTTACAATGATAATACCTAACTCAGAATCCAACAAGCCGCCTAATGGAGACTAACCAAATTTAACTAGGAACACAGATCCTGTCCAATTAATATATGCCATCCAAGACCTGTCTGATCTAGCATATACTAATAATTGTTTTCTTTGGCTATTAATTTTGTTAACAAAGCTCCTTGGGGAGGTTAATAACAAAATTAATCTTAAATGTATAACCATCATTACAACTATTTTATCCATGATTTATAATCGCCAATGAGGGGTGTACAATGATAAATCATGCTAAAATAAATTATCCCTTCGGAGATCCAACCCGAGACATGATGAAATCCCTTCCTAGGGGTCAAAGCCATCATGTGCTACCTATGGACCAAAGTTAAAGGCCTTAGGTCCTCTCTTCAAAAGCCTTCTCCCACTCAATATTTTTAAAATTCAAGGTTTTATGTTATCATGCATGAACAACTTTTAATGAGCGGCACTTCATATTCTACATGTCATGTTATCAACATACATGGTAAATCATATTATAATGCAGATAAGTAAAGTAACAAGCAAAGCTACAAGCAAAATAATAAATAACTGTAATATCATGGTTTTATCATAGAGGAAAAAATAAAGATTATAAAAAATCAATTAATACATATTATCGATTCTTCATCTTGTATCTTTTTGTTGAATCCTTCTTCATGTGGCATCTGTCTTTTATTCTTTAATCTCATATAGATCAAAAAGGCTTAGTTTTTTGGTCATTATAAAATTTAATGTTTCTCAGAATTGTCTCAAAAACAAAATCAAAAACTGCACCGAAAAATGAAACTTTTTCAAAAACTGTTCTACCCTACTGTTGGCCTGCTGAACTTTCAGATCGGCCCGCTAGTCTGCGACCTTCGACCTGTCGACTTAGAAAGTTCGGTCTACTGACCAGTGCTAAACTAGCATTTTTTTAGAATTTTGAAAAATTATTTTTAAGCAGTTTTTAATTTTATTTTCAACAATTCAAAAACATAAAAATTTATAAACACAAAAACTATAGAATGCTAATCATCTCTATCTTCTAGATCTGTCTTCCCTTCAAATAATTATTTTAATACAAATTTTACAAATTAAAATTAAAATAATAAATTCTAGACAATGATGATAGACAACCATCTAGTTACATGAAAACATAGATACACATTTTAACTTCTAACAGACAATAACCAACAAAATTAATTAATTAATGAAATAATTACAATAAAAATTAATTAACCATAATTAATGAATAAACATTCATAACATAATCTCATGACAACATTTACTTATATAGAAACCCTAGAGTATCAACTCTCTAAAAAATTAGATTCAAGCATAGGAGATAATAAGATCATATAATTTATGTATATAGCATGATCACAAACCCATAAAATTAACATAAAAATCAAGCTCTAATATCAATTGTTGGAAAAAATACACAGCAAAATTTTAAAAATATTAAATCAGAATATTTTTCAAAATACAAGTTTGACATGCTAAATACATAAATTAATGACAGATCTTACATATCTCTTTTATATACCGAAAGCAACATGAATCCGTGAAGAGAAGAACGCTTTAGAAATGCCTCAATTAACTGATCTTCTTTGCTATTCTTTGTCCACGATCGGTTGCACATCCTATAGTTTTTCCTCCAATGACTCTCCTTTCAATGCTTGAGAAAACCTAGAGATAAGGTTCTTGATGTTGAACAATTGTTCTTAGGGAGTTTCAGAGTTTCTCTCACTAGAGTACTCACTCTATGCTTCTCAAATGATCTAAATAACAAAGAAAACTCACCATTTGTTTATACTAGTCGAAGTTGGTGTTAAACCTTATCAGATTAGGCCTCAAAATTTGAGTCTGGATCAACTTATGATGAAAAACACTGCAAAAATGCGTATACTAATTATAGCATGTTTGGCATATTGATTTGGGAGATCAGTCTGCCAAACTTATTCCATCAGCCTACTAACTATGCGATAACCTAAAATCCTTAGAATATCTTATTTTCACCTAGAAATCTTAGATAGAGCCTCAGTTTTAATTCAAATAACCTAATAAAGAAGTTATCTGATTAAAACAGTCATATACAAATAATCTCTTAGTAAATAAAATATTATACAAATAATTCAACATATTTATTTTGAATTAATTCAAAAATTAATTTAACCAATAAACTAACATGAATTATTAAATCTACTCTTATCAAATTTCAGCCAATCTAATAATTTAATATAAGCCACCAATATGTAGGAAAAACACGCCGTATCGTTAAAGGATTATTATGAGCTAGCAAACGAGACCAGATGGACATATATAGATCAAGCTCTTATAATTATAAAATAACATATCCTAGATATATATATTTTATAAGTATCAACTCTAATGCTACTCTACTAAAAGCTTAGAGCTACATTCTCGAACTATATAAAATTACAAAGCTCCAATGAACTAACCATTCATATCATATCATAATGTGTTGCATCCCTATAAGATATTCATAATCGGCTTGAAGATAAATTCTGTTTGACCTTCTCAATTATTTTTATCCTACGTTTCATTATCACACCATTGGAATACTTACTATTCATAAATAGTATACCATTTGTTTACACCTATGTATTCAAATGGTTAAGCGCTCTAGTCTTCCAATTATAGTATAATGCATATAAGAGAATATCATTAACTCTACAAAAAGAGTTATGGATTCCATATATATGACTAACAAGTCTACATCAATCAAGAGTCATGTCTCCAACGTATAGGTATACGTACATCATTAAATCAGGATGTCACCCTTTGGAACATCAAAAGACAAGAATCCGGGCTTATTAGTCATTTCAAGATTAAGACACAACACATATGATTGTCTAAAGTGAATTGATTTAAATAAACGAAAGTATTAACCAAATCAATTAAACTTTTTGTCCCCATCTAATACATCGTCACCTATGACAATATACTATTGTTTCTACTCACGAGTCCCATTCTGATAACCTAGATAAGCTATCTCCCATTAGAGATGTAGACAATATAACAATCTTAGCATGAATGAAGTGCCCAACTTTATTCCCTCAATTACGGATCTTATGATTTAGACCATCACCTTTAAGATTCATGTCTTCTGCATAATCTGTCCATCCTATGCATAATTCTTAAAGGTTTAGACTGACAATCTCATACTTTTATTTGCTTATCATACATTCAATAGAAATGAAAATGAAGAGGACAATATTTGGTATATGAATAATAAATAAACACTTTATTGATAAAATGTCTCCAAAAACTTATTATAACATTTTACTCCCTAGGGCGCCATGTCTAACAGTTTTTGAGCAAAGAAATTTGGGAGGTGGAGCTCTAGGGGCTGCCTAACCAAAGGGGAGAAGTGGAGTAATTTTTGTTCCAAATTTGCATGGATAAGATCATGTTCCAAGTGTAATTTATTACAACTTGATGACACAACATGCATAGCCATCATTTTAAAACTTTTGTGGTAAATTTTGGCTCAAAAGCCATGGGCAACAATTGGCCACATACCCTTTTTGGGTGGCACTTTATGATGGGTCCTGCAAACTTTATACAGTGTAGTCTTATACCACATTGTATTTTTCCGACACTGTTAGTAAAAATTGAGGAAATAAACTCTTAAATAGTCTCAAAAATAATAACTTACTTTTTACCCACATTTTTTAATTCCAACACAGTATCCCATTGTTCTGTGTTTTTAATTTTTCAGTGCAACTGCACTATATTATGTACCTTTTTACCTTTTTGTGTCTTTTATATAGTGTTCTATCAGTCGATGTGTTGTAGACACAAAATCCTTTACCAATTTAACTAACTGGTAACTGGTCATTTTTATATTGTTTTGGATTATGACATGATTTTCTACTTTAATTAACACATTTATCCTTCTTTTTTTTAATTTATACCACAATATTATAATTAATGTGATATAAATTTCATTTTAATGATATTTTTCATAAATTTTTAGTATTTAAATTCAAAAAATTCATATATTAATAATATTTCAAATTGCACAAATTCATAGACGTAAAACACATTAATATTATCCGTATGTGATTTACATTTTATTGTAATTTTACAAAATATGATCTATTAAAGAAAATTTATTGATTAAATCCAAATCAATTCTGAATTTAAATTAATAAATTTTAACAAACACCCCATGTCTTTGTTAAGTTTAGTTTGCTTTTGGCACATATGAACCCTAACGTCATGATTGAAAGCATAAAAGTATCTCAAATATACAAGATCATTGAGGCTTCAATTACTTGAGGAATCTTCGACGGGGAAAATAACAAGCGAAATGCAAACATAAAATTTACTGCATCTCAATTTGGTTAAATATTTTCAAACAAAGACTTGATATTAAGTGTAGTGTACTGGTTTGATAGCTTACAGCATAATTAGATTCGTAAGGTTTCCAAGCTCCTTCGGAATGGGCCCATGAAATGCATTGTGGCCAACGTCCCTGAACGGAACCAAACAAATCAATGCCATCAGTAATCAACTCCAAAATATTCTCCATCAATACTTAGGAAAATTATATTAACACCCTTTATGCCTTATTTATATAAACGCATAAATAACTAGGAAAACACTTTGAAACAAAAGAATAAAGGAGCATACTCTTCCACCCCTTCTCCAAAACCTTTTCTTTTTTACTCTCTCAAAACTGACATACCCTTATTTCTCTTTCTTTTTTTTGCCCCTTCCCTCTTTCTTTAATACAACTACAACTCAATCACTCTATATCCATTTTTCTATGCCGTTGTAATGGTAGTAATTTAAACATTCTGCCAAAATAAGATTTCAATCCTTAACATTTCCCCACCCTCCCACACAGCTAACAACCCAGTTGTCGATTTTTCTCCCTTTCTTAAATTTACACGTGCCCTTTTTTACAAGAAAATAAAATTCTAATTATACCCTACTGAATAAACAAAATATCTAGTCTTTTCCCATTTTAAAATAAAATTCTACTCGTGACTCCACTGAAAAATCGAAATACAAAACAATTATGTATTCTTTCAGAAAAATACTATTTCTATGCACCATTATTGAACTTTTGAAATGTTGATAGTTCTTTTCACACTTAATGAAAAACAATGTCTACCTGCAGGCTTTTGAGTCAAAGAGACGTCCAAGTTTAATTGCTCTATTAATAGTACAATTAGAGAAGATTTGTGACTCACTAAATTTGCAGTTGAAATGACCTCTAGCTAGTAAGATAAAGTGGGAAAACTGCGGACAACTTCCCAAGAAATGGTGGCAAAGTACCCTAGAAGTAATTTAAGCGGATCTGCCTACATGTATTTGGAGAATTACTTTTAAACAACAATAAAAATGAGAAAAATATAAGTTGTTGTTGTCAAAAACCTCTCTCCAGGAGAAAAAATCGACAAAGTGAAGCCGATTAATTGAAAGGCAGAACTTAGGAGATGCATTTGCGACCTATCAGTAGATCTTGTTATTTAATTAAGCTGTTAAATTAAATTTTCAACTGTCTGATTTATAATTAAAAGCAGTTTTACATTACGTATTACAAAATTTTAATATAAATTATCACATATCAAATCATTATGTTAGCTTATTAGGGGTATTATCTGCATTGGTTGCCATTTGTGACATCTGTTTGCCCTGCTTTACTGCTCAGCTTGTCTATTAGAGGAATTGTCTATTACTGGGAACTTAGTTCAAAATACACAATTTGGATAGAAAAGGGGGAGAAAACTTACTCTAGTTTGAGGAAAAAAAATTGGAAGAAATAAAAACATGTACTTTGAAGTAGACGATCGATGACAAAATTATGTTAGATTTCACCAAACTGTCACTGAAGTTTTGCATCACAAATTGAAACTTGTGAAAACTGATTTCCCATACTAATGTTGCCTCAGCCAACCTTTTTGGTCAGCTACTAATGAAACGCTACTTTTTGTATGCAAATCAACTCCTGCTAATGACACGTCTGTGTGAGGTCAGATTTCTTTCTCATTGATGAAATTGTGTATAAGGAATGCCATAAATCTTTATGTGCTTTTTTGTGAACTGGAATTAGTCTATATTTTTCTTCATTAATTAAGTCCACTGGTGCTGTCTTTTGCATCCGTAAATGTCATATTGAGCTACCAAAAATGTGTAAGGGCGAATCAATTAAGCATAAAATGTATACTTTGTACAAGTGCAAACTGAATCTAGTGAAAACTGATTCACCAAAATAAGATGCCTCAGCCAACCCGTTTTGTGTAATATTAATGAGATCATAATCCTATATAGGCAATTCAACTCCTCTCCCACATATCTCATGGTGAAGTGCATTCCATATTGCTCCCAGTTGTTGTTTACTCGAAACGGAGACAGTTTCCATAGAAAATTGAAAACAAACAAAAACAGGGTGCACCTTATAGTAAAAGCACTGCTTCACTACCTTAAGTCAGAAAAAGCCAGCTTCCAATTCATTCTCAACGGTAGACAGTCCAGCTTGTAACTATGATATTCTTCAAAGTAGAAGAATGAATATACGTACTAGCCTGAATAGCAAATTATAGACTTTAAATTGCTAGTTTATTAATAAAACAAAACAAGAAAAGAATCTACATCATATATTTTATGTATGAAAGTGTGACCAAACCTTTATGTGTTACATGTTTGTATTATAACATTGCTACTAGTCCTATACCCCCACCCCACATATTTACAAACAGTAAGGAAATTTTATAATTCTTGAATAGGCAAATTAATGATAGTATTGGATAGGCAATTACCTGTGTCTTGCTTTGCTTCTATTATTACTTGTGTAACTCCTCTCCCATGTACAATTATTTGCTCCATTAAAAGGTTTAAGCATAATGCTAACCAAATGGTTCTCACATTTAGCAGGATGCATAGCTGCTAACCTCATTACAAACATTTGACATATGCATGCATTGTTTGTCTTGACTTGTCGGAATTAGTTGTTTCACAACCTTTATTCATGTCAACAATGTTTTCTCTTACATGTTAGTAAGCCTTCTTTGCATCTTCGGTTTGTGATTCCCTCGAGTGTGTCATTTTTAGGCTTTAGCAATTTCTCGTCCTTTGGATCAATTTGTTGGTGTCTCATGTTCTGACTGTTAACCCAACTTTTGTCGTTTATCCGAAATGTCCTGCTTTGGATGCGTGGCTGCCACATAAAGGTTTTGTTGTCCATTATATAGGTAAGGGTGACAGGCTATGATGAGGGGGTGACATTTTGAGTTAATTGTTTGCTACTTGTTAGTGTCCCTTGGCGTTATGTTGCCGGTTGACAGCTGGTCTGTAGGTAGGTGTTCTTGTAGTCCGTTCTTAAAATGCTCAGTTCTCATTTTTATTATTATGTCTATTTGACCAATGAAGTTGACCCTGGTAGCATCCAGAGCCAAGCAGTTATGTATGAGCACAAACGATCTGTGCTCATTGTTAACCTGCTAAGCCTAAGTGCACCTTCTTTTCTTTCATGGTCTTAATTATTTTAAATTAAGTGTTACAACTTGTCAGATGGGGCTTTGAATTACCTTGTTATTAAATATAAGGAAATGTCGAGAAGCAAGCAAGACGCCATTGCTTAGATAGCAGAGAGGACCGAATTATTAATTGGTCTCCTTCAAGACCTTGTCAAGCAAACTGGAGAATGTAAATTGAACAAGAAATTGTGTGAGATGTGGGTAGCGTACTTGTTAACCCATTTCAATTATCCTATTATGGCAACCCAAATTAAACATAAGAAAGAAAACCTACGGAAAGAATGGGCATTTCTCAAGACTTTAGATGGTGTGATAGGGGTAGGGGTGAACCCTGAGAGTGGTGAGTTTGATTTCTCCATAGAGTATCGTCTGGAATTGATTAAGGTAAATAGAGCAGTATATGCATGGAGGTGGATAATTATTTTACAAAAATCCATAAAAATGTTTTAGTTTAACCTTTTTCTTTTAAATATTGTCTATGTAGAATAATCCAAGAGCAGTAAGGTACGTCAGTAAAGATGGATATCTGTCGTTCAAGACATTGGATTCCATATCTGCGCGTTCCACTACTTCGGGTTCACTCACACTTGGTATAGCTTCATCACATGCATGGGTAGCTGAGCACTTTTTTGAGGATGAAGTCCACATTGGTGATGCTCTTGCGCAAGAAGAACACCACATTGATGATGTGGTGAATGAAGTTAGAAGTCGATTGAATCGATTGAGCACAAAATCTTCGAATGGTGTCGGCGGAATAGGTTTAAGCTTGCAAAGTGTTGGGAAAGGCAAGAGGAAGATGAAGGACACTGACAAGGGGAAAGATTGGCTAAAGGTAATGGTGCAGGCCGTCAAAAATGAAGCCAAATGCTCAGTTCGCCAAATGCATCCGCATTCTTACAGATATGGGATACACTGGATAGGAAAAACTGAGGTTGCAGATGGTATTGAAAGATGACATTGGCTTGCAGACGATGTTTTTTGAGAACAATAATGAGCAGAATCGTAGACTATTAATTGAAGAATATATGTCTACGTGAATTTTTTATGTGTATTATTTGGTTGTGTTTAGTTCTCTATTATTTGTATCACATTGTTATTCGAAGTTTTTTTTTTTTTCATGTATTTGTGCTTTGGACTATTGACATATGCAATGTGGAGGTCTCTATTGTTTTTTTAATTTGGTTGGATGTTGTTAGCTTGTTACTCATGTTTGTTTGATTGTTCGCATGTCATTTTGCATTGGACCATTGACATATTTTATCTATGCTTATATTGTTCTGCTCATTGCTATTTATTCTGAGATAACATTTCAAATGTTTTTTTGTAATCTTTTTTACAGCGCTAGTTTTCCACGATAGATACTAGATGTTGCACCTCAATTATGTGGAATAATGCAAAAGGTAGGCTTGGTATAGATGACGATGATTTGCTTGCACTCGTTATTGCTTATCTTCAGCAACAGCAACAGCCTGATAGGCTTCATCTCCATCTAATGCACACGTCAATATTAACTGGAAAAATAAAGATGTGGGAATTACTTAACAGTCATGAAAGACCATTGTATAGCAAAGTGAGAATGACACGCAATCAGTTTTTAGCCTTAAGTCAGATCTTATAAGAACACACAATCTTGTCGTGCCTTATCTTGTCGTGTCTTCCCCCGAGGTCAATGTAAGTGAGAAACTCACGATATTCTTGTACATTGTGTGCCATGCCTTATCAAACCGTGAAGCACAGGATCATTGGCAACACTCAGGGGAAACAATTTCTTGATGCTTCTCGGAGGTTTTATTGGCAATATATTCATTACGTTATCAATTCATAATACCCCTAAACTATAACAAAACACCGAAGCTGATTTGAGATAATCAAGAGGAGTACTCAAATTATTTCAATGTAAGTGTAAACACTTTTTTACAGTCGTTTTTAGTATAATAAATTGTCGGATGGGGTACAAATCCTTGTTTTGCTTTAGCCATGTGTAGGTGCTATTGATAGGACACATGTTCCATGTGTACTGCCATCATCTGAGCAAGTAAAATATTGGAATCGAAAAGGGATCTTGTCCTTTAACGTGTTGGCAGCATGCTCATTCGATATGCAGTTTACATACATATTGCCTGGATGGGAGGGATCCACACACGATTCACGTGTCTTGCAAGATGCGATACAAAATCATGGTTTTCCAATTCCACCAGAAGGTATTGTTATGCGTAATGTTGTTAACAATATTGAGATTTTATTCATACATGATCATCAATATTATCGGCAACACATATGACTTGTTGCTTGTAGGGAGGTACTATTTAGCAGATTCAGGTTATGCAACTCGAAGCTATATGCTTACACCGTACCGACGAACCATGTATCATTTGCAAGAATATATGAAACACGGCACGGGTTTTAATTCAGTAGAGGAGCACTTTAACTTCAAGCATTCATAACTAAGGAATTGCATCGAAAGAACATTTGGTGTCTAGAAAGCGCGCTTTAAAATTTTACAACGAACGAGCAACTACAGAATTGAGAAGCAAGCACAAATTTCAATTGCATGTTCGGTGGTCCATAACTTCATCAACATATGCACCAAAAAGGAGAACACTGTTGAGGAGTTGCATAGGGAAGATGATGGAAGAGCAGTGATTTAAGAACCAAATTACTAAAGTACTAAATAACCCAAATAACAAGTAATAGCTTCTAAACTCTATGTGTTTGGAAGTAGAAAATCCTCCTTAGCTACATTAAAAAAATAAAAAAAAATTACTAAAAAGTTACTGTATTAAAATTTCACAGTTTTTAAATTTAAGACTTTAGTTTTAACTAACTTGCTATACAGTATATAGTTTCTTGATGATGATTATTATTATTTTTTTATGCAAGTTTCTTAATAACGATGTGCATGATACAGATCTACCTCCCTACTGATATATCCGATATACATAACTACATTTAGGTAGAAAAGAGCAGAGAATTAAATTAATTAAATACAAAAGCAGGATGGAATAGATCATGGGAAAAAAATCACATGCCTTCAGATGGGTCTGTAGTGGCGTTTTGAGCCATAGATCCACGAATTGATGATACAGATAAGGAGAGAACGAAAAGGCAGAGGAGGTTCCACGATGTCAAACTCATCTCTCTCTCTCTCTTTCTAAAGGTTATCGTCTTGCTTATGAAAACCAGATTAATATGAAGAAAGAAGACAAGTTAAGCGTGGTGAAATTTAGTTCCACTCATGTGGAAATAGGAAGGATGTTTCTCTTCCCTTTTCTTCCCATTTTATTTTTTTTTTCTTTGACAAATCCATTGTATTTTTCTTTTTCCTTTTAGTTTTATCTGTTCAGAGGGAGACTTTTGATACGGTTAGGAGTTGGGAGGCAGAGAGACTTGAGGGGCAACATTTAATAACAACAGTAACAACAATAATAATAACAAGCGGGAGTTTGAAAAAAGGGCCAAAAAAAAATTCAATTGAGAAAATGTTTTTTTTTTTTTTATACTAAAAAACAGGCTTTTTTAGGTAGGAAAATTGCTTCAGTTCTTTAAAAAAAAAAAGAAAAAAGATTATAGTGAGGAAAAGAACCTCAACATGATAGAAAAAAAACTGAAATAATTTTTCTACCCAAAAAGTTTGTTTTTTGATGCAAAAAAAAAAAAAAAAAAAGAGGCCATTTGTTCAAAGACTTTTTCTTAAAGCCTTTTCTCAAAATCCCCCTAACAACAACCACAAGTTCGTCCTTCTATTTTTGTTAATCTAATAAATATTCTCTGTATTTCAAAAAGGTTTCATAATTATTAGGAGAAGCTTCCTAAATTTTCCAAATGACTTAAAAAAAATGAGCACGTCACACTGTTGAAAACTCCAAAAATGTCATCCGTGTTCTCATGAACAAACATTTCTCCGATATTTTTGAAATTTCCACTGAAATTTTCATGAAACGAAGGTCCCAAACTATCTTTTGGATGTAAATAAATTTTTTTTTATATTTATCAAAATTTTAAAAAAAATTTGAGGGGTAATTTAATTTTATCCTAGAGGATGTTTTGAGAATTCTAAACTTTCATAGGAAATTTTAAAAATATTGAGAAATTTTGTCCGAGTGGTAAAATTTAAGGAAAATTTTTGTTAATACTATAATAAATCAGTAAAAATATTGATGTATCAGGGGTTGTAGGGTATTGTTTTTTACACAATCTTAGTTCATATCAAAATTTCAATATAAAACAAATATCAATAGTTTTTGTAATTTTTTAATATTTCTACCGATATCAATATTTTCTTTGAAATTTTTATAAATTTAGAGTACCGATATTTCTACAGATATAGATATTTTTATCCTTGATCCGAACATAGCACCACAGTGAGAAGTGATCAACAAACCTATATGTAGCATGTTCGTAATTATATTCAACCTATATGTGGCATGTTCGTAATTATATTCAACCTATATGTAGCATGTTCGTAATTTATAGAAATACAGTGGAAAGTGATTAACAAACCTATATGTGGCATGTTTGTAATTATATTCAACATTATTCAAATAATATGTCATGGTACCTATATTGTTTGAATCAAGATGGGATCTCGACTATATTTGAGCCTCATTAAACTTCCTTTTGGTATTAAGAAATGAAATATGTATGATTTTTTTTTATGTGAAACTTGTTTATTTATTTATCTTTTTAATGTTCATGCCATCAGAAAGTATTAAAATCAAGTTCTAACGTAAATTTCGGTAATTTTCATAAATTTTTTTCATTTTTCCACAAATATTGATATTTTCTCTGATAGAATTAGAGTACCGATATTTTCACCGATACCGATATTTTCTCCATGCATGTTCTAGAAAAAGCAAGGTAATTTTTTCAAAGATTTCCAGAACAAATCTACAAAGTCATAGAAAAAGAACAATTAATTAGATGAACTTATGAAAATCAAGATAAAATTATATAACTTTTGACATTGTCAAACAAATCTACATACATTTGACAAAAGACAAATTAAATGCTATAGCCTTTTGACATTAAGTAACCTAAATCTACAAAACTAATATAAAAGACAGAATATAATAAAAAAATCAACAAATAGCTATTGAAGATTTGACAAACGAGATACAAATCTCAAAACGTCTAAATAAGATTAAGCAATTTCAAAAAAATTGCAATACATCATATGCTTAATATGAAAACATAATATATTTTTAAAATCAACACATATTGTATCTAAAAGGACAAATAATCAGATAAATTTTTAAAAATCGAGAGAAAACTATGCAACTTCTGACATTATCAAATAAGTCTTCATAATTCTGATAAAAAACAAAATTAAACGCTGTAGACTTTTTGACTTTGAAAAACCCAATCTACAAAACTAATATAAAAGGCAGAAGCGAATCTAAAACAAAATTGACAAATCATTATTGAACACTTGACAAATGAAACACAAATCTCGATACATCTAGATAAGATTCAAAAATTTCAAACAAATTACAATACATTAATGATTAATTTGACAATATAATTTTTTTTAAAAACGAAAATATTCAACATGTATTGTAACAATCTAAAAACAAACTAAAACTAAAAACACCAAACACTTTTTCTTTCCAAGAACATTCAAACAATAACTATAGATACAAATTTAATCCCCATCCAATTTCCTTACAAACTGATAAACATGATCCTTAAAAGCCAGATCCTTAAGACGTTGTCCTTCTGCATGAAATTTGGGCCTTAGCTTAGAAATTATACCTTGAATATATCCAATGAGATGACTCTGAAGAGTAACTTGGAGATCATCTAAGTTCTCTTTAAAAAGACCACTTTTGCATAAATGAATTTTGTCCTCCTATTGACTGACACAAATCCAAGCAAATGACATTTACCCTCACAAAACTGTTGCTCACATTTGTTACATTTGGACCCAATAACACGAGCCCTTCTTCTCATGGCATTACAACTAATACTTGTGCTGGAAGACCAAGATTATGATCAAAATCACTTAGACGAATTGTTCCTTCAATCAACATCCTCAAATCACAGGAAATACTAAAACGCATAAAATCCATAATCGAGTAATTCTAGACTTATATTTTTACCTAAGAACCTACTCAGAAAATGATGGAAATATTTTTTCAATTGATGATATTCGGAATCCATAAAAAACACAAAAGTAGAAAAAAAGAATGATACAAAGAAAAAATGAAGCGTTCTGAAGAAAGAAGAAAGCAAAAACCAAGAAACTAAAAGAAAAAAAGAAAAAAGAAAAAAGAAAAACAAGCCACAAATTTTAAAGAAAAAACCAACATAAAAGAAAATTGCAGAACTAAAGAAAGGAAAAATATATATATATAAAGAAACCGAACTTGTAAATCAAGTCATAGATACATAGTAACGTAATTTATAAACATATCGTAGCATACTCTATTGAAGGGTTAGAACGTCAATTCACCAGCCGAAGGTCTAAAATGACCAAAAAACAATCATAGAAATAAACACAAAAGAAGCCACTAAGGGCAAAACTGCAAAAGACTAAATGATAAGGTTGAATAATATAAAAAGACATGAAAACTATGAAACAAATTAAATAAAAGAGATTGCACTAGAGGATAACAATGTTAGCTCAACAATACACAAGTAAAAAAATGGGCTAATATAAACTGAACCAACTTTTTCTAATCAAATTAAACTTATACAATCTGAATTAAGACCATATATTTCAAATTAATTATTCTTTGACTTGTGTTAAACATGTTTACTATAATATATATATATGTATATATATATATATATTTAAATTATCCATCTATAAATATAAAATACACATATTAGTATAATCTTAATACAATATATATATAAACTACTCTTATATAACAAATAAATTTAATAAATCAATACTACTGCATAAACATACATGTTAATATAATTTTAATAAATATATTGTAACAATCACTAATTTTTTTATATGACAAAATACTATTTCTTGTTACTATTGAAAAAATAGTACGTAGCAGAATTTTAAAAATTCTATATCATAGTATTTTCTAAAACACAAGTTTGACATACTATATGCATAAATTAACCACGTCTTGCTAACCTTGTAAATACTGAAAAGCTTCCTCCAACAGTGAAGAGAAGTAACATTCCAGAAGGACCTCAACCAACTGGCCTTCTTTGCTATTCTCTATCCACAATCGGAGTGAGTGTGGGCTCACACGTACAGCTCTTCCACTAGGCAACTCTCCTTCCAACCAATTGAGAGAACCCAAAGCTAGTGTTTGTAATTGTGAATAAGAGCTCTCAGGGAGTTTTTAGAATCTCACTAGCAGAGTATCACTTTTAATCTCTTAATTAATCTCAATAATAATGAGACTCACTCCCTTTTTATAGAAGTTGGGCTTAGGAGTCAGTCCTTATCAGATAAGGCCACAAAAATTTGAATCAGAGTCAAATTTGGATCAATATCTCATGAAATTTGCATGAAAATGTGTGATCTTTTTATCGTGAGGTTGGCATGCCGAACTTGCCTAATCGGCAGGTCAAACTTGCAATAAAAATCTCAACGAATTTTTTATTTTCATTTGCTAGATAGAATTATTAATCCAAATCAATTCAGTTTATGTCTCGATCCAACACATCGTCACCTATGACAATGTGCCAATGTTTCTATTCACGGAATCCATCTCCGATGGCCAAGACAAACTATCTCCCAATAGGGATATAGACAACATAACAATCCTTACATGAATAAAGTGCCCAACTTTATTCCCTCGATTGCGGATCTTATAATTTAGACCGTCATCTTAAGAATTGTGTCTTTCACATAATCTGTTGACCTTTCCATCCACTCATCTTTTCCTCTTATAGATCTACTTACACTCTATGGGTTTTACCCCTTCAGGAAGAACCATAAGCTCCCAGACCCGATTAGTCTCCATAGACTTCATCTCTATGTTCATGGCCTCTGTCTATTTCGAATCAACATCCTTCATAGCCTCTGCGTAAGTATAAAAATCCCTGTCATGTTCATTCGGTTTAGCCAAAAAGGCCTTCCCATTGAACATATACCTCTCGGGTTGACGTCCAATCCTCCCACTACGCCGAAGTCCCTTAGGTTGTTGTTCAGGTAGTCTTAAGTCTTTTAGAGTTATTATCATTCATCTCAGCATTAAGCAGTAAGTCCCTCTTAGATTTGATAAAATATAGGTTATTTTACATCCATCCAAAACAGATAAAAGATTGTCTTTATGAATCACCACTTTATTATTAAAAGAAACCAAATAGGAGTCTTTAAATAAACAAGCTACATAAATTAAATTCCTCTTAAACTTAGGAACATAAAAACAATCTCGTAAAATTAAATTCCTATAATTATCAAAATAAAGATAGACATCTCCCACTGCTTCCGCTAAGACCAAGGATCCATCGCCCATCCAAAACGTGAAGTCTTCATGAAGCAGATTTCTCGTTTCTTTGAACCTTTATAGAGAAACACAAACATGATTAGTTGCACTGAAATCTATGACCCAAATGTCATTGGATTCCTCAACCAAACAAGTTTCTAAATACAGAAAATCACACCTACCTCCTTTGGAAAGGAAGTCCTTGTAATGCTTCTTTATATGCCCGACCTTCTTGTAGAAGAAGCACTTAAGCTTCTTCGGGTTCTTCTTCTTCTTCTTCTTGCTCTTGTTGTTAGTAGGAATAGAAGACTTCCTATATTTGGCCCATTGTTCCTTTCCATTCCCATAGTTGGGATTGGAACTAGAAGCAACCGCCAAATTGGCCTCTCCACCAGCGAGAGACTCCCTGATCAGCAGTTTGAACTCTTGTAACTGTTTCATCAACTTTGTTAAGGTCATATCCTGCCTATTCCTTAAATTAAATGTAGCTCTAAATGGAATAAATTCCTTTGATAGAGTCTCAAAGACCATAGTCATCTGAGTTTCAAAATTAATGTCGGCTCCATTGGTTTGTGCCTTAGTGAGGTAACCCATGCCAACATCATGTGCTCCTTTACAGATGTCCTCGGTCTCTGCTTATAGTTTAAGAGTTTTTGAAGTGCCCCTTGCCATTTTGTTAGGGCCTGGCCTCCAAACATGTCTTCTAGATTATCCAAGATCTGCTTAGCAGTCTTATAATCCTCATGTTAAGCCTATATCATGTTATTCATGCCAGCCATAACATAACAGCAAGCCTGATCGTTTGCATCTTTTCAGAGATCGTACGCTTAGAATTGCTCATTAGTGGATTCTCCCATAGGCTCGGGAGGACAAAAGGTTGTCAACACAAATTTTAGTTTCTTAAAGGACAGGACGATGTCTAGGTTCCATTTCAATCATTATAATTCTCACCGGTTAATTGGTTTTTGTCAAGTATCAAAGATAAAACATTTTTAGATATTTTTAATCTACAATAAAGAATCATATACCAAACATAAGCAAACATATAACAATAATTTAGTAAGATAACACATTTATGTAAAAAGATACAAATGTGTTTATGTATCAAAACATTGAAAATATCACAACCTTATAACGATAATTCCCAACTCAGAATTCAACAAGCTCCTAGGGAAGTTATGCCAAATTCAATCAAGAACACGGATCCCTTCTTGATTAATATATGCGATCCAGGACCCGTATGATCTAGCATATATTAATAATTGTTTCTTTGGCCATTAATTTTATTAATAGAGCTCCTAGGGGAGGTTAATAATAAAATTAACATAAGTATATAACCATCGTTTCAGTATTTTATCCATGATTTATAATCACCACCTAGGGGTGCACAACCATAAATCATGCTAAAATACCTTATCATCTTAGAGATTCAATCTGGTACATGATAGAAATCCCTTCCTAGGGGTCAGGACCACCATGTTTTTCCTATGGACCAACGATGAAGGCCTTAGGTCCTCTCTTTGAAAGCCTTCTCCCCCTCAATCTTTTTAAATCAAGGTTTTATGTTAAAAGACATGCATGAACAATTTTAAATAAGCAGCACTCCCTATTCTATACGGCATATTGTCAATATACATGAAAAATCATATTATAATGTAGTCAAGCAAAGCTACAAACAAAATAATAATAAATAAGTGTAATGTTATGGTTCCACCCTAGAGAATAGAAAGCAAAGATTATAAGAGAATAATCGAAACATTTTATCGATTCTTCATCCTTGAATCCTCAAGCTGTATCCTTCTTCATGTAATGCCCATCTTCAAGTCTTCAATCCCATATGAATTGAATACTCCAAATTTCTGGTCATATCCAAATTTTAATGTTTCTTAAAATTGTCCCAAAAATAAAATTAAAACTACATTGAAGAACTACACTTTTTTTGGAAAAATTTTTAGCTCTCTGCCAGCAAACCGATCTGTATAATTGGCCTGTCGGTCATGACCCTTCGGCCTGCCGATCTTTTCAAGTCAGCCTGCCGGTCATGACAGTTCGGCCTGTCGCTGAGCCACCTAATTTTCTACCCCACTGATGGCTTGCTGAACCTCACGTCCAACCTGTCGATCTGTGACCATTGGCCTGCCGAACTAGAGGGTTCGGCATGCCGACCAAGCAGAAATCACCCTTTCCAGAAAAT
Organism: Artocarpus heterophyllus; assembly: GCA_025403435.1. Taxonomy (NCBI): domain Eukaryota; kingdom Viridiplantae; phylum Streptophyta; class Magnoliopsida; order Rosales; family Moraceae; genus Artocarpus; species Artocarpus heterophyllus. The sequence continues at coordinate 29,042,003 of CM046349.1, forward strand.
ATAATTTTTAATGTAATTCATCAATTTTATTTTCAACAATTCAGAAACATCAAATTAGAGACTCAGGAAATACCTTGGAGTGCCATCATCCATCTTCTAGATCCGCCTTCTATATCCATCTTCTCCAAATGATTATTTAATTACAAAATTCTTACAAAATTTAAAATTAAATAATAATTCCTAGACGGAGATGATAGTCCACCATCTAATTACATGAAAAACTTAGATACACATTCTAATCTCTAAGGAATCATAACCGGTACAAATTAATTAATAAATAAATAATTAAAGAATAATTTAATCAACCATTATTAATTAATAAGCATTCACCACATATAATCCTTGACAACATATAAGATTATATAGAAACCTAGAGTGTCAACTCTCTATAAAATTAAATTCAAGCATAGAAGAGATCATGATCACATAATTTACACATATAGCATGATCACAAACTCATAAATTTACATAAAACCCATGGCTCTGATACCAATTTGTTGAAAAAATAATACGCAGCAAAATTTTAAAAATTTTATATCTAAGTATTTTTCAAAACACAAGTTTGACATGCTATATGCATAAATTAACTAGATCTTTCTAACCTCTGTGTGTCGAAAAGCTCCTGCAATCAGTGAAGAGAAGTAACGTTCTAAAAGGACCTCAACCAACTAGCATTCTTTGCTATTCTCTATCCACGATCGGAGTGAGTGTGGGCTCACACGTATGGCTCTTCCACTAGGTGACTCTCCTTCCAACCAATTGAGAGAACCCAAAACTAGTGTTCGTGATTTATGAACAAGAGCTCTTAGGGGGTTTTAGAATCTCACCAGTAGAGTATCACTCTTAATCTTTCAATTAATCTAAATAATAATGAGATTTACTCCCTTTATAAAGAGGTTGGGTCCAGGAGTCAGTCCTTATCAAATAATGCCTCAAAATTTGAATCAGAATCAAATTCGGATCAATATGTGATGAAATCCGAATGAAAATGCATGATCTTTTTATCACGCATAGGCAAGCCGATCTGTCTAACCGGCAAGCCAAACTTGCCCCATCGGTAGGCCAAACTTAAAGATCGGCATGTCGAACTGTCGATAAAAATCTCAGCAAATCTTTTATTTTCCACCCGAGATTCTATAGGATAAAGTCTTAGTTTTAATTCAAATAATCCAATAAAAAAGTTATCTAATCAAAACAACTATATCTAGATAATCTCATGGAATATAAATGAATTTATGATAATTTTACAAGTTTATCTTGAATTAATTCTGAATTAATTCAACTGATAAACCGACATGAATTATCCGATCCCGATAATTCAACAAGTTTATCTTAAATTAATTTTATCACAAAATTATTTCAAATGATAAACAAACATGAATTATTTGATTTAACCGAGTTTCAGAGACTTTGATAAATCTGACATAAGTCACCAATTACTAGAAAAGCACGCCGTATCGTTACAAGATTTTTGTGAGCTAGCAAAGGGGACCAAATAGACCTATATAGTTCAAGCTCCCGATAATTATGAAACCCAATATCCTAGATATACATTTCATAATTATCAACTCCAATGTTACTCCACTAAAAGCTTAGAGCTACACCCTCGAACTATAGAATTATAAAGCCCGTATAGCTAAGTGTCCATGACATATCATAGTGTATCGTATCCCCATAGGATTATCCATAATTAGCTTAAGGACAAGTTTGTCTTACCTTCTCGATTATTTTTATCTTACATTCTATTATCTCACCATCGAAAAACTTACCATCCAAAGACAGTATACTACATGGTTACACCTATATATACAAATGGTTAAGCGCTTCAGTTTTCTAATTATAGGATAACACAAATAAGAGGATATCATTACTTCTAAAGAGGAGCTATGGATTCCATATCTATGAATAACAGGTCTACACTATCATGAGTCATGCCTTTAATGTACCAGCATGCATACCACTATTAAAATGTAGGTGTCACCCTTTGGTACATCAAAATACACAAGTCAAGACAACGGGCCCACTATTTATCTCAGGATTAGGATACAATACAAATGATTGTCTAAAGTGAATTGATTTGTCGAGACAGAATTATTAATCCAAATCAATTCACTTTATGTCCCGATCCAACACATCGTCACCTATGACAATGTGCCAATGTTTCTATTTGCAGAGTCCATCTTCGATGGCCAAGACAAACTATCTCCCAATAGGGATATAGACAACATAACAATCTTTACATGAATAAACCGCCCAACTTTATTCCCTCAATTGTGAATATTATGATTTAGACCATCACCTTAAAAATTGTGTCTTTCGTATAATTTGTCTATCATATTCCCAATTCTTAAAGGTTTAAACCGACAGTCTCAGACTATTGTTTGCTTAACATACACTCAACAAATATAAACGTAAAGAGGATAAGATTTGGTATATAAATAATAAATAAATTCTTTATTGATAAAAATGTCTGTAAAAATATATTACAATTTTACTCTTTAGAGCATACACATCTAACAGTTACAACGCCCGAGTATTCATGCTCGTTTAAGACTGTAAAGATATGAAATAGGAAGGAGGCTTCTCTTCCCTTTTCTTCCCATTTTATTTTTTGTTTTTTTTTGCTTTGACAAATCCATTGTATTTTTCCTTTTTCCTTTTACTTTTCTCTGTTCAGAGGGAGACTTTTGATATAGTTGGGATGGAGAGAGACTTGAGAGGTCAACATTCAATAACAACAGCAACCACAATAATAATAATAACCACACGTTCATCCTTGTATTTTTGTTTATCTAATATATATTCTCTGTATTTCAAAAGGTCTCATAATTATTAGGAGAAGCTTCCTAAATTTTACGAATGACTTTAAAAAAAGTTGAACTCGTCAAACTATTGAAAACTCCAAAAATGTCATTCGTATTCCATATTTAAATATTATCTTTTTTTTAAGTATATTTGGACATTATCTTAAATAAACTTTTTATAAATTACAAAATAAATGAAAAGAAAAAAAAAAGACATTAATCCTCTTCCCAACCATCGATCATTAATCCGAAAATGTGACAACTCTTTTCTTTATAAACCTACTTTTTTTTTCACATATTGGTGACTTATGTTAATTATTAGATCATCTGAAATTTGATAAGAGTGATTTAAGAATATATCTTAGTTTATCGATTGGATTAATTTTATTAATTCAAGATAAACATGTTGAATTATTTGGATAATATTTTATTTGTTATGAGATTTTCTATATATGACTATTTTAATCAAATGGCTTCTTTATTAGGTTATTTGAATTAAAACTAAAGCTCTATCTAAAATTCAAGTATGAAAATATGATACTTTAATGATTCCAAATTATTGCACGGTTGGCAGGTTGATGGCTAAGTTCAGTAGGCTGATAGAGTTCGTTTGGTAGGCCAATCTCCTAGATCGGCATGCTAAATATGCAATAATTAGACTATGTGTTTTTGATGAGTTTTTCATTAGAATCCAGACTCAAATTTTGATAAGGACTAACCCCATATCCGACCACTATGAAGGGGAGCTATTTTTCATTGTTATTCAAATCATTTGAGAAGCATAAAGCGAGTACTCTAGTAAGAGAAACTCTGAAACTCCTAGGAAGCGATTGTTCAACATCTAGAATCTTAGTTCTTGGTTTTCTCAAGTGGTTGGAAGGAGAGTCACAGGAGAAAAGACTATACAATATGCGACCACCCACACTCTGATCGTGGATAGAGAAGAGCAAAGAAGACCAGTTGATTGAGGCTCTGTTGGAACGTTCTTCTCTTCTCGGTTTACTATAGACTTTGGTATACAAAAGAGGTACATAAGATCTGTTATTAATTTATGTACTTAGCATGTCAAACTTGATATTTGGAAAAGACTTTGATTTAAAATTTTTTTAAAATTCCGTTGTGTATCATTTTCGAACATTATTCTCTCTAATTTATTCATGCTAAAATATTTCTCTCTCATATGTCCCTACTCAAATGTTTTTAAGAGGCCTTTTCAATTGTTATTATTTCATAATAACTCTTAATTAACTTTTCTTTTAAAAAAAATTGCTTCATTTTGTCTACATATACTCATGCTCTCTCTCTTACACACATATTTGTTGAAAATGCATGTTTTGATTGAAATGTGTATTTCGACCCATTTGCTTTTTAATATTCATAAACTTTGTTTCACTAACTATTAGGAGAATAATAAATAAGTAAAACTAAATTTTATGAGAAATTTTGAGATATCCATATTAGAATAAAAAAAGAAATACATTTTTTTATTACTTTTGGGGGGAAAACAAAAAGTTCCCCCTTTCTTATTTTTATTTTTATTTTTTACTTTTGAGAGAACAACTTCACTTTTTATTTTTTTATTATTTATTTTTGTATTTCTTGCTTTCTTTTCTTCCCTTTATTTTTTTATCCCCTTCTTTTTTCATTTGCATTTTTCATTTTTCATTTTTCATTTTTTTTATTTTTCTCCTAATACTTTATATATTTACAGATTCATTTTATTAAATTATGTTTTAACTATTTCATCAAAATTCTTTTTTCTTAGTTTGTGCTTGTTGCATATTCTTTTACGTCATTTAAACATTGTTTTATCAGTGTGACCTACATATTTTGTTATTTTAGTTCTCAAACATTTCCTTCCATACATTTTTTAAGACTTGGTGTCTTAAATAATGTAATTGTTTTTTGGATATTTAATTAATAAAGAGTTTCTTATTTATTTCATAATTCATATTATGTCCTCTTTATATTCATTTTTGTTGAATATATGGTAAGCAAATAGAATTCTAAGACTGTTGTTCAAAACCTTTAAGGTTATCCACATGATGGATAGATTATGTAGAAGACATAAATTTGAAGGTGATGGTCTAAATGTAAAAAGTTTGCAATTGAGGAAATAAAGTTGGGCAGTTTATTCATGTTCAGATTGTTACGTTGTATACATCCCTAATGAGAGATAACTTGTCTTGGTCATCGAAGTAGGAATCCACAAATAGAAACATTGGTATATTTTCATTGGTGACAATATATTGGACCGAGACTAAAGTTGAATTGATTTAGTTAATAATTCTGTTTGAATAAATCAATTTACTTTAGACAATCATACTTGTTACATCTTAATCCTAAAATAAATTAGTGGATTCGTATTCTTGTGCTAGCTCACATATTTTCTTGTAACGATACAGCGTATTTTTCTTACAAATTGGTAACTTATGTTAACTATATGCTAGGCTAAAATTTGGTTAATTGGATTTTAATAATTCATGTTAGTTTATTGGTTAAATTAATTTTATAAATTAATTCCAGATAAACATGTTGAATTATTTGGATATATTTTATTTGATATATGATTATCTGTATATATCTGTTTTAGTCAAATAACTTCTGCATTGGTTTATTTAAATTAAAATTGAGTACTATTCAAGGTTCCCAAGCTGAATAGAATAAGTACTTATCCAATCGGATCAAAATTGGTGGATGGGTGGATCGGGTAGCTTGTCTAAAGCTTGGAAAAGCCGATACCATGTCAACTATAACCAGGCAGTCGATCACCATACACTAGGGTCGTCGACTGCCCTTGCCAGATCAACAAAATATGTTTACACATTTTTGTTGTGGGATTTGATTTTACATCGAATTTTGAAGCTCAATATAACAAAACTAAGTATCCCACCAACCACTGTTTATAGGAAAGTATTCCTATAGTCATTTAGATCCTTAGAGAAATTTAAAGAGAGATTTCTAAAGAGTAACACTAAAACTCCCATAGGGTTATTATTTAACATCAAGAACAACAACTCTTGGTTTTCTCTTGTGGTTAGAAGGAGAAGTTACCTAAAGGAAGGCTGAACGATGTGTGCCTGCTCACGTTCTGATCGTGGAAAAGAGAATAAGAAAGGAGGTTCTTTTGGTCGCGATTCTCACATAGCGACTCTGAAAATTTTGTTCAGTTAAAGTGTAGTTTTTGTCTATTAGAGGCACAAAAATATTTGATTAATTTATCGTATATAGCATGCCTAACTCGTTTTATGAAAACAAATATTTTCTTAAAAATTTTTAAAAACTGTTGCGTACTTGTTTTCCAATAATTTTTCCCCCGGGTAACATTTTCAAGTACTATTTGCCACATAAATATCTATGACACGTGAGAATTTCTAGTGTATTATAAATGTAATAATTAAAGAATTATATTAAGTAATTTTAAAAAAATTGTAAAGCTAAAGTTTATGCTCAAAAATTTATTAATTTTAAGAACAATTTTAGTATTACAAGGATTATTGTTTTAATCCAAGTTTTATGATAAATTCCATAAAAGTGAATATAGGAATTTCTAAGGTTAGAAATCATGCCATAGTCTTAAACAAGGATGAAAGGATATGAAAATAAGTTAAAAAGCTTAATTATTGTAAAATGTGTTGCAATAAATTGTAAGACAGAAATATAGTTTAAGGAAAATACTGTTTAAAAATACAGAAAGTTATATAGTATTAGAATAATACAATATAAGGATTATATTGATAAAGTTAAACAATATGATAATATACTCTCTAGAGGATATAAATAAGTAAAAAATGTTGCGTAAGTTCATAACTGTATAGAAAATATACATGCAGTATAAAAAATATTACTAGTGTAAATTTGGACTGTATAAAGTTAAGCAATATAGTAATTATAATATGTGGTAGATGTAAATAATTATAGGAGGTTATGGGACCTCATAAACTTTATAGGAAAATATACTAACAGTATAAAAAGTATACCAGAGGTATAGGAAAAATACTATCAGTGTAAATCTGGACTATGTAAAATTGAGTGGGGCCTACACTGTGACACCCTAAAGGAAGGAAAATTGCCACATCTCTCCATGGTAGAACCGGTTGCAATGTGTGGTTTTGGAGCAAATTTTTTAATGACATTCAAGTCTTTGGTGATGTGTCTTAATGAGACTAATTGTATGGTTGAAAATTAAACACATTTATCTCCACCAATGTGTCACTTTTATGATGAAAAAAATGCTTCACCTTTCCCCTTGAAAATTAGTTGTGATATGTGTAGAGGAGCAAGGTTTTTTTATTACAAATAAGTCCCTATGATGAGTCTTTATAAAGTGAAGGACTTAAGTGAAATAAAGTTTGTTTTATTTATCAAGAAATTCTCCCATTGTCACTCAAGAAATCCACCCCTCCCCCATGATTTTCTCTCTCAAGTTTTAATGATTCTAGGCCTCTAAATCATCTAAGGAAATAAGTTTAAATGCTTTGAAGCAAAGATTGGCAATTTTAGAGGTAAAAATCCAATATTTACTTTATGGTTTTTAAGGGTTTTCTTGGGTTTATGGATAGGTTTTGATTGAGGGTTTGCTATGCTTTATGTCAAGAAGGAATATCAAGGTTTAATCTTCTCAAAGGAGGATCAAAAGCTTGAAGAAATCCTTGGTAAATTCTTAAACCCAAGTCTTGAAAAAATATGTTGTTTTCACGAATTAAGATTATGGTTTGTAATCTTTTTAGACTATGGCACGTATAAAGAACTCTATGGTATAATTAAATGGTATATTAAGAGGATGATGATAATGATGGAAAGATAAAAAACTATGATTTAAAGGTTAAAAAGTCAAAGTGTGACAAACTTTGTCATAAACATTGAGTTTAAGCAAACTAAGTGTTTTATAAAATGACTTTGAGTCATGGCATAAAAAGACAATGCTATGACAGTTTTAGTATGAATGTTGTGTTGATGATAATAAGATTAAAGGATTGAAAATGAAGGTTTTAGGTATAAATGAAGATGTTTGTTAAACTTTGTCAAAATGCAAAGTTTAAGTAGTTTTTAAAAAATTAAATGCTTGAGGCCCTTAGAGGTTGAATTATTCTTTGGGTTAAAAACAAATTGATTGTAGTTCTACCTTTTTAGAAAAGCCATTAAGATGAATAATTTTGAGTAAAGTTAAAACATAAAAGTTGTAGATCTCATTGAAATGGTTAGAAATAGTTGACAGTTCGTGAAAATTCTATATCGATTTCAAGTTATGAATTTTACGAGATTTTAAGTACAAAATTTCCTAAAAAGGAAAACATTTTGAAATGATTTGAATTTGACCTAGGAACTTTTTAAAGTTTCAATCCTTGCAAGAAAACTAAACGTATTGGTATTAAGCGATCGCTTTTTGTTTCGGGGGCAAAAATGTTAAGATTTTTGTGTTTCGGGTCAAAACCGTAAAACCATATGAAATGAGAATTTTCACCAAGGAATGTTGGTTTCTTACACTGCTATGGGTAGTGAGTAACCTCAAATTCTAAGTTTGAAAGGATCAAAAATTTTTACCAAGAAAGGAAAGATAAGTACATTAAGGGCAAAAAGGTTAAGATTTTTGTATTACGGTTCAAAACCATAAAGTTTTCATTAAATAGATTTTTACATAAATGAAAATCGATGCTTGGTTCTTCATAATGTTATAAATAACAAAGAAACATAAGTTTTGTTTAGAACAGGATCCGAAAGTTTTCTAAAACCTGTCAAGGGTAAAATTGTCATTTTCTATAAAGCAGCCAAAAAGGAACCCAACACAGTTGATTTACAAAAATACCCCTTAGCGAAAATTTTTCCGCAACCCATAAGTATCGAATGGTAAAGTAAAAATGAGAAGTCTAGTGAAGTTATGCAACTTGCGAAAAACCTATAAAGAGTAAAATAATTTTTTTAAGAAAACTGCTAATATAGACCCGGGCATTTTGAATTAGCAAAATGCTCATAGTCAAAGTTTCTATAGTAAAAAAATGTTTCGTAACACATTAAGTAACAAAACCATCAAGTAAGATGGAAAGTTTAACCAAGGGATATTCAAGATAAGTAAAGGAAAAGTAAATCGATAAGAAACGAAGTTAAGTATAAGGAATGAATGGCTACGTATAATTTGTATTATTAATCAAGTAGATCAATTATAAGAAAGCTAGTTATTAGTTGGGTACCATTTGAATAGGATACAAAGCTGACTAATAGAAGAGAATTGATAGAGTTGGAATGCTAGAGTGTTATCCAGACATGAAGAAAATGGATTTCAAATACTTTGATTATGTATCATGTTTGCAGTTATTATGTATAATGTTTTAAAGATCAAATCATGTTTACATTTCCTATGCTTAATGCTTAAATGCCAAGTTATAGCATATGGTATGTTTAGTATTTGATATGCTTACCAAAGTTTACAAGAAGGTAATTTAAAGATGATAATTAAAGTGTCGTAGTAGCTACTTTATTGTGAGGTATATAAAGTTATGTTAAAATTATGACCACATTGTTTGATGGTCTTAAGTCTTCTATAAGGGAAGCATTATGTTTATGATCTCATGATTGATGATATTGGTATGAACACTTAAGTTCACAAGATAAAGAAAAGATAAGAATGATGATAAGAAATTCAAATAAGTTAAAAAATGATTACAAGATGTTCATAAAAGAGCATCATTAGAATCATGCATTATGATATTGCTTCTATTCCTTTCAAGTAATGTTTTTATGAGGAATGTTTTTTGAAAAACATTTAATAAATGTTTTATGAGAATCGTTTATGAAAAAAGTTTTACGAGAAAGGTTTTAAGAGAAAAGTTTTATAATGAATGTTTTAATATTTTGTGATATTATTTCTAAACAATCTGAGCGAAAGATCATTACAAGTTCCTTCGTGCTATATTTAGCCCTACAAGAGACTAATGTAACTAGTTGGTGAGCTCAATGCTACGGTGGATAGATGCAAAGATTAGGTATGGATACTATTATGACAGTTTTTTGCTGCTTAAAGAAAAAAAAGGCTTCCGCTGTTTTAACGAAAAGCTTTTCTAAATTTGAAAAGATGTTTTAACAAAAGTTTTATGAAAGTAAATATTTTCTAATAAGTTTTAAGAAACATTTTGTATAATTTTAAAGTCGGGTTTTGAGCCATGTCTCAATTTCTTTTGTAACAAAAAGTCGCAACAGTTTCATGAATATTTTTAAGTATGTTTAAGAAAAAAATTACCTAATATTTTTTACTAAGCAAGCAAGATTAAGAATAAAATTAAAGAAATGATGTTTAAGCAAACTAAGTAACTATCCAAAAAGGTAGGTCGTTCCAATATCATTCTCTCTAATTTGTTCATGTTGAAATATTTTCTCTCATATATGTTCCTACTCAAGTATCCTTTTATGTGGTCTTCCTAACTGTTGCTATCTTATAGTACCTCAAAAATAATTTTTATATGATTTTTCTAATTTTTTCTTTGAGAAAAATTTCCTTGTTTGTCTATACATACTTATATTTTTCTCTCTCAGACGCACATTCAACAAAAAATGCATGTTCTGACTTAAGCGTACAATTCAACCCATTAGCTTTTTTTAATCTTTCACTTTTTTTCTAAACTATTAGGAGAATAATAATAAATGAGTAAAACTCAATCTTATAAGAGGAATTTTTTGATACCCATTTCATAGTAATGTAAGAAATGAGTAACTCGTATATATAAAAGTCTCCATGTGCAAACTAAAATGCTATTGACACATTTCATTTTTCTATTTTTTTTATTCCTTTGTTTGTTTGTTTTTTTTTTTTTTTGCTTTTTTTGGTGTTTTTATTCTCCTTTCTTTTTTATTTGCATTTTAGTCTTTTATTTTTCTTTTTTTAAAATTTATTTTTGTGCTTCATTTGTTGCTTTCTCTTATCTTCAACATTTTCAAATTCACTTCATTAAATTATTTCTTAATGAGCATTATCAAAATATTTCTACATTTTCGTTTACATCATCTAATATATTCTTTCATCAAGCATGACCATTGAGTATTATTGTTTTTTTTTTAATTTCTTACTTTTGTCTTTTTGTTCTCAAATATATATCTCTCTACTCATATATCTTTAAACAAATGTAAAGAATCTGTTAGCATAAACACTAACACAATAGTATTTTTGTTAACAAAGAGGCAATCAAACGTGTGCAAAAATGAACGTGTTGAAAGAAAACACTTTATATTTTAGGGTGTTTAGGAGAAAAGAGTTTAAACGCATTATGTGAGAGCTTTACAATATAACATATTTTTGTTTAAGAGCTTTGTATTGTTTTCCATTGAAACTCTAAAATTTAAAGCACTGTCTCAAACACCATTTTATCTTTTTATTTACGATGACTTCTTGTCCAATCGCACTATTTTTGAATATATTAAAGAAAAGAAAACTATATCTTAAGAGCTAAAATCAAATTCCACTTTTCAGTCAATATCAAGGTTGAGTTTACTTATTAAAAAAAAAACCCAAAAAAAAGACAAAAGGAGGGTTTTTTCTTGTATGGAATTATTAAAAAAAAAAAAAAAAACTTTCGTATAATTCATTAAAGAACTGTATAATACATGCAGCTCGCTTTGGGTTGCCTATTGGGTACAAAACTAATATTATTAATTGAGAATATCGAATGATCATAACTAAAAAGAGTCACACACACACACAAATATATATATATATATATATATATATATATATTATATTGTGGTCCCTGACTCTACATTAACGGATTCCTTGTGATACAAAATTCTTCGCATTAATCACCAACTCTTTTTTCTGATGGCGAAATATTAGCCTTATGGCATTATGACAGCTGAAAACATGTTTTCCACTCGTGCTTTTTCCCATTGGACACCACAGAATCAATTGATCTTGTGTAATTGCCTCAAATAAAGTTATGTAATTAATATATCTATCTATCTATATGTATATACATATACGTATACGATATGAATATTATAAATATATGAAATACGTAACAGTATGACTAAGATACGCAAACATCTACGTGGATTTTATACACAGGTATAAAATACAAAAAAAGGAGTATGCGAATTGGACAACAAACAATCTAACTAGATAATGAAATGAAATTAACATTTCTCTAGTCTCTATTTCATATGGAACGTGAGACATACGTGTATAGCTCAAATACGAAATGAACATATAAAGAAATTATAATTTTTATGCGTATGGCCTGAGAATAGGCCATAGATCAAAATTAACTTTTGCAATTTAACATACATGGTAATCGACGTTTAATATAATACTTATAAATTGATAACAATGATGGAATTGATCTCCTAATGTTCATTCAGACTCAATATTAAAAGCCGACAAATAAGAGGAAAATTACATATAAAGAAAATTTTCATGAGAGAGAGAGAGAGAGAGAAGATATATAGATATATACGTGTGTGTGTGTGTGTGGGCGCGTGTGAGAGAGAGAGAGAGAGAGAGAGAGAGAGAGAGAGAGTGAGTTATGCTTGGCTCCTCGCACGCTACCAGCAGAAACCAATGAATTCGGCAAGATTGGTTGATGCTTGTGGCGTACAGGGAGCCAGGCATAACAATATTGTAAATTTTACCTTCTGTATTAGCTTAATAACTTGCTTACCTTCCCCCAATCAATTAGAAATGGATTCATTAGATCTCAATGAAGATAGCACGAATAGAGAGGAAGCAGGGCTAGGTGATGCATGTATACATATTGCACATAGATGTTTTATATAATACACACAAAGATGTATATATATATATATATACAGCGGTGACCGAAGGAGATCGATATATAATTCTCTCTATATATATAAGGGAAGAGAGATAGAAGGAGTTTTATGGGTCCTGCATTTATATATATATATATATATGTATATATGAATGTATGTAAGGGAATTCCATAACGCATTTTCCTAATAAGAAATCCCAAGATTAGCGTTTAAAATTTATATATGAATATTTCAAATCTGGAAATAGAATGATATCTGTGGTACTAATTGGTCACCAATACAGAGATCCTTTACATACCAACCACCAATTACCTTTTTTAGTCCGCTTCACTCTCTAGCTTTCCATCGTAACGTTGAATACAATGTTCCACGTTTGACTTTTGGGCAAAACTCTTTTTTTTTTTTTTTTTTTAACGACAAATCATTAGATTGCAATTTACGATATTTCCATCAAATTTAACCGATCCTTGATCTGGCTACATAAAATTAATTAGCAAAACATAGTTTACAACATAAATACGAATGAACATATTTTTTATTTACAAGATAACACAGCATATTATAACTTGCTTTTCTTTTTTTTTTTTTAAAGAAAGAAATGGTCACCATTTCCTATTTATAAGTTGACACGTTATATAACGTGCTAAGAAATATCATATTAATTTAGTACAAGGCCATTTTTTATCGTCATGTAGTATACTATTTATAATTTATATGTTATTTAATTGTCTATCATGTATTGTTGTTGCATGACAATAAAAGAAATAATCGTCTATATATCAAATTTCTTATTTAGCATTTAGGGCTTGTTTGGATAGTTTGTATTTTTCCTTTTAACTAGTAAAAGACAAGAAACATAACCTGAACTTTTTAATTAGTATTTACATAGTGCATGAAAAATGCTATTTGATTTCAACATAGCTTTTGAATCATGAGGCTAAATAAATCAAAAGCTCTTATTATTATAAAATATAATGCAATATAAAATACAAATAAAATTTGTTATTTGTTATTTACAAATATAAGGTTAAAAAGGTAAATAAAAAAGATTTTTCTAATCATTTTTTCATAAGCACTAAAAAGATGGCTAGTCTAAAAGTACTTATAAAAATCAAAAGCCTAAATAGTTTACCCATTCAAATTGACTCAAAAGTGACTTTTGAACTGACTCAAAAGTGACTTTAGTAGCATATAGCATACCTTATAAAAAAAATTCTTATTTTCTTTGTTGAGGTTGCTATAGATTCATATATAAATTTCTTGTTCCAATCAAATATAAGAACGGTAGCAATTAATTTCACATCAACGTATATAATGCAAGTACGTAGAATCTGATTTAACATATGACTTGACTTTTGTGGCGTGGATTAATCATTTTGTCAATAAAATTTAGTGGAAATTACATGTCATGTTATTTCAAGGCATGCAATTATAATAGCGCAGTGCCGTGTGGTCCAAATTAGAGACATTTATCACATGTCATACTACACGATCTCATCAAGATGTATATGGATCCTCACATAATATTATCTGGTTGGTGACCGAATCTGTGTCGTTTTTAGTGAATTTTGAGACAAATGTAGACCCGGTTAGACAGTCCAAGGACTACCACGCAATGCCGAAAGCACGAGCCACTTGGAAAATATGAAAGCAAAACATGCTTTTCTAATTTGCTGTCGTTTTTGGTCAAAGATCAAGCACTAATATATGGTGAGTGCTGTTGAATTGTCGAATTATACATTGTGTGGCCGCCCATGCGCAATTTACACCATTGAAAAAGCTCAAATGGAACAAATTTGATTGAGACAATGCAAAATATGAAGGTATGACCAAAACTATATTGTTTAGTTCAAATATTTATTATTTTTATACATAGCACCATTTGCGGCCGACGAGGTGGAATCACTTTATATCTTTTCTCAACTTTTCTTTTCTTTTGATGTGTTATTTTCCTCCTCAAATTGGAAGCTTCCCTTTTGATGTTGCTGTATTTTTTTCAAGTTTGATTTTTCTCCTTTGAGAAGTCGAAACCGGTGACTGGGACTGGCTATAATTTGTCGCAAATTGGGGGATCTTTCAAGCGTGCGGTGCGTTGAGAAAGTTATTAGGTGTAACCATGTAAATTGGCAACAAATTTGTCAAAAATAAAAAAAATAAAAATAAAAAAAGGGAAAAACCAATAGCTGGGGTTTTTCATCTCCCACTTGTAGTGTGCACAATGAAAAATCAAATGGATGTTATGAAATGAGCTCATAAGTTAGAAAATAGTCTTTATTGTTGGAAATGACTAATATATTCAAAAAAATAATAAAGAAAAGAACTGAGGAAAAATGTCTCCTATCTCTTCCACCTCTAGGAGCCCCTCCAACGATGGTGCCGGCACAATCTCACCCTTCCTCTGATGGCATTCCTTCTCCTTTGACGTCTCTAGCAGCAATAAGGACCGTGTCTCTGTCATATGCGGATACAGATCCAAAATGGGGACCGAACTCTCCAACATCTTTGACGGACTTTGCCAGTGATTCCATTGCTATCGCTTTGTCTCTGAGTTCAAGACCTACCTTTTTTTTTTTTTTTTTCTCTTGTTCGTGATGGAATAATGTTTATTGATTTATAAATCACATCCATTTTTAGCAAAACAAAATGGATATGTAAGCAATTTCGTCGACTAGAGCTAGAAGTGGGGGAGAATTGGCCTCAATGACGGTTGGGATTGACAAGGCTGTGCCCGTTAGAGTCTAGGTCATCCGAGTCTAGGACAAAAACAATGCCTTGCTGGCTGGCTAGCGTTTCTCAAATCTCACTAGAGTTAGGTGTGATGGTACTGGACTCGCTGATGGCTAGAAACGCCGTGGCTAGGCTTGCTAGGTTTGGGTCTGACTATGGGCAAGAGGAGGAAAAAGAAACTTCATATCATTTTTTATTAGATATTAAATTATATGTGATAGGTCTTACAATAATTTGATGCACTCTTTTCTTACCATTGATCCAAATCTAACAACTATATATTACCGTTGCATTGTACTCCACCGGTGAGGGATAAAAATGGTCCCTCACCATAGAAATTCTAAAAAAAATACTTTTGATGCCTGCCATGAGGTTACAATGAATGACATTTTCACTCAATTATCTAACAATGTTATTCCAAATAATTTTTGTTAAGTTTTAGAGTCTAATTTTTTGGCATGACAAATTATTGCCCGACCAAATTTTCATTGAGGGTAGTTTGGAGTTTTCACAATTGTAAAATTTGGTTGCTCTAGTTTTCCTACGTATAAAAGGGGGCGGGTGCTAGTTTGGAATTACTCATAAGTTAGGGAAAACACATTGAAAGTTGAGTGGTATACGATTTTTTCTTGTAAACTTCTTCTTCATCATAATCAATTTTCTACAATAATTGATAGTGAATATAACTTTTACATCAATGGTAAATCACTGTAAACTTGTTTGTTTGTTTTTGCCCATTTTTCCTTTCTACATTTTTATTTGCTCTCAGTAATGTATAATTAGCATTTCTAATTCTTAACAATATTCCTCAATATTACTTGACTTATACATGCTCCAATTTTATAGAGTGTTTGAGAAATGTAGTTTGAACCATATACACTAAAGTATATGAGAGATCATTTTTTTGACACTATAGGATGTAAAAGTTTTAGACTGTAACTATAAAAAAAGTTTTGTATTATAATAAATAAAACTTTTAGTCGAAACTAAGATTATCAAGCACATTATTAATAGATTTTAATAGAATTTTGCACTTCAATCTTTGAATTAGGTAAAAAAAAAAAATCCCTGAAAAAAAAAAGTTTACAAAACAAAAAAAAAAGGCTCGCACCTAGCCGTGTCAACTAGTTTGGGGGGCCTTTGTTCGAATGCCAAAACCACAATTTATGAAAAAATTTTTTCAACAAAAAAAATGAAAAAGGCTCTCGTAGAAAATGCGACACTAACAAATATAACATATTAAAAATATCCATTCGTGGTCAATCTCAAAATATCTATTCGTGGTATCATATCAGGTTACCCACGTTAGGTCCACCGGCCTCAATGCTAGTGAGTGGTAGTCTATCGTTCTACTGATAGTCACTTGTGACAACTAAAGAAGCGTGTTGTGATTACCGCCAGCGAGTGGCACTACTTGCAATAGTACAGCATGCTCCTGCGACAAAAAAAGACTCAGCAACAAAGCAAAAAAGAGATATTTAGGTGGCACGCCACAATTTTTATACATCTTAGATTTTATGACACAATTTTTTCCTGATTGAATATATCTCTTGATTTGTTGACTTTAACTAGACCATTTAGGCCGCACAATAACAAAGTTTCAAGATCTATGCATAAAGTTAAAAGGTGATATGATTTTGTGACGTTTCTCAAAATTTTCTAAGAGAAGAGGTATATTATAGCCATAGCTTAGTTTTGAATCTCTATGATGGTAAATATATTTATTACAATCGTTTATTAATATTTTAAATTTTAAAGGAAATTTTTAAGAGTGAAAAATGAGTTTATTAACTTAAAATTAGTAAATACTTTATAAACAAAATTATTGACATAGTTAATTACATAATTATTTTTCTTAGTTGTAAGTATTTCTCAATTTATCCATCTGTTTTAAAAAACTATAAAAATATTTTTTAAAAAATTTAAAAAACTTGTTTTAATTTTGTCCATCGCAGACTTTTTTGACAAAAAGAAAACTATAAATATACCCTTATTTGATCGATTTTGTTTCTAAAATATAACTTTCTTCTTCAAAATAATTTTTAAAAAATATGTTAACATTTAAAAGGCCTTAAAACTTGAGATTTTTTTTTTAAAATTTGATGTTTTGTTTAAGATTTTTATGTTTTTAAATCTATAAGATATTTTTCATATTTGTTGAAAGGTAATTTTATCATTTTGCTTAATTGTTTTATACACATGGATATAATTGAAACAAGTTATTTAAATTCAAATAATATATTTATAGTTTTTAAAAATAAAAAAAAATTACAAAATAGTAAAAAATAGAAGACATAAGTACACAGTTTATCATGATGGGCACCTACCTAGGCACGCATCTTAGAATCTTTAGTTGTTTTTGAATCCTCAATAACAGATGATAGGGAATCTCCATCCAACTAATAATGTTCTAGAATACTGGAACACTAAAAAGGGAGACTCAATAATTATTATCTTGTGTGCACAGGTTATCTAACTTAATCCAGAGCGTTTATAGTTGATATAAGGTAGCACAAGGGTGCTTAGAGTTAAATTAGGACTGACTAGTACAAATGAAGGAAAAGATAATGATTTTTTTTACTGTTGCACAAATATATGACTGTGCTTTAAAAGCATCATCGCTTTCAACATTAGCGTATGACATACGCATACAAATGTAGTTAGAACTTTAAATTTCAACTAATTTTTAATTCAATTTTTATAAAAACAAAAACACTCTAGCAAAATTTAGTTTGAACTATGTTTTATAGTTTCAACTGTATTCCCTATATTGGTTTTCTAAAATGATATTAGAGAAAATATACAAAAATATGGTAAAGATGCACAATGTATAGAACAAAAATTTTTATAAAACTTTTGTAAAACCACGCCTTGGAGTGTATTAATTTAATTCTTAATAAATATATATATACTATTTGTACTTATCTAGTAGAAGCGACAAGGCAGGATATCTTCTATCATGAAATGTTCTCTAAGCGAAACTACTATCTTTTTCTCCTAGTCTTTTGACACTGATCGGACGATGTGTGGGCGTAGAAACAAATTAAGGTTTCTAGACATCACTCATTTACTTTTCTCTCCCACTAATCTCAACACATGAGCAAAGTAGAACTGAGAATAAAAGAACACTTATTTTCTTTATTTCTCTCTCTACATGCCCATCACTAGAATGTCTGGCAAAGTTTTTACAGTCTAACCACGACTCTCCATTGTGTGCAAAATAAATAGAGGAAGTCTGTATCTATAGAGAATGACAAGCTTGATTAATTATGAAAACTTTCTTTATTTTAATATTAAATATCACATATTTAAAATAAAAGAGAGAAGTTTTCGTTTCTTTATCTCTGCTGTATGCCTCACACAGATACTTAATCTAGGAGTTACGCCAATGAGGGGAAGGTGAGAGAAAAAATTGAGCTTGTTACCTAGTTTGATTTGTTTTAAAATTTAGATTTCCAATCTTGAATTAAATCACATTCATCAAAGTCAAAAACTTATAGAAGAGGAAACATGGAGAACAAGTCTTAGACTACAAAAAAAAAAAAAAAAAAAAAAAAAAAAAGAAAAAAAACCTACCTTATCGTAGTATGTGTCAAGACCCACTTATTGTATATCTTTCAAAATTAATGTTTTACTTATTTATCATTAAAAAATCTCATTATATTACTAATTCTAAATTAATTTATTTTGAGTGATATTTAATTTAAAATTCTGTAATTTTAAATTAATAATTAAACCAATTGTTTCAATTGTTTAAACAATGCTTACAAAGATGGCCGAGGACAAATAGATTCATAATTTCAAGCTCTAATAAAATCATTATATTTATTTAGTTCTTTAATTAATATATTATTCTTTTATTAATATCAATGTTACTCTACTAAAAGCTTAAAATTACACTCTTTAAATTATAGCTATAATTACTCTTATTTTGGAGTCGTCTATATGATATAGTCATTACATATAAATTGAACTCAATAAATAATTTATAATTAGAGCTAAGTAAAATCCATTAGTCTCTTTAATTACTTTTTTATCATTGAGTGTTGTTAATTTTCTAATGAATAAAAAATTCACGAACTTAATCACAAATTGAGCACTCATATTATTCAAAATCCAAATCAATACTCAAGAGAATTATTTATTTGCTTCTAATTAAATAAAGAATGTAGTCCATTTTGTAATATTAACACTTCTAACTACTTTATTCACTATGCTTTTAAAATACAATGGATAGGATTAGATTCCTGAATCTATACTGAGTAAATTGATAACTTTATGAAAATAGAGTTATTTCACCTCTTTTTTGCTTTTAAATTGACCATGTTCGTGAGATTTTCTTTTATTTTTAATGATCTTTAGCTTAATTTTAGTCATTTTATTTTATTTGATTCTATTTTTTTATTTCTAGTTTTATTTGTTTATTTTAATTAATTTTAAAATACGTTTGAATATATTTTTATTTGATTTCCCCTCTAAATATTTTATTTCTACTCATTTGTGTAGGTGAGCTTGAGAGTAGAAAGCCATTGGAAGTGAAAAAAAGCCAAAAACTTAGGCTACAAAGCCAATCTATGCACCTAAGGTAGAGGCTGGGCGTTGTAGCTTGAAATCTTCTGCTACAGCCTAAACCCAGCATGTTTTGGCTTTGCAACACTAGAGGCTGATTCTTAGACTTCCCAACTCTATGTTTTGGGGGTGTAACGTGGATACTTCTGCTGCTATGCGACACGCTGCACCCCCAAAACACGTGTCGGACTTGATGGTGTCGGGCACAAACCTAAAAAGGGAGACCTATGAAGTGCTAGGTTTTTCTTGGAGGACTTATGAGGAAAGAGATGGATATATAATTAGAAAGAGAAAGATAGCCATTTCGGCTATTCTTGGTTTCTATCTTCAGAAGAACTCCTCCACTTTGTAAATAAATTAAATTAGTGTTAGTTTTTATTCTTAGTTTTAGATTTAGTTTTTAATCTTGGCAATTCATCTTCAACAAATTCAAGAGGAGACCATTTTTTTAGGTTCAAGAAGGCAAAGGAGGGGAAAAGATTTGGCTTTTCTCCACAAGAGTTTATTCTTATTTTTATTCTCTTTTATTTTTTGTTGTTTTAATGATGTGTAACCTCTTTTGAATTTTGTCGATGATGGGCTATTGATGATGTTGTTTCAATCGGTAGGTTAGCTTCAACTATGTTTTGAATATCTGATTTATTGTTGATGAAATTTCCTTTAAATTGATTTGTGTGCTCTACGCTTAATGCTTCTAATTTAGTTAATCACTAAATTGGATGAGTTAGATATGTGAAATCGACGCTCAGGAGAGAGAATTTCATATATTAGATTTAAGTAACACAACCTAAGTGCTGTTCCATTCAGGAGGCCGGTAATACTTGGGTAATCATCTGTGAGGCTTGACTTAATAAGTGTGTATACATTTTAGTAGATAGGAATATCACTTTAAATATTTATGCATATTATCTTACTTGATGCTTGGGAGAGCTAATGAAATAAGATTAGAGCCTTGATTAATGAATTGAATGAAACTAATTAACAATTACTAAATTAGATAAACATAAGAATAGTAACTTGTAGTCATTCCTCTAGACCTTTTCTTTTCTTTTTCACTTTAGTTTTTAGTTTTCATTTTATTTTATTTTAACTTCAATAATATAAATAATTTTAGAGTTAATCTTATTTTGATACTTAACTAGAATTAAATACAATCCTCGTGAGAACAATAACTTACTCACTCATTATATTACTTGTAGCAACTGGTGTTGTAATACTCGCCAATTTTCATGTAACGGTTCATGACAGATATTCAAACGACGTTAAGTATTTTCCCTTATAATATGATGTTACTAATTATTTTATTTTGAGTATTATGATAGGTGACAATCATGCGAAATTGATGTGCTCAAGGTGTTCATGTCAAATATAATGTGTGCATAATAATTTATCATGCTTAGTGGTATTTTAATGTATACGACAATTCGACAGGCCGATCCCTCAAGATCGACAGGCTGAATTGTCTCTCATGAAATGGCATGCCGATGGATTTCATCGACAAGCTGGACCTCACGACTTTGGTAGGCCGAACTGAGCAGTCGACAGGCCAAAGACTGCTGAGAGCAATCAACAGACAAACCCTAAAATTTGTGATATCAGTGATTATTGTGATTGGATGAGATGTGCTGAATGATTAGCTTAATTTTAGTCTATTTCCTTATTTTTATGTGATGGAATAATTTGACTTTTATTGATGATTGAATTATTTGAAATGGTTTCCTATTTTGAAAGTTAAAATATAGTAAGTAGAGCTAAATCAGTTGACTTCCCGAATCTTCTCCATTCCCCACGTGATTTGCCTCAATTTTAGTCAGGAAAATTCTGACATAATAGAGAATATTGGCTCCCTTGCATAATTTTCATTCATGTTAATTTCACTCTCTTTATCACACGCTCTTTCTCTCTGTCTCCCTCTAAATTATCTCAAACACTTTCTCTCCCTCTTTGTCATGTTTTTCACCCCTTCTCTCCCTTAATTCTCCTATAAAAACTTAAATGAAATTTTGAGTTTTCTTTTGGGCAAATTCAAAGGAAATTTGAGAAAGATTGTTTTGAGGTAAGAATTTGTTCTTGGTTTATTTCTAAAATGTATTTTCCCCTCTAATCTGACTGCCTTATTTTTGTCTAGGAATTTTTGTTTGCACTAAAATTTTAGTTTGTTATTTGTGTATGTGTTATGTGTTATCTCTCAAAATTTCACGTTATTTGGAATTTTCTATGCTAAGATATGAAATTTTTACTCTCTACCGCTCACTATTTTATGATTGCTGATTGGTATGTTGCAAAAATGTATAGTCTTTGTTGAAGGGGAAAATATGTTTTGATTTTTACAAAATTTGGTAGAAATATTCATGGATATGTTAAGTTGTGAACTGGAAAGTTTTATACAATATCATGTATATTTTATGAGATATTGAATTTTCCTTAAACTAGGTTCTTATGGCTGTAAAACTTGTAAATTTTAGACTTCTTGGTTCTATGACATTTTGTTATGGATAAATGAATTTTTTTGGCAATGAACATTTTTTTGGTATTGTATTTATGTGTATATAAAGTGTCATAAACATTTTGGAGTCAAAGTAATTTTATGTTATTTGTTTGAAAATATTTACCAAAGGATGCTCACTGCCAGATATGTTCGAAGTTATTTTTATCTCTAACTTCTAGTGCACATTTTGGATTGTATTGAATTTATTAAAAGGTAATTTCTGGATATGTTGCAGCTCTAGGTGTCTATTACATGCACCTTTTTATGGAATTAGTTTATGGTATAGATAATTTAATTTATAGACTTTAGTTAAGGTTGTTCACTACCCAATTATTGCTGGCAGATTTTATGCTATGAAGTATGTGACTTGTTTTGGTCATTAAATAGAATTTATATGACCAACAAAAAATCATGATAATATGTTTATGTGTTAGCTTTGATCCCCTAGAGCCTCATGATTTAATTGTGTGTGATTTCTAAGTTATTGAATTATGAATGCATAAGGGTCAGGCAGATAGTAGTGTTGCATTTTTTGCATGAGTACTTTTAAATTGGTGAAATATATTAGTGTTCATGTATTTCTTGAAATGGAGGTGTGAATAATGTATTATGGTATTGGATGATTCATTGAACATAGATAAATGTTAATTTTATTTTAAATAAATATATGACATGATCACACCAAGGAGTGAGCACTCTAAGACCACGGTGACGTCATCTTCAATTAAGGTTTAGTAAGCTAAATAGGTAAGTACGTTTTTACCTGCAACATAATGTGGTTTGTAAAAAGTTTGAAGTTTATATTCATGATGATTTCTACGATGATTCTATGACAGTTTTATTTAATGTTTTATTATGAAAGTTTTGATGTACAAAAAGTTATGCATGTTTTGATGATGACGCATTTTAAGGTATAAAAGTGTATATATATATGTATATATGTATCACCTAAATAAGTGTTACACACCCATGTTTATGTTATGTTTATGTTTATGATGTCATGTTTGATTTGGGATTAGCTACCCCTCTCCTCTCATGATGGCGCGCCTACAATGATGATTATGATGCAACAGTTGGGCCACTAAAGATAAAATAAATAAAGTTTTAATATGGTTAACGTTAACAAACAATATGTTCCATATGAAATTGTGCCAAGTGCACTATTATAATAATGATGATTATGGAAATGATGTTTCATACAGATGTTCATAAAATGTTTTACGTTGTGAGATTTGAAATGTACTTACTATGCCTTTGTTTACTCAGTTTTACATCATGTTGTAGATAAGGGTAAGAGGATTATGGAATAGGTGGAGGGCGAAACAGGCATGTGAGATTGAAAGGATGGATTGAATATGGAAGAATGCCAAAGAAGAAATTTAAAGTCAAAAACTATGTTTTATTTCTGAGTATGTTTTAATATTTGAGTATGTTTATTTGAAGAGTTTCAAGGATTCGAACTATGTCTCTATAACTTTATAGGATTAATATTTATCTTCCGCACTTTGAAATATTTAGACTTGCTTTAAATTAAATTTTTTTTTTAACAACAGATTGCCCTACCGATCATTATTGGTCGGTCTGTCGATGTTGGCATCGGCCTGTCGATTACCCTGCATCGGCGTGCCAATCTTAGTGATTTTAAAACCCTATTTTGTAGAGCCTCGGACGGCCTATCAGCCTCGAACGGCCTATCGATGGTTGAAGTTTGAACTACCGATCAAGTTTGGCATGCTGAAGTCCGAAGTTCGGCCTACCAAACTATGCAAGAAGATTTTAAAAGTTGAGTTGATTTTTATTTAAATTATGGTTTTATTGTTTTGGTGTTGATAAACTATTTAAAGAATATTTATAATCAAGTAATTTATTAAATGTTAAAAAAATGTATGCATAGATTCTGAGGTATGTTTCCAAATTATATTTTCATTTAAATAGTTTATATTAAATAATAGCAAAAAAATGAATGTAACGACATCTATGACATCCGTAAGGGGGCGTTTCAGGCCTTGGTATCAGAGGGAATTTTTGTTTTCAATTCATATAGCCACTCGTTGGTCCAAGTCCTCTAAGTAAGTATGTTCTAAGTTAATTGTTAAGGATGCAAGTTTGATGATAAGTATAAGATTTAGTTGCTTAATGATAAATGCCTTAGTAGTAAAATCCTATCTCATAAATTAGAAGATTGTTCCTAAATTCCTAACTCTTTTAGGAAGTCAATGATTGACGGCCGTAGAAGAATGCAAACTCGCACTCAAACTAATGAAAGGCTGATGATGATGCTTGCCGAGCTACAAAGGCAACTCGAGGAGCAAAGAAGGGAAATTGAAGAACTAAGAGCCAATGGTCAAGGCAGTTAAAGACAAGGCAACGACATGCCACCTCCTCCTCCTCCCCAACCACAAGTAGACACAATCCCGGCTCCTCTAGTAGAACCAAGACTAGTCTATCAAGAACCACTATTAGTCAAATGGAAGAGAGTTAAGCCAACAGATTTTGAAGGTTCCAAGGATCCTCTAGTCGCTCAAGGATGGCTGAAAACAATTAAGGCCACTCTAAAACTCATGGGTTTCACGAATAATGAGAAGGTTCTTTATGCTTCGTGCTACCTTACCATAGAGGCTAGAATTTGGTGGGATGGAATCGAACAGAGTAGGAATATTGATGAGATGACATGGGTTGATTTCATTCAAGAATTCAACATGAAGTTCTTCCACATGAACATTACTCGGAAGCACTATGATGAGTTCAAGAACCTGCGCCAGGGAGACATGTCGGTTACAAATGTGGTGGCAAAATTTGACCAGGTGGCCTGACTATGCCCATGGATGGTTAGTAATGAGAGCAAAAGGGTCAGAAGACTGATCAGAGTCCTCAGGCCGGAGATTGCTGCAATTGTTGATGGGGCAAGTCCACCCAAAAACCAAGAACAGGTCGTCTTGAGGATGCAACGAGCTGAGTTTCATTTATCAAAGCTAAGAAGGAACCAGCCTCAACAAGGTCAATCGGCGACCAATCCAAGCACCTAGAATCACCCCCAAAACAGGAACAACAACAACAATAGCAACAACACCCAAAACTGGAGAAACAACAAAAGGAAGGGCAATTCTTAGAACCAACAGAGTCAAGGCAACAAGAGGCATAATGGTGGCCAGTCCAACAACAATAACGGGTAGATTCAGCCATGCACCAAATGTAGGAAGAAACATATGGGAGGATGTCATCTGGGAATGAACCAATGTTTCATCTATGGACGCGAAGATTACTTTACCAAGAACTGCCCCAATCAGATGAATACTCAAGCCCAACTCCATCAAATGCAAGCTACCTTAGAAGGGCCGTTGATTAGCCAGGGAAGACTCGAAGTCCCACCTACTAATGCCCGCATCTATGCAATGACGAAAGAATAGGGGGCTGCTGAAGTCTTTAATGTGGTCACAGGTCAGATTTTAAGTCTTTCTATTGCTGCACATGTTCTCTTCGATATGGGTGCCATACATTCTTTTGTATAATTGTCCTTTGCTAAAAAGTTAAGGGTTCATTTAGAACCAATGAGACAAGGACTCACTACAGCACTACCCTTTAGGGAAGTGATAATATCTACGCACTATTTGTGTACTGTTCCTCTATGGATTTTTGAAAGGAAACTCTTCGTTGATCTTATTGTAATCGATATATATGATTATGACATGATTCTTAGGATGGATTTTTTAAGCAAGTACAATGCTTCCATTGAATTTCGAAAATGAAAGGTGATCTTCTATCCAAGAGGTGAACAAAAGTTCGTGTATGTGGGCGAGTCTACAAAGAAACCAAGTATGTTTTTTTCAGCCATGAAAGCAAGGAAGTTGTTAGCAAGCGGTTGCATGGGTTACTTAGCGAACATTGTAGACAAAAGACAAGAAGAAAGGGCAAGGATGGAAGATGTGGCAGTGGAATGAGATTTTCTAGAGGTATTTTTGGATGATTTGTCAAGCTTACCCCCAATAGAGAGATTGAATTCGAGATTGAGCTAGCTCTAGGCACTGACCTAATTTTAAAGGCACCATACAGAATGGCCCTAGTAGAGTTGAAGGAGCTTCATTCTTAATTAAAGGAACTTCTTGACAAAAGCTTCATCAGACGTACTCATTCACCTTAGGGAGCACCAAGCTTATTTGTCAAGAAGAATGATGGATCTATGAGACTCTGCATCTACTGTAGAGAACTGAATAAGGTGATAATCAAGAATAAGTACATGTTGCCTTGAATCGATGACTTATTTGATCAACTTAAAGGTGCATCTGTGTTCTCAAAGATTGACCTGTGGTCAGGATATCACCAGTTGAAGATTAAATAAGGAGACATCCCAAAAACAACCTTTAGATAGAGGTATGGTCATTTTGAATTTGTGGTTTTGCCTTTGGATCTAACAAATGTACCTGCAACCTTCATGGACCTGATGAATCGAGTATTCAGGGATTTCCTCGATAAATTTGTCATTGTGTTTATCGATGATATTCTTGTTTATTCGAAGAGTCAAGAAGAACACGCTGAGCATCTAAGAATTATGCTGGAGACATTAAGGAGACGCAAGTTGTATGCAAAGTTCTCCAAGTATGAATTCTGGCCCGATAAAGTGTCTTTCTTGGGACATGTAGTATCAAAGGAAGGGATAATGGTAGATCCTATTAAGATAGAAGCTGTTCTCAACTAAAAACGATTAAAGAATGCAAGCAAAATAAGGAGCTTTTTGGGTCTAGCTGGTTATTACTAGAAATTTGTGGAAGACTTTTCTAAAATAGCAGCGCCACTCACAAATATAACTCGCAAGGGAAAGAAGTTTGAATTGACAAATGCATGTGAGAAGAGTTTCCAAGAACTGAAGCAAAGGTTTACTACAACTTCAATATTGGCCATTCCTGAAGGGAACGATGGGTTTATAATTTACAATGATGCTTCCAAGATGGGCCTTGGTGTTGTTTTGATGCAGAATGATAGGGTGATTGCTTATGCCTCGAGACAACTAAAGGATTATGAGAAGAACTATCCTACTCATGACCTCGAGCTAGCGGCTGTAGTTTTTGCATTGAAGATATGGAGGCATTACTTGTATAGAGTCCAATGCAAGATCTTTACTGATCATCAAAGTTTAAAGTACTTCTTCACTCAAAGGGACTTGAACATGAGACAACAAAGATGGTTAGAACTGATGAAGGATTATGATTGTAAGATCCTTTATCAGCCAGGAAAAGCTAATCGAGTAGCTGATGCTTTAAGCAAGAAGACTGCTACCACGTTGATGTCATTACCAGCAATGTCTCAGCCTTTGAGAAAAGAAATTCTGGACTTTGGTTTGGAAATTATAACAGGACAAATTTTAGCACTTACTCTTGCTCCAATGCTGTTCGATGAGATTCGGAGTAAGCAAGACCTAGATGTAAGCCTTGCGAGGATTAAGTAGGAAATAAAGGAAGGAAAATATGAAGAGTTTCGTATTGCGGATGATGGCACTTTATATCTCAAGAACCGCTTATGTGTTCCCAATGTTGATAGCTTAAAGGAAAGAATCTTAGCGGAAATACACAATACTCCTTATTCAATTCATCTAGGTGTAATAAAGATGTACAACGATCTAAGGGATAGCTTCTGGTGGTTTGGAATGAAACGTGACATTGCCATGTATGTGAAGAAATGCTTAACATGCCAGCAAGTTAAAGCTGAACACTAAAGACCTAGCGACGACTTACAGTCAATCCAGATACTAGAATGGAAATGGGAGGATATTGCAATGGATTTCATTACTGGTTTGCCAGGACTATAAATGGTGATGATGCTATTTGGGTTGTTATCGACCGATTGACGAAGACTGCACATTTCATTACTATCAAGATCACTTACTCTATGGTGCGGTTAGCGAAACTCTATGTCAAGGAGATCGTGCGACTTCATGGAATCCCTAAATCTATCATTTTTTATAGTGATGGCAGGTTCATGTCTAAGTTCTAGAAAAGTGTACAGACTGTAATGGGGACTAAGTTGCACTTTAGTACAGCTTTTCATCCTCAGACAGATAGCCAAACGAAGAGGACAGACTTGATCTTAGAAGATATGCTTCGGGCCTGTACCTTCAACTTCAAGACCAACTAGTATAAAATGTTGCCATTAGCGGAGTTTGCTTATAACAACAGCTAGCAAGCGACAATTGGGATAGCACCTTATAAGGCCCTGTATGGGCAAAAATGGAGGTCACCTATATGTTGGCATGAAGCTAATGAAAAGAAGTTGATGGAAAGCGTTGACGATGAAAAGACTGATTTTGTTAATGAAACCTCTGAGATGATTAAGTTGATACGAAAGAGAATGGAGACCGCTCAAAGCCAACAGAAAAGTTATGCTGATAAAAGAAAGAGGCCGTTAGAATTTGCTATAGGCAATTCTGTGTTCTTAAAAGTGGCGCCAATGAAAGGAGTCATGAGGTTTAGAAAGAAAGGCAAGTTGAACCCAAGGTTTTGTTGGACCTTATGAAATCGTGAAGCGGATGGGCAAATTAGCTTATCAGTTGAGACTACCGTTGGAAATGTCATCCATTCATGATATTTTCCACGTTTCAATGCTCAAGAAATATGTCCCAGATCCTGTGCGCATGATTAAGCCATAGGTCATCGAAATACAAGATGACCTCAGCTACAAAGAAAAGCTAGTGGAGATTTTAGATTAGAAGACTAAGATATTAAGAAATAAAGAAATTCTATTGGTCAAGGTGGTATGGCAAAATCACCAAGTGAAAAAAGCTATATGGGAACGCGAAGATGACATGAGAGCTGAGTATTTGCAACTGTTTTGAGTTTCGAGCACGAAACTCTTATAAGGTGGGGAGAATTGTAATACCCGTCAATTTTCATGTAACGGTTCATGATAGATATTTAAACGACACTAAGTATTTTCCCTTATAATGTGACGTTACTAATTATTTTATTTTGAGTATTATGACAAGTGACAGTCATGCAGAATTGATGTGCTCAAGGTGTTCATGTCAGATATAATGTGTGCATGATAATTTATCATGCTTAGTGGTATTTTAGTGTATACGACAGTTTGACAGGCCGATCTTTCAAGATCAATAGGCCGAATTGTCTATCATGAAACGGCAAGCCGATGGATTTCATCGGCATGCTTGACCTCACGACTTTGGCAGGCCAGACTGAGCAGTCGGCAGGCTGAAGACTACTAACGAGCAATCAGTAGACAAACCCCAAAATTTGTGATATCAGTGATTATTGTGATTGGATGAGATGTGCTGAATGATTAGCTTAATTTTGGTCTCTTTCCTTATTTTTATATGGTGGAATAATTTGACTTTTATAGATGATTGAATTATTTGAAATGGTTTCCTATTTGGAAAGTTAAAATATGGTAAGTAGAGCTAAATCAGTTGACTTCCCTAATCCTCTCCATTCCTTGCGTGATTTACCTTAATTTTAGTCAAGAAAATTCTGACATAATAGAGAATATTGACCCCCTTGCATCATTTTCGTTCATGTTAATTTCACTCTCTCTATCACACGCTCTTTCTCTCCCTCTTCATCATGTTTTTCACCCTTTCTCCCTCAATTCTCCTACAAAGACTTGAATGAAAGTTTGAGTTTTCTTTTGGGCAAATTCCAAGGAAATTTGAGAAAGATTGTTTTGAGGTAAGAATTTGTTCTCGATTTATTTCTAAAATGTATTTTTCCCCTCTAATCCGACCATTGTATTTTTGTCTAGGAATTTCTATTTTCTCTTAAATTTTAGTATGTTATTTGTGTATGTGTTATGTGTTATCCTTCAAAATTTCACATTATTTGGAATTTTCTATGCTAACTAATGATATTTTTACTCTTTGACGCTCACTATTTTATGATTGCTAATCGGTATGTTGCCCAAATGTATGGTCTTTGTTCAAGTGACAAATGTGTTTTGATTCTTACCAAATTTGGTAGAAATATTCATGGATATGTTAAGTTGTGAAATGGAAAATTTTATAGTAATATCATGTATATTTTATGAGATATTGAATTTTCTTTAAACTAGTTTCTTATGGCTGTGAAACTTGTAAATTTTAGACTTCTTGGTTCTACAACATTTTATTGTAGATAAATGAATTTGTTTGGCAATAACCATTTTTCTAGTATTTTATTTATGTGTATATAAAGTGTCATACAAATTTTGGAGTCAAAGTAATTTTATGTTATTTGTTTGAAAATATTTACCAAAGGATGCTCACTTCTAGATATGTTTGAAGTTATTTTTGTCTCTGACTTCTAATGCACGTTTTGGATTGTATTGAATATATTAAAAGGTAATTTCTGGATACATTGTAGCTCTAGGCGTCTATTACATGCAATATTTTTGTGGAATTACTTTATGGTATAAATAATTTATTTTATAGACTTTAGTTAAGGTTGTTCACTACCCAACTATTGCTGGCAGATTTTATGCTATGAAGTGTGTGACTTGTTTTGGCTATTAAATGGAATTTATATGACCAACGAAAAATCATGATAATATGCTTTTGTGTTAGCTTTGTTTCTCTAGAGCCTCATGCTTTAATTGTGTGTGCTTCTAAGTTATTGAATTATGAATGCATAAGGGTCAGGCAGGTAGTAATATTCCAGTTTTTGCATGAGTAATTATAAATTGGTGAAATATATTAGTGTTCATGTATTTCTTGAAATGGAGGTGTGAATAATGTATTATGGTATTGGATGATTCCTTGAATATAGATAAATGTTAATTTTATTTTAAATGAATGTATGACATGAACACACCAAGGAGTAAGCGCACCAAGACCGCTGCGACATCATCTTCAATTAAGGTTTAGTAAGCTAAACAGGTAA
The DNA here is from genome assembly GCA_025403435.1 of Artocarpus heterophyllus. NCBI lineage: Eukaryota > Viridiplantae > Streptophyta > Magnoliopsida > Rosales > Moraceae > Artocarpus > Artocarpus heterophyllus. The sequence continues at coordinate 29,073,199 of CM046349.1, forward strand.
GTACATTCTCACTTGCAACATGATGTGGTTTGTAAAAAGTTTGAAGTTTATGTTCATGATGATTTCTATTATGATTCTATGACAGTTTTATTTAATGTTTTATTATGAAAGTTTTGATGTAAAAAAGTTTTGCATGTTTTGATGATGACGTATTTTAAAGTATAAAAGTGTATATACATATATATGGATATATGTATCACCTAAATAAGTGTTGCACATCCATGTTTATGTTATGTTCATATTTATGATATCATGTTTAGTTTGGGATTAGCTACTCCTCTCCTCTCATGACGGTGCGCCTACAACGATGATTATGGTGCAACACTTGGGCCACTAAAGATAAAATAAATGAAGTTTTAATATAGTTAACGTTAACAAATAATATGTTTTATATGAAACTGTGCCTAGTGCACTATTATGGTGATTAAAATTATGGAAATGATGATTCATAAAGATGTTCATAAAATGTTTTATGTTGTGAGATATGAAATGTACTTACTAAGCCTTTGCTTACTCAGGTTTATATCATGTTGCAGATAAGGTTAACAAGATTATGGAATAGGTAGAGGGCAAGAACAGGCGTGTGAGCTTGAAAGGATGGATTGAATACAGAAGAATGTCAAAGAAGAAATTTAAAATTATAAACTATGTTTTGTTTCTAAGTATGTTTTATTGTTTAAGTTTGTTTATTTGAAGAGTTTCAAGGATTCGAACTATGTCTCTATAACTTTATAGGATTAATATTTATCTTCCATACTTTGAAATATTTAGACTTGCTTTAAATTAAAAATTTTGTTTTTAACAACAGATCGGCCTGCCGATCATTATTAGTTGGTCTACCGATGTTGGTATCGGCCTGCTGATTATCCTGTATCGGCCTGTTGATCTTTGTGATTTTAATGATATAGAAATCTAAGTTGCACAAATTGCCAACATGCTTGTCGAGTTGAAATAACAATATTTGCCTAACATGTTTGAAGTTAAACCAAGTGAGGAACTAACACTAAGAAAGAAGCACTTGGAGATGTTTGAAGATGATTTTCAAAGTGAGGATGGGACACAAGACTTGGTCATGGAAGAAGAATTGCAAGAGAAAGGCTTTGATCCTCAACCTATATTACGATCATTGGTCTTCAAAGATCACATCTATAGAGATCCTACATGGCCAACACCTCCTCCACCAATATTATCATCACTTTTACAAGCCCACCAAGCCTATCATTTGAAGCCAAGACTTGTTAGAGCAGCATGTTGAACACTTCCAAATCTTGCCAAATACTAAATTAATCTTACTTTTAGTGTAATCGTTATTGAGTATAGTGATAAGTACCAGTCATTTCTACAGAGGATTGAGTTTAATTATAAAGTTATTAATTTTCCAAGTAAATAAAAAAGGCAGGATTTGAATTAATTAACTAAATTATTAAAAATAAAGAAACAAAATAAACAAATAAATAAAAACAAGATTAAATTCATTAGATTGTAAACAATGATAATAAAATGGGTTGAGAGATCATTCCCCACCACTAAACATACATTGCAACTTAACTATCTGAATTAACCAAATTTCCCCTTGAAACTAACAAGCATAGATAACAACACATTCTGTTACCCTAATTTTTCCTTACTATATAAATTTAATAAGACACTCGAGCTATTAAGCCCATTTCCCATAAAAACCTAGAACAGGCTCTTTTAGAATTAATCTAATGGAAGCATTAAATTAAGAAAGATAGATTGATCTAAATAATAAACACACAAGCTTGGTTCATTTAACTTAGGTTATGTTTTACATTATAATAAATGAAAACCTCCCGTACCTTGCAATTCGCTACTTATGGTTAAAACATCAAGATAATTATAGATCAAGAATTCTAACCTAGTAATAGATAATTATCCTATCTCTTTGGTTGGCCACCCTAAAACAAAATAAAATAAAAATCATAAACATGAAGAGTGTAGAAAAACATAAGCAGTTTTAATTGAAAATTGGGAAAGAATTCAAGATAGTCAATTACAATGCATATTTAGGATATTGAAATCAGCCTCAACCACAAAATAAAATTAGCCTAGCATATTTATAAAATTAAAGAAAAAAAATACAAATATATTCGAAGTTCAAAGAAAAGAAAGAAATAGAAAAACTCTTGTTAATGATCTTGAGGAAATCTCCATGGGGATGAAACTGTTTGAGCACCAAGAGGAGTCTTCATCTTTCCTCTCCATTTATTCTCTCCAAAATGTAGTTGGCAAAATTTGTGAAAAACTAACATAAACTTATGTCTAAGTGAGGCATTTATAGGTTTTGTATTGGGTGATGAAAAGGGCAACTTTGGGCTTAATTTAGGTCGAAAACAGAGCCAAACAACCAAACACGTGTGGGCGCAGAGCTTGATTCTTACGGGTGCACGTGGAATTCATCCCTGCATGAACAGGTTGTGGTCTAGTGGGCATCAGGTTACACACTTTCTTCTTGCGTGCAGAGGTGCCATTTGTTGCTCACGGCTACATGCCTACAGGGATTTAGCATAGTTGTACGGTTTCCATCTCACAGTCTCGCCTGCTCTCTATGCTAGGACTCCGCTACGAGGGCTTTTAGCATGGGGGTGAGACTTACATTGCTCCAAAATGCTGATTTGATCCTTGAAATTCCCAAAATTCAACTTTGGTCCCCACTCAACTCCTAAATTGATTAAAATGTAATTTTTGGACTTCAAATCTTCAGTTTTCATCAGATTTTCATTTCTCTATCTTGAAACACCTACAAGATACAAAATCACAAGATAAACATAAATTACTCAAGAATAAAACAAAAAAATATAGGAAAATTGATTAGAAAATAACATCAAATTATGCACTTATCAGAGGGCATCACATCACAAGACCCATATGTGGCGTTATACGACACTCTTCAAAGGCTCTAGATGATTTATATGCTTAGGATGTGATTTGATCCACAAATTTTCCTTTATCCTACCCCTCACCTAAGACATTTATTACAAGTTTATTGAAGTCCTAAGGATCCTTAATGTTGTGTTAGTCTACATTAATGGAGCAAGATATGAAAAGCAAACCTATAGGACTTATTTATTTTCTTTGAGATTAGTTGGTTTCATATTTGCAAAAGCTTACTCAAATTGCATGTAACAAAAAGTGAAAAGGCTATACAACACATGCTTGTAGAAGCCAATTAGAAATGGAGCATACTCTAAGATAAATCCCAACGCTTAGTCAACATTTGTATTTTTCTCTAAGTTATGCTCTTTAGTCAATCTTTGGGGAATCCACGGAAATCATCAATTTAGCATAATTTTCCCTTATTTTTTATTTTTTTAATTTTTAGTTTTGTTTCTTTTCTTTTATTTTGCTTAAGGACAAGCAAAATCTTAAGTTTGGAGACATGATAACTTTGTGAAAATAGAGTTATCTTACCTCATTTATGTAGAGTGCTTAGTCCTTGAGAATTTCTTTTCTTTTATTTTTGTGTTATAGTTTTTTATGTTTCTCTTTCTTTTTCTTTTGCTTAAAAACAAGCAAAATATTAAGTTTAGGGGTATAATAACTCTATAAAAATAGAGTTATTGTACCTCTTTTATATAGTTAAATTGGCCTTGTTCTTGAGATTTGATTTTATTTTTCTCTATTTTATTTAATTTTAGTTATTTTTATTTTATTTGACTATATTTTCTTATTTCTTGTTTTATTTATTTATTTTAATTAATTTTAGAATGCATTTCAATACAATTTTATTTAGTTTCCCCTCTAAATATTTTATTTCTACTCAGTTGTAGGGTGAACATGAAAGTGGAAAGCCATTAGGAAGGAAAAGAAGCAAAAAACTTAGGCTACAGCACCAATTTATGTGTAACAACCTGAAAACATTTTTAAGACATTATACGTGCAATTTTTAATAATTATGTTAGGAAATATACATATCACGAGGATTATTGTTTGAATATGATTTTTGTGACGAATTCCATTACAGTAAATATAAGATTTAAGATTAAAAATCATGCCATAGCCTTAAGCAAAGTATGAATGATATAAAGCTAAGAATAGTTGATGAGCAAGAAAAGATAAGCTAGAAAGCTTAATTATCGCAAAATATGTTGCAACGGATTTTGAATTAGAAATGTAGTTTAAGAAAATTATTGCATGAAAAATATGGAAATCAAGTTGTACAAAACTTATGCAGTATTAGAATAATACAGTATAAGGATTATACAACAAAAGTTAAACAGTATAAAAATTGTAATGCATAAAGTTAAGCAGTATTAAAATCATATTGTGTAGAGAACATGGATATGTATGGAAGTATGTGGAAGTTTATAACAATATAGGAAATATACTAGTAGTATTGAGAATATGGATATGACAATTGCATGAAGGCAAAGGATGCCACATAGATTCCATCTTCTGTAGGCATAGTGTTTGGCCCTTAAGTCCACCACATATTGCTTGGAGCCCCTGCACCGAACCTAAAACAATATTCAAATGTAGTTTTAATTATTTCCAATTTTAGCATAAATATTAAACATGTGAAACATTAATTACTATATGTGTAGAGAAGTGCATAACTTGAAATTTCCAATCTCTATAATACTTAACAAAATAGTCCACATCGAGACTAGTCAATGGTCTACAATCTTTCTTACAAGCATCTAAACAAACGATGCACATCGATCCTAACTATAGCAAGCAATTGACCCTTGTGATAACCCTTGATGAAGCACCCATCATGACCAATCAACCGTTTCCACCCACCCAAGAATCCTTTCTTACAAGCATCCAAACATACATAAATTTTGACAAACTTAGTTATGCCTTCAATCTAAGAATCACACATCATCTTCACTATGGAACCTGGGTTGGAGGTGATCAACTCCTCACAAGAATCCCATAGTGAGTTATATTGTTCCTTAATTGGGCCCTCAATTATATGGATTGGCCCTGAATTGGCTGAGATACCTGTTGACCAACCATTTAGATGAAAAATTGTTGGTTAAGAAGCTTAAACCATAAGCATGTGTCTCATTAAATGTCTGCACTTTGTAAGAAGTCCCATCCTTTTGAACTGCAACATAGACCATCCAAGGGCAATCATTCTCACATTTTGCCCTTATTGTTGTTTTGTCATTCTTCACCAGCTTAATATTTCTATGCTTATGAATTTCATACTCCCTTATGCACTTCTTTAAAGCCTCTATTGTGGGAAAATCAAGCCTAGTGTAAACTTGGGCTCACAGATGTCAACTGTCTCATTATACTCACGTTACCCACTCCTCCCTTTTTCTTGTACGTTCTCCTTCTTCATCATCGGGGCTAGCATAGTAACAATTTCAAAAGGATTATCATTACTTTTTATTCCTTCACCATAATCTTCATTTTGTGCATCATCCTTAAAACTAGGCCAATTCCTTGTAATCTCTACATCATTCCTTAACATATCTTTATTAGACTTGTCAAACTCAGAATCATACACTGCCTCCTCATTTGGGACACTATAATGTTCAAAAATTAATTAAACATGATTAGTGTATAAATTAGTGAATTAGTTTGCCTGATTACAATTCAAGTTTGATTTAACCATGTTGTGACATTTTCATTGCCTCTTTAGTAATTTTGTTGATTTATCCAAAATATTAGCATTTTCTAACTTTTTAAAACAATTTTGGTATTTTATTTTTATTCCCTAAAAATAAAATTTCTGTCAAACAACGAATTGCCAAATTCCTAACAGGTTCCTAAACCTCCTTTGAAAGACAATATCACGTGAAATTTTAGTCTTACGAATTCAGATCCCAGCTTTTGAAACTCCTCTACTTGAAACCAACCATCTTGAACTTCACACCATGAAAACCATGTGCAGAACACATTTTTGGATAAAAACCACTCTTCACGTCTCTCTCTTCCTTCTCATATAATCTGTTCCAGGGAAAGACACTTAAACATTTTGCATCTTTTCTCTGACTTAGAGCTGTGCTCAGCCTTATTTCATTCTCTCTCTTCCCTCCTCCATGTCTCTCACACTCTCTACGTCTCTCTGTGCAACCCAAAGAAAGACCCAGACACACACTCTTATTTTCTCTCAAAGACTCAAAAAAACAACCATTTCAAAGCTTCATTTCCAGCTAATCAAAGGCCAAGAAATAGAGAGTTGAAGTCACCAAGTTCTTTCAAAAAAGTTTCTTTCGAGGTCAGCAATGTTTTACTATATTAAACTTTCAAAGTGAAGCTTTTAACTCTAATTTTCTTTACAAATCCATGTGTCAAAGTACCTGAGAAATAGTTCCATGAAAACGGTTTTGATTTCAGTTTCTTTGGACAAAATCTATACATGCATGCTATGATCTAAGTTTGTAAAGTCATAAACACATACATTCTGAGTTTGTATAACCTAAATCATCATGAATTCATGCTCTATTTGGGTTAGAGCTGAATTAAACTAGTTTTTACCTCTTTTTCAATTTTTGGAATAAATTGTGAAAATGTATAAAAATTTAGGAAAAAGTGTTTAAAAGTGTTTTAGAGTGCTATTCTATGATTTTTGAACATTACCCATGCTCTGAGACTCGCTAAAACAGGTGAGATTGAGCTACGAAGCTCGGGATTGCCAAGATTGAAATCTACAATTTTTTCAGATTTGGATAGATCGGCAGGCCGAACTCAGCCACAGGTAGGTCAAACTCGACTAGTTCGACAGGCCAGACTCAAATGGTCAGCAGGCAGAACATTAACAGGTTCAGTAGGCTGGACCTAAATGGTCAGCAAGCCGACCAAGCATCCCAAAATGGTGGTTTTGCCGATCGCTTTTCATCTTTTCATGATTTAGAAATGTTTTAAAAGGATTATAATTTTGTGTTCAAAACACTGAGAATATAATAGATGGCATACATGATTATTTGAGATCTAAAGACACACTAAGGTACCATGAAATAGCATACTAATATAGAATATTCTAGTTTAGATATTAATGTATCTAGTCTACATCGAAGGTTATTTGCAGTTCCGAGGAGTTGACATGTAGCAAAACGGGACTACGGTGTTGGTGCAATTATGCTAGATAACGAGGTAGGACTCTAGACTCTCCTCATTCAATAGCAATGATTTTAAAAATGTTTTGGCCATACTGTGTTTTCTTAAAAATGTTTTTAAGGAATGAATTATTATATTTATGTATTTCCATTGGATATTGAATATGAACATAATGAATGAAATAATAAATGTAACATGATGACTCGATAATACGAGGCCCAAATAATGATATGATCATAATGACACCGAGTACCGAACGGATTAAGAACCTCCGTTCAAAATGATATGTTAGTGCATGATGCCACATACAAAGATTGGATCGTGCAAAGAATGACTTTGGGGGTTAGTCCCGAAACTTAACTGGGCTACTATGGTAGTGAATAGGTCAGCTTGTATATAATGAGCAACTAATTTATGATTTCAAATAATCTCAGGACCTGAACGGTAAGTAAGAAATTACCTAGATAATTATTTATTATCTATCTTTATTTCGTTTAAATGTATATATTTTATTTTAAAAATAATAATTTTAGAACTTAAGTCTTACTAAGCCTTTCGCTCATGATTTTACTTTGTTTTTAAAATCCCCCTTTAGGTGGTTCACAGAACACTACTGAGTAGGATGTCGCTGGTTTATACGTGTGAAGCATGGGACATTTTAGGTTACTTGTTTATTTTTTTTAAAGGCATGCAATAATAAGGACATTATCTATTTTTCTGTTGGATTGTGGTTTGTATTATTTTGCTTATATGTTGATACTATGTGGGGTCAGGTGTGGCCTAACTACTTTTCGATGAACTTTAAAAATTTTAATTCATTTTTAGAGGTTATTTATTGAAATTTACCCTCTAAATTGTAAAAGTTAGTAATATTTTAAAAAGTTTTAAAATTTGCCACATTTTCTTAACTTACCAAAAAAACTTTTTTCATATTTTATTAATAAAATAATCGACGAATTTAGTTAAACTTGATTAATTTGTTTCAAAGGGGAGTTTGGAAGGGTGGTGGGAACCAGTGGTTAAAACCACTTTTACTGTAGCATGTGAGAGCTTTATACTATAGTGATTATTTTGTTGTTACTGTAGCATGTAAGAGTTTTATACTGTTTATAATTAAAAAAGTGGTGGGAACCATTTTTGCCAAACATGGGGTTGATTAAAACACCATGTCACTACATAGGCTTTAGGTTCATGACAAACACCTTCAGGTCTTGGTTAGGATGGGATGTTGTTCTCTGTCTCGATTGTAGGGGGAAAATGGGAGTGTTATCATTTTCTCGATTGGGGGATCAATGAGGGTGTTATCCTATGTCTCGATATTGCGGGGATTAATGGGGGTGTGTCTCGATAATGGGTTCATTACTAAGTTGCTTAGATGATACGAGGTCATTTGTATTTTCATTGCTATCTTCATTAGTGTTCCCATCATCCCCTTAAATTTCTCAATCATAATCATCCTCTATTGGATCTTCAACTTGTAAGGTATTAGTGACACACATATGTACAGATTAGCTACCCTAAGTGCCCCTTGAGAGACAAACATGTCATTCAAGTCTTGGTTGCTTACTAGTGCATAAAAGAGCTGCTGACCAGTGGTTCATTAAAAAAAAATCCGCTTCTTGGTGTAGCCTATGTCTCTAGCATCCCTTCCAAATCAAAGTAAGAACAATGACAATTATTTACCCAGTCCAAGTATATTACGCAACCACCCACATATGCAAAAATTATATCCTCCTCATAAATACCCCCCGGTGCACTTTCAGTTCATATAACTCAAGCCTATGAGGGGCTGTTCAAATTGTACATAATTTTAAGTGTAAGCAAAAAATACCAGATAAAATGTACTATGCCAACAACCTTAAAAATGCAAAAACAATAAATATTTAATCACATAATCGAATAATTCTAAATCCTAAACAAATCTCAAAACAATAATAATATAATCTTCTAATAAAATATACCAAAACCCTAAAATAAGTTCCAATATCTCAATATCAAACAAGAAGAAAAGGATCACAACAGAGAACCCACAAAAGGCATTAAAAAATTTTCACAAAAACCCACAATGAGCACAATTAACAATGCCAAAACTCCTTAGAAATAATAGACATCCTAACACAGCAGGGCTTCATAGGACATATCTATATCATGACAAAGACCCAAAGCCACTTCCAAAGCGTCAGTTTCAACCTCCTGAACATCTAAACCAATTATACATATGAATCCCAGGCCCTCCCGAAGTACCATGGTCTCTGCAAGTTTTGGTGTCAATACATAAATTCATTTCATTATTTCACTGTCAACTTCCTATTAAATTTAACATATACAATAATATATCTTAATATAATAATAAGTATGATAAAAACCAAAACCTTTGATATTAGTGAAAAAATGATTTAAATTAGTCTACTCGGTAATAGATTATCCTCTTATATAAAATAATACTAAAATTAAACAAATTTAAACATTTTTAAACAATCATGCCATTTACATAAATGGAAAAATATGTATTTTTTTTTTTCATTTTTGGCAACTTTGACACACACGCACACACACGAACAAAAAAAGGAAGCTAAATGTGTCACATACCCTGGTCTGGGTGGTGACGTAACAGATTAATTGAGTTAATTTAACCAAGCTTTAATTAAAGTCGCTAATTAATTAACAGAGCTATTTATAAAAACATGGTAAATTTAAAACTTTTAAAATAATTAATTCTAAATTAAATTAGCTAAAATAAAATAATAAAAACTAATAAATACGAGTTAGGCTGTCTCGGACTCACATTTATGCACACACATAGTATCGACCTAAATAAATTACAACCACAAACCAATCCAAAAGAAGAATAATTAAAATATTCCAAGCATTAATTAAATAAGCAATAACCTAATTTGAACTCCTACAGTCCACGTGTACGTCGAATAGCATCCTAATATGCCTTATGCTGAGAACCACCTAAAATAGGGGATTTTAAAACAATCAACTGTGAGCAGAAGGCTTAGTAGGACTTAAGTTTGAAAACATTAACTTTAATATTTAAATCTTTCATAAATAAAAAGTTATAAACCACGGTAAATAATTCCTTTGATATCATACTTACCAATTCGGTCCAACATCCAATTGAAATAACTTTATCATTTAGTCTGAGCAAAGCTATTAAAAATCATCACCGTAGTGGCCCAGTTGGGTTTTTGGACCTGCCCCCAAGGTGTAACACCTAGACAATTAATTAAGTATAATTGGTGTATAAATGGTGAATTAATGTGCCTTAATGTCATTTGAACTTAACCAAATTATTTCGTGTTATTTTTCAATTAGTTTCATTTTTAGTTATTTATATTTGTTATTTTGAATTTTGAAACAAAATAATTTGTCAAATGCCCAACACGTCCCTCTTTGAAAATCATGGGCTAGACATGGTTTTACTCATGAAAACCACCTCGTTTCCTCTCTATTTAACATCTGCCTCACTCTCCTTTTTCCTCATTTTCTCTCTCTCTCTCTCTTCCCGTTTTACCTCTCTCACTATCTCTCTCTTTCGCTCTTCCCTCTCTCATTTTTGTTCCAAAATTGAGTAAGAGCCCTTGATTCTCAGTGGGATTGGAAGCCAAGGAACAAGATTGAGCTACCTTGGGCCTAGATCAAAGATCAAATTTGAGGTTGGTTTACCTTTTTTCAAAATTTCAAAGTTTATTTTCTAACTTTTCAATCCTCCTTGTATGTTAAAATTTGAGTTTCTTTGAGCTCAGAAACCCTTCAATCTAAGTTTGTGGAACCCAAATCATCATTAAACTAAACTTAATAGGACAAAAATTAAGCTAAACTAAGTTTTTACTTTTTTTGTATTTTCAGAATAATTTGAAAATAAGTGTGAAAATTTTGTTGAAAAGTGTTTAAATACGTTTTATTATGTTAATCTTTCATCTTTGGACATTATCTATGCTCTGGAAACTATAAAAATAGGTTTAAGTGAGTTTTGAGCTCAGATTGGCCGAGGCTTGAAATCTGGAATTTTTTAGGTTTCGATAGTTTGGTAATCTGATCATAAACATCAGCAGGCCAGATTTATAAGTCTAACATGCCAAATTGTCTTTCTGGTAGGCCAAACTAATGCAGTTTGATAGGCCTAATCTGAATGGTTAATGGGCCAAACTGTAGAAGTTTGGCAAGCCAGACTAGGGAGTTCGGTAGGCCAACCGAGCTATGTAAAAATGGTTGTTTTTCACCTATTTTTACCGCTTCAAACATGAATAGAGACCTTGACCTTGCAACATGATTTCATGAATATCAAAGGCATACTAAGACACCATGAGATAGCATAGTATTGTAGAATACTCTAAGTTAGATATTGACGAATCTAATTCATATCTAAGGTTGTCAGAGGTTTCACGGAGTTGACGTATAGCGGGTCAAGACTATGATGTTTATGCTCTTGTATAGGATAACGAGATAGGACTCTAGTCCATCTTCTTTGTTAGCCATGATTTCAAAAGGAATTTGGCCACAAAGTGTTTTTTGAAAATGTTTTAAGAAATGATTGAAATAAATAAATTCTATTATTATCAGTAGTTGATGAATAATGAAATGACCATAATAAATGAAACAATGAATGTAAAAGAGAAATTTGATAATATAAGACTTGAATAATGAAATAGTACCAAATGAGTTAGATATACCATTCAAAATGATATTTTAAGACATGATGCCACATTCAGAGATCGGGTCGTGCATAGAGCGACCTTGGGGGTGGGTCTTAAAACTCAGCTGAGCCACTACGATGGTGATTACATTGGCTTTGCCCAAGACAAAGTGATAAGATTTTTTCCGGTTGAATAATATACCAAATGGTAAGAATGAGATTAATAAAGTTAATTTACTGCATTTTATAATCTTTGTGTTAAAAATGAATTTCATCTTAAAATTTAATGTTTTCAAAGCTCAAGGTCTACTGAGCCTTCCACTCATAGTTTTCATTTGTTTTAAACCCCCCCACTAGGTGGATTGCAGTATAGAGCTGACTAAGACACTACCGAGCGGACACGTGGGTTGCAGAAGTCTCTAAATTAGGTTATTTGCTTATTTAATTAATGCATGTAATATTTTAAATCGATTGCTTTTGGACTAGACTGTGGTTGTATTTGTTTATGCCGATAGTATGTGCGTACACATATGTGGATCAGTCCTGCTCGACTCGTATTAACTAGTTCTATTATTTTAGTCACTTTAAATTAGAAGTAATTATTTAAAAGTTTTAACTTTACTCTGTTTTTATAAATAACATTGTTAAATTAATTTGCCACGTCACCACCTAGATCGGGGTACGTGATAGTTTGGTATCAGAGCTCTAGGTTTTCAACCTTAGGAGTCGTGCTTACATACGTACGACAATAAAAAACCACCGACAATCCAATTTTGTTTTTAGAACAGAGAGAATAGCACCTAGACGTTGCTCGGCTACTATTGATGTGAATCTTGCGAACGATGAAGGCATGATGGGAGCCATGTTTGCTGATTTTCAATAGATGGCGGCAAGGGCTAGGCCTAAGGATTTTGAGGCAAGTCGCTGGCATGAGTATTTCAAGGAATTTCGAAGTGCATCTATCCCAACTTTCGATAGAAATAGGGAGCCATAGGTCGCTAAATATTGGTTAGATTTGGTGGTGAAACATTTGGATGCTCTTGGGGTACCAGTATAATACTGAGTTGAATTTATAACTCATAAACTAGAAGGCAATGCAAACACCTGGTGGAAGCAGGCAAATCTATGGAAAATAACAAGAGCATCGACTAGGACAGATTTGAAGAAATATTCTATGAGTGATATTTTTTGCAAGGGTATAGAGATTAGAAAATCGTTGAATTCTATTGCTTAGAACAGGGTGACACGATAATTCAAAAATACAAGGCAAAGTTCACTGAATTGGCTAGATTTGCTCCATCTGTTGTGGCTTCCGAGCAGGAGAAGTGTATTAAGTTCTAAGAATGACTTAAAGGATCCATTCAGCGATCATTGGTTGCTTTGTGAATTTGAAATTATAGCGAATTGGTATCGTCAGCTTTATCTGTGGAAAGCGACAATGCTACTTATTATGAGAGCAGAACGAGGGCTTTAGGAGGGCCCCAAAGGAACAACTGGAGAGGTAATAACAACCGTCAAGCTCAAGTGAGGAATCAGCATGGTAATGCCAATAGTGGGAGTAACAGTTCATCAGGTAGCGAACGAAACAATCCTTACAACTTCCATTGTCATTACTGCTAGCAACTAGGACACATCAAGAAAATTGCTTGATAAGGAATGCTCGGCAAGGATCTCAGACCAGAGAATGTGCTAGTCAGTCGTCCATCCTAGGCTCAGACTTTTACTCAATTTTAGCAAATTTCACAACAACAATTTCACCAATTTACTCCTCAGTAGATGCTTTATCTAGCACAGGGTTATCAGCTGTCGAAGTTCTAGAGGAATGTCCCACAATATAAAGCACCTAGTACAGCTAGTGTGTAGTCTTCTCCAACACAATAGTATTGGCTGACAAATCCTGGACCTAACAATGCTAATAAGGGAAAAGGAAAAGCTCCAACTTAAATCCATACCATGACTATAGGGAGTTTTGACGCTCAGACTAGCAACGTAATAGTTGACGGTACGATTTTAGTTTTCCAATCTTTAGCTCATGTTTTATTTGATATGAGTGCCACACATTCTCTCATTTCGAGTTCATTTGTACATACCTTAGGATTAGAAATAGAGGAATTTAATGAACCCTTGATAATTACCTCACCCTTGGGATGGGTATATGTGAACAGTATGTGTAAATCCTGTAAGATAATGATTAGAGGTGAGATTCTAAAAAGTGATTTGATTGTAATCCCTATGAGTTCCTATGATGTGTTCTTAGGAATATTCTAGTTGTCTAGATATAGTACCCTTGTAGACTGTAATCTTAGAAAAGTGATCCTAGTGACCGATAGGGGGACAATGATTACCTATCAAGGTGGTAGTGATCGAGTGATGAGTGAGTGACTCATGAAGACGTGTCTCAAAGGACGAAGAAATCTAGCTTGTTATGCACTTCTTTTGAATCTAGAGGAAGAGTCTAGTGTGGCAGTAGGAAGAAACATAATGATACCGATAGTTGATAAGTTTGATGATGTCTTTCTTTACGAATTACCTAGATTACCACCACACCAAGAGCTTGAGTTCAGTATTGAGTTACTTTTGGGGACCACTCAGATTTCCATAGTGTTAGACATGTATGCTCTAAGGAGTAAAAATGTAATACGTTTTTTGGAGACATTTTTATCAATAAAGAATTTATTCATTTATATATACCAAATATTGTCCTCTTTACGTTCATATTTGTTGAATGTATGATAAGCAAACAGTAGTCTGAGACTGTCAGTCTAAACCTTAAGAATTGGGCATACGATGGGATGATTATGTGAAAGACACAATTCTTAGGGTGACGGTCTAAAACATATGATCCGCAATCAAGGGAATAAAGTTGGGCGCTTTATTCATGTAAAGATTGTTATGTTGTCTTTATCCCTTTTGGGAGATGGTTTGTCTTCACCATCGGAGTTGGACTCCATGAATAGAAACATTGGCACGTTGTCAAAGGTGACGATGTGTTGGATCGGGACATAAAGTGAATTGATTTGGATTAATAATTCTGTCTTGGCAAATCGATTCACTTTAGACAATCATTTGTATTGTAACTTAATCCTGAGATGAATAATGGGCCCGTTATCTCGACTTGTGTCTTTTGATGTACCAATGGGTGACTCCCACATTTCTATAGTGGCATGCATGTCGGTACGTTGGAGGCATGACTCTTGATAGCGTAGACTTGTTATTCATAGATATGGAATCCATAGCTCCTCTTTAGGCGTAATGATATCCTCTTATATGCATTGTCCTGTAATTAGAAAACTGGAGCGCTCAACCATTTGGATACATAGGTGTAACCGAATGGTATACTATCTTTGGATGGTAAGTTTTCTAATGGTGAGACAATGGAACGTAAGATAAAAATAATCGGGAAGGTAAGACAGAATTTGTCCTTAAGCCGATTATGGATGATCATATGGGGATGCGATACACTATGATATGTCATGGAGACTTAGCTACACGAGCTTTGTAATTCTATAAAGTTCGAGAGTGCAGCTCCAAGCTTTTAGTGGAGTAGCGTTGGAGTTGATAATTGTGAAATGTATATCTGGGATATTGGGTTTCATAATTATCATGAGCTTGAACTTTATAGGTCCATTTTGGTCCCCTTTGCTAGTTCACAAAATCCTGTAACGACACGGCGTGCTTTTTCAATAATTGGTGACTTATGTCGGATTTATCAGATTGGTTTAAAATTTATAAGAATCAAATAATTCATGTCTGTTTATCGGTTGAATTAATTATGTAAGAAGTTAGTTCCAGATGAACCTGTTGAATTATTGCGTTCGGGTAATTCTTGTCTGTTTATCGGTTGTTTTAATTTTGGACAATTAGAACAAGATAAACTTGTAGAATTATTGTGCATTAATTTATTTTCTTAGAGATTATCTTGATAAAATTTGTTTTGATCAGATATCTTTTCTATTGGGCTATTTGAATCAAAATTGAGACTTTATCCTTTAGAATCTTGGGTGGAAAATAAAAGATTCGCGGAGATTTTTTCTCGGCAGTTCGGCCAGCCGGATGACGTGTTCGGCCTACCGAACTGGCCTATTCTGCCTACCTATCAGAAAGTTCGGCCTGCCGACCGACGACAGTTAAGATTACTGGTAACGCCCAAGAAATGTTTATTCTTTGTAATAAACGGCGGACGTATGTAGTGTAGAAAAGTTGTCGTATCCATAGGAAGATGAAAATTTGTACCTCGGCAAATTGTTAAAAATAAACGGTCAAAAAGGCAAGCACTTTTTCAAAGGAAAGAGTAAAATGAGATGAATACTTTTGTGGTTTTTATTCAAAATTTTAATTCAAAAGAAATGAAATTAAAACGGTGAAGCTTAAAGAATCCTTTGTATGTTTTGCAACTGATATGAAATTTCAACTCTAATTAATAATTATCTAAAGTATTTGATTTATTGTATCTTATCTCATTATTCGCAAGCACATTTTACTAATTATATAGGTCAACCTAAATCGACAATATAGCAAGCCATAATGCAGTAAGGGTTTTCCTATAAAAACTAGCAAAATAATCATCTGTCACTAATGATTTGGTGCACTAATTATGAAAATTATAACAACTGTCACTCAATTATAATTAACATAACTATGGGATAGAAAAGATATTAACAAATCAAAATTAATATATTTTAGTGGAATAAATTTTTTTTCATTAACTCTGGCAGCACTTCGTCTTATGAAATATCTAGAATCGACAATATAACAAGTCATACTGCAGTAAAAGACATTCCATAAAATTAAGCATTATTTCATTATTATTAATATTAACTATGCAACACAATTAAATTACATAAAGAAAGCATGACTGAATTTATGTAAAAATTGACAGCATAACAACATCAACAATAATTATTGAAAACATAAAGATATAATTTATTCCACAAAATATAAACATTACCACACAGATATAGAGTTAAAATCCATACCAAGATACTATGCATACAAGATCATCTCTTTGCCTCACCAGACACTCTACTCTAATTTAAGCATTATTTTATTATTATTTATTACCTAAGAGGATACTGCTGAGTCTAACTCAGCAGTAAGGAGAGGAAGGGAAAAGAAGGGCAAAAGCCCGGAAGGAGATGTGTTCTTCATGGGAAATGCAAGGCTATTTATAGCCTTTGAAAAGTTACATCTGTAATTATTGTTTTTCCCTGTTGAGAGTTGACAATTTCGGATTATTGGCTCCATTTTTCTCTCCTTTTTTTCACGCTGAGATTCGCTCGTTGATATGCAAATTTGAGTTTGTAATCCTGTGCTTCGCAGATCATGGCAGCACGAAACAGGCGCAATCTGACCTGTTGAACGTGCGATCCAATGGCTGCCAGAGGTGTTCGAGAATGGGCCTAGGTGGGCCAGTGGGACAGCAATTTTTGACCGTCAGATTGGTCACGGTCACTGCATCGAACGGCTGGAAGAACAGCTGCACGTAGACTCACCCACACGAGAGCAGACACGGCCTGCGACTCCCCTCTGACGCGTCTGCAGCTTGTCAGGGCGTGAATCACACGCGCCAATCGTTCTTCGACACGTGGACTGTACCTTGAGATTCTGCTGACGCACCGAATGATGCGTTGACACGCGTCTCTTCCTCAGACGGCTGAGATTGATCTGGCAGTGAATCCGATGGCTCCCATGACGCCACGTGTCCTCTGCGTTTTGAATTTTGAATTTTTAAAGGATTTTTGATGCATTTGATGTCCGATTTTATCCGTTTTGGTGACGTTTTGCTCCGTTTTTCCTCCAGATTTCAAATCTAAAAATCACAAATACACTAATATTAATTATTTTACAAACATAATATTTACAAAAATATTTATTTTACATTAAAACACACAAAGATAAATAAAAACTCCTAAAATTTCCAGTCTCTTATGGTTTGGCATAGATATAATTTTTATGACTTGGAAATATTTTTAGAAATTACTAAAAATATAGTAAAACATATTTACAAACTCAAAACACACTATTAAACACTTTAAAACTCAAAATAAAATAACCGCATTACTTTTACGGTTTTGACTATTTACAAACTAGACACTTATTTAACACACCAAAATAATTCTAAAAATTACTAAAAATTCTATTAAACATAAAAACACACTAGAAACACATTTTTAAACCTATTTTCACATTAAGATACAAAAATACTTATTAACACAAGATTGCTATTAATTAGAGAATTTAATGAGAAATAAAAGCGTAAATAAATGATTTAAGCCTTAGAAAATGTACACTTTTACAGTCTCATCAATTACGCGTTTTCACACGGATCTTATCAGATATTGATCCGAACTTGATTCTATTTCGATTTTTTGAGACCTAATCTGATATGGACTGACCCTAGGACCAATAGGTATAAAAAGGGAGTGAGTCTAATGATTTACTCATATCATTTTGAGAGATTAAGAGTGATACTCTTCGAGTGAGCATCTGAAAACTCCCTAAGAGCTTTTGTTCACAAATCACGAACACTAGCTTTGGGTTCTCTCTGTTGGTTGGATGGAGAGTCACCGGTGGAAGAGCTGTACGTGTGAGCCCACACCCACTCCGGTTGTGGATAGAGAATAGCAAAGAAGACCAGTTGGTTGAGGCTCTTCTGGAACGTTACTTCTCTACACAGGTTGCGGAGGTTCTTTAGCACACTGAGGTTAGTAAGATCTGTTTAATTTATACATATAACATGTCAAACTTGTATTTTGGAAAATACTCTGATGAAAATTTTTTAAAAAAATTCCGCTGCGCACTTTGTTTCCAACAATTGTATCAGAGCCAAGGTTTTTACATAAATTTGCAAGTTTGTGATCATGTTATATGCATAAATTTTGTGATCTTAGTCTCTCCTATGCTTGAATTGAATTTTATAGAGAGATGACACTCTAGGTTTCTATATAATATATAAATGTTGTCATGGATTATGTGGTGAATATTTATTAATTAATTATGGTTGATTAAATTGTTGTTTAATTATTTATTAATTAATTAATACCGATTATGGTTCCTTAGAGGTTAGAATGTGTATCTAGGTTTTTCATGTAATTAGATGGCGGACTATCATCTCCGTCTGGGAATTGTTATTTAATTTTTAATTTGTAAGAATTTTGTAATTAAATAATTATTCAGAGAAGACGGAACGAGAAGTCAAATCTTAAAGATTGATGATGGCACCTCCAAGTATTTTCTGAGTCTCTAATTTTATGTTTTTGAATTGTTGAAAATAAAATTGATGAATTGCATTAAAATTGTATTTTCTAGAATGTACGTTTTCTGCTCGGTCGGCATGCCGGACCTCACAGTTCAACAGGCCGACAGTGGGACAGAAATTTTGGTGCTCTACCGGCAGGCCAAACCTCCATGATCGGGATCGACCTGCCGACCGAGAGCTACCAAATGTCCAGAAAAGGTGCAATTTTTTTTCCGTTGTAGTTTTAATTTTATTTTTGGGACAATTCTGAGAAACATTAAATTTGGATATGACCGGAAATATGAAGTGTTCGATTCATACGGGATTGAGGACTTGAAGATGGATATTACATGAAGAAGGATACAGCTTGAGGATTCAAGGATAAAGAATCGATAAATGTCTCGATTATTCTCTTGTAATCTTAGTTTTCTATTCTCTAGGGTGGAACCATAATATTACGGTTATTATTATTATTATTATGCTTGTAGCTTTGCTTGATTGCTTTGCTTGTCTGCATTATAATATGATTTACCATGTATATTGATAACATGCCATATAGAATAGGGAGTGCCGCTCATATTAAAATTGTTCATGCATAATTTTAAAATAAAACCTTGACTTCAAAAGATTGAGTGGGAGAAGGTTTTCGAAGAGAGAACCTAAGGCCTCCATCGTTGGTCCATAGGAAGAACATGGTGGTCCTGACCCCTGGGAAGGGATTTCTATCATGTACCAGATTGGATCTCTGAAAGGATAAGGTATTTTAGTATGATTTATGGTTGCACACCCGTAGGTGGTGATTATAAATCATGGATAAAATATTAAAACGGTGGTTATACACTCACGTTAATTTTATTAACCTCCCCTAGGAGCTCTGTTAATAAAATTAATGGCCAAAGAAACGATTATTAGTATATGCTGGATCATACGGGTCCTGGATGGCATATATTAATCAGGAGGGGATCCGTGTTCTTGATTGAATTTGGCATGACTCCCCTAGGAGCTTGTTGAATTCTGAGTTGGGAATTATCGTTGTAAGGTTGTGATATTTTCAAGGTTTTGACACATAAACACATTTGTATGATTTTACATGATTGTGTTATCTTACTAAATTATTATATATGTTTGCTGATGTTTGGTATATGATTCTTTATTGTAGATTGAAAATGTCTAAAAACACTTTATCATCGATACTTCACAAAAACCAATTAACCGGTGAGAAATATAACGATTGGAAACGGAACCTGGACATCGTCCTTTCCTTTGAGAAACTGAAATATGTTCTGACAGCTCCTTGTCCTCCTGAGCCTATGGGAGACTCAAGTAATGAGCAATTCCAAGCGTACGACCGCTGGAAAGGTGCTAATGATCAGGCCCGCTGCTATGTTATGGCTAGCATGAACAATGTGCTGCAGGCTCAACATCAGGATTATGAGACTGCGAAGCAGATCTTGGATAATCTTGAGGACATGTTTGGAGGCCAAGCCATAAAAAAGCGGCAAGGGGCGCTTCGGAAACTCTTAAACTGTAGACAGAGACTGGGGCCATCTGTAAAGGAGCATATGATGTTGGTCATGGGTTACCTCGCTGAGGCTCAAACCAATGGAGCCGACATCGATGCTAAAACTCAGATGACTATGGTCTTTGAGACTCTGTCTAAGGAATTTATTCCGTTTAGAGCTATTTTTAATCTGAGCAATAGACGGGATATGACCTTGACAGAACTGATGAAACAGTTACAGGAGTTTGAACTGCTGATCAGGGAGTCTCCTGCTGGTGGAGAGGCCAACATGGTAGCTGCTTCTGGTTCCAATTCTAACTCTGGGAATGGAAAGAAGCAACGGGCCAAAAGTGGGAAGTCTTCTATTCCTGTTGCTACCGAGAGCAAGAAGAAGAAGAAGAAGAACCCAAAGAAGCTTAAGTGCTTCTTCTGTGGTAAGGTCGGGCATATAAAGAAGCATTGCAAGGACTTCCTTTCCAGGGGAGGTAGGTGTGATCTTCTATATTTAGAAACTTGTTTGGTTGAGGAATCCAATGACATCTGGGTCATAGATTCTGGTGCAACTAATCATGTTTGTGTTTCTCTGTAGGGATTCAAAGAAACGAGAAGTCTACTTCGTGAAGACTTAACGCTTCGGATGGGCGATGGATCCTTGGTCTCAGCGGAAGCAGTGGGAGATGTCCATCTTTATTTTGATAATTATAGGAGTTTAATTTTGCGAGACTGTTTTTATGTTCCTAAATTTAAAAGGAATTTAATTTCTGTATCTTCTTTATTTAAAGGACTCGCTGGGTACTATAGGAAATTCGTGTAAGATTTCTCTAAAATAGCAACACCATTGACGCAATTGATTAAGAAAAACGTCTGGTTTGAATGGGACACAGAATGTGAACATGCCTTCCAAGAGTTAAAAAACTAATTGACCACCGCTCCAATGCTGATCATACCGAGTAGTGACGAGCCTTATGAAGTCTACACAGATGCCTCGGGACTCGAATTTGGATGCATGTTAATGCAATGTGGACAAGTTATAGCTTATTGATTGCAACAACTGAGACCTCACGAGCAGAACTATCTTACTCATGATTTGGAGCTTGCAGCAATGATTCATGCCTTGAAGTTTTGGATATGTTATTTGTACGGAGCGACATTTTAGGTTTTCTCATATCACAAGAGTCTAAAATACCTATTTACTCAAAAGGATCTGAATTTGAGGCAATGTAGATGGATGGAACTTATGGAAGGTTATGACTTCACATTACATAATCATCCGGGAAAAGCCAATGTAGTTGCAGATGCGCTAGCAAGTAGTCTTCTGGAATTCTCGCTTGCTTGGCGCTGAAGGATTGGAAAAGAGAAGCTATGGTAATGAATATGGGCTGTAGTATTATGAAGATTGCAATCAGGCTTTGGTATTCTATATGGAGTCTAACCCAGCACTCGTTCAAATGGTGAAGCATAATCAATGGCAGGATCAACATCTATAGGGAATATGGACACGGATACAGAATGGAGAGTAGTTCAAAGAATGGGAAATACATGCAGATGGGTCATTGTATGTCAGGAGACATTTAGCGGTACCTATAATAGAGGAAGTGACGAAGGCCGTGATGGATGAAGCTCACAAGTCTCGATTTGCTATTCATCCAAGGAGCACGAAAATGTATCGCGATTTGAAGATGTAATATTGATGGAGAGGTATGAGAAAGGGTGTCCTAGAGTATGTCACTAAGTATGTGACTTATCTCCAGGTGAAAGTTGAGCATCAAAAGCCCACTGGACAACTTCAACTGCTTCCTATTCCTGGGTGGAAGTAGGCGCAGGTTACGATGGATTTTTTCACCAGTTTGCCAAGGACAGAGCATAAGCACGATGCAATCTGGGTCATTTCGATAGGTTGATGAAATCAACACATTCCATATCTTCTAGATCAACGTGTTTAAGGAATGTTTGTAGATAGTTATATCTGGAGAACATAGTCAAATTGCATGGAGCTCTATTGTCCATCACTTCCGATAGGGATACCTAGTTTAATGCCAAGCATTGGAAAAGTTTTCCAGAAGCCTTAGGTATTGATTTGAACTTCAGCATCGCTTTTCATCCTTAGACCGATGGGCAGTCCTAGCGAGTCATTCAGATCCTTGAGGACATGTTACGTGCTTATGTATTCAATTTTGGCAGGAACTAGAAGAGACACCTACATCTAGCGAAATTCACGTACAACAATAGCTACTAAGCGAATATCGATTTGGCACGGTTCGAGGTACTCTATGGACGACCTTGTCAATCGCTAGTGTGTTGGACAGAACCAAAGGATAAGATCGTTTTTAAGCTTGATAAGATCCATGAAAGTAATGAGAAGGTCATTGTGATTCGTGATCGGTTGAAAGCTACTCAAAGTAGACAAAAGAGTTATGCTGATAAGAGATGCCGACCCTTGGAATTCAAAGTAGATGACTTCGTTCTCTTCAAAGTTTTACCGTGCAAGGGTATTTCGCATTTCGATGGAAGTGGAAAACTTGCACCTAGATACGTTGGACCATTTGAGAGTTCTTATCGTGTTGGTGTGGTTGCTTAACGACTCAATCTTCCTCCTGAGCTCTCTTATGTCCATAATGTATTTCACATGTCAATGCTTCAGAAATGTCTGCCAGAGCAGAGCAAGATTGTCTCATTTCATAATGTATCGATCTAGAAAGACACGACCTATGAAGATGTGCTGGTCCAGATCATCGATCAGAAGCTAATAAGTTTGTGACACCGTGATATACCCTTAGTGAAAGTTGTGTGGCAACACCACAAGATTGATAAAGTGACTTGGGAATTAGAATCGACTATGCAAGAATTATACCTGCATTTATTTTGTTTTTGAGGTAATTTCTAATTTTGAGGATGAAATTCCTTTTAGGGGTGGAGAGTTGCAACAACTAGAGAATTAATTAAGTATAATTAATGTATAAAGGGTGAATTAGTATGCCTTATTGTAATTTGAAGTTAATCAAATTATTTTGTGTTATTTTCCAATTAGTTTCATTTTAAATTATTTAAATTAATTATTTTAAATTTTAAAACAAAATAATTTGCCAAATGCCTAACACGTCCTTCTTTGAAAATAAACTCGCAATGAAAAAATGCGTGGCACCAATATCGAACAAGACATGATCTAAACATTGGAAAACTAAAACCGTACCATCAAGCACCGCATTATTGGTCTGAGCGTCAAAACTCCTAATAGTCATTGTTTAGACTTGAGCTAGAGCTTTCCCTTTTCCCCTCTTAGCATTGCTAGGTCTAGGGTCCGTCGGCTGATATTGTTGTGGTGGAGGAAATTACACACTTGCTATACTAGGTGCTTTGTATTATGGGACGTTCCTCTAGAAATTTGGCGACAAATAACCTTGTGCTAGATAAAGCTTCTACTGAGAAGTAAACTGGTGAAACTGTTATTGAGGGATTTGCTAAGGTTGAGTGAAAGTTTGAGGTTGAGACTAATAGCTTGCACCTTCTCCAGTCCGGGATTCTTGCCAAGCATTCCTTATCAGGCAATTTCTCTTAATTTGTCCTAGTTGTTGGTAGTAGTGACAATAGAAGTTGTAAGGATTGCTTCGTCTGCTACCAAAAGAATCGCTACTCCCATTGTGGCCGTTACCTTGCTAACTCTTCACTTGAGCTTGATGGTTGTTATTACCTCTCCAATTGTTTTTTTGGGGCCCTCCTAAAGTTCTCACCCTACTCTTATAGTAGCTAGCATAGTCGCTTTCTACAGATAAAGCTAACGATACCAACTCACCATAATTTCAAATTCGTAAGGCAACCAATTCTAGTCAGATAGATCTGTTAAGCCCTTCTTGAAACTTGATGCACTTTTCCTGCTCAGAAGCCATGGTAGATGGAGCAAATCCAGCCAATTCCGTGAACTTTGCTTTATATTCCCGAACCATTAAGTTGCCCCGTTTTAATCGATAAAATTCGATGATCTTTTGATCTCTGTACCTTTGTGGAAAATAATGCTAATAGAATAATTCTTTAAATCTGTCCAATCAATGTTCCTATTATTTTCTATACGTTAAGCCTGCTTCCACTAGGTGTTCGCACTCCCTTCCAGTTTGTAAGTTGCGAATTCAACTCAATATTCCACAGTATCCCAAGAGTATCCAAATGTTTCACCACTGAATCTAACCAATACTTAGCTGCCTACAGGTCCCCATTTCTGTCAAAAGTTAGGACGGATGCATGTCGAAACTCCTTAAAATACTCGTCTCGGTGACTTGCCTCAGAATCCTCAGGCCTAGCCCTTGCCGCCATCTGCTGAACAACAGCAAACATAGCTCCCATCATACCTTTATCGTTTGCATGATTTGCATAAGCAGCAGCTGGACGACGTCTCGGTGCCATTTTTTCAGTTCTGAAAACAAAATTTGACTGTCATTGGTTTTTCATGGTTGTACCCATGTGTGCACAATTCCCAAGGTTCAAAACCTAGGGCTCTGATACTAATCTGTTATGTATCCCGATCTCGGTGTTGATGTGGCAGATTAATTAAGTTAATTTAACTAAGTTTTAATTAAAGTCACTAATTAATTAACATAGTTTTTTTATAAAAACATGGTAAATTTAAAAATTTTAAAATAATTATTTCTAAATTAAAGTAGCTAAAATAAAATAATAAAAACTAATAAATACGAGTTGGGCCACACTGGACTCACATTTTACACACACATAGTATCGATATAAATAAATTACAACCACAGACCAATCCAAAAGAAGAATAATTAAAATATTACATGCCTTGATTAAATAAGCAAATAACTTAATTTGAACTCCTACAGTCCACGAGTATGTCCAATAGCATCCCAGTCTGCCCTATGCTGAGAACCACCTTAAAGGGGGATTTTAAAATAATAAACTGTGCGCGGAAGGCTCAATAGGATTTAAGTTTGAAAATATTAACTTTAGTATATAAATCTTTCATATATAAAAAGTTATAAAACACAGTAAATAATTCCTTTGATATCATACCTTCCAATTCGGCCCAACATCCAATTGAAATTACTTTATCATTTATTCTGAGAAAAGCCATTAAAAATCACCATCATAGTGGCCTAGCTAGGTTTTGGGACTTGTTCCCAGAGTCGCTCTCTACATGACCCAATCTTTGAATATGGCATCATGCCCTAACATATCATTTTGAACATTGTTTATGACACGTTCGGCTCCATATCATTATTCAAGTCTCATATTATCGAGTGCTCTCATTTACATTCATTATTTTGTTCATTATGTTCATTTCATTACTCAACATCTATTGAAAGTAACTGATAAATTTTTCTCAATGATCCCTTAAAGACAATTTTAGAATAACACTTTGTGGCCAAAACCTTTTTTAAATCATGGCTAACAAAGAAAGAGCATCTAGCGTCCTACCTCGTTATCCCGAACGAGAGCACTAACACTGTAGTCTCGGCCCGCTATACTTCAGCTCCTCGGAACCACGAACGATCTTAGATATTAACTAGATTCATCAATGTATAACTTAGAGTATTCTAAAATTCTAGGCTAACTTATGGCGTGTCAGTGTGCCTTTAAAGTCCAAGAAATTATGCCATAAGGTGAAAATCTCTATCTATGTTTTAAACAGTGAAAACTAGTAGAAAACAATCATTCTCTTATAGTCTGGTTGGCCTGCTGAACTGCTTTGTTTCGCCTCCCAACCATCTAAATCCGACCTGTCGAATTACTTGAGTCCAGCTTGTTGAAGATATGAATCTGGCC
Organism: Artocarpus heterophyllus; assembly: GCA_025403435.1. Classification (NCBI taxonomy): domain Eukaryota; kingdom Viridiplantae; phylum Streptophyta; class Magnoliopsida; order Rosales; family Moraceae; genus Artocarpus; species Artocarpus heterophyllus. Next base: position 29,099,386 of record CM046349.1, read on the forward strand.
TATCAAAGCCTAGTTCGACCTACCAATCCGTCAAAATCTGAAATTTTCATATTTCAAGCCTCGGTTAATCCAAGCTCAAAAACTCATTTAAACCTATTTTTACAATTCCCAGAGCATGGATTATGTCCAAAAACAATATAATAGCATGATAGAACATATTTAAAATCTCTTTAACAAGTTTTTCATGGAAATTTTCATGGAAATTTTCAAATAAATCCAAAAATGAGAAAAAAGGAAAAAAAAACTTGATTTAGTTCGATTTTTACTCAAACTTGATTTAACAAGTTTTTCATGGAAATTTTCAAAGAAATCCAGAAATGAGAAAAAAGGAAAAAATCTCGATTTAGTTCGATTTTTATTCAAATTAGCTTAGATTCATGCTGATTTAGGTTTCATAAACTTACATTGAATGGTTTCTAAGCTCAAAGAAGCTCGGATTATAACATACAAAGACGATTGAAAAATTGAAACAAAATTTGAAACTTTGAAGGGAAAATGGGCTAACCTTAGATTTGATCCTTGACCTGAGTTCAAGATGGCTAAATCTTTGTTTCTTGGCTTCCAATCCCGTTAGGAATCGAGGGCTCTTGGCTCAAATTTAATTCGGAGCAAATGGGAGACGGAAGAGAGAAAGAGAGAGACGGTGAGAGAGAGGGAGACGAGGAAGAGAGTGAAAGTGAGGGAAAAAGAGAGTAAGGGAGAGATTAAATAAAAGGGAGGTAGGTGGTTTTTCAAGAGTAAAACTATGTTCAGCACGTGGTTTTCAAGGAGAGTTACGTTGGGTGTTTGACAAATTGTTTTACTTCAAATTCAAAATAACTAATAAAAATAATTAAAAATAAAATTAATTAGAAAATATCATAAAATAATTAGATTAAGTTCAAATTACAATAAGGCACACTAATTCTCTATTTCACACACTAATCATACTTAATTAATTTCTAGATGCTACAAAACGTGGAGCATTTCCTCCGCATACCAAATGGAGACATTAGATTTAAGAGTAGATTTGGTGTTTTTAATATCCAATTATTACCTATCAATTTCATTCATCACACTTAGACTAAAATTAGCTGAGATTGTACATGGCTAATTAATTAATTAAGAATCAAAAATTTTCTTTGAGATTATCAATAATATCTTAGCAATCAAACATAAATGAAATCACAAGATCAAAAATTAACTTTGTCAATTTATAAGCATTTTTATTACAAAACCATTTCCTCAATTCCTTATTTTTAAATACTATTGTCCCGTGTTAGATCTTAACAAACAATTAATCATTAAATTTATATTGAAAATGCACAATACACAAGAATAAAATAAATCATAATAAAAGCTAATGAAGATTAAAAATAAAGATTAATCCAGATCAAACTATGTTTAACTTTGATTTCATTTTTGAAATTTTCCTACAAACTCAATCTTTTCTACCCTCTTAAATTCATAATTATTTTAATTATATTTAAAAGCATTTGAAATCTATATTTAAAAAAATGATAGATACATTAATTCCTTTTTAAAACTCACAATTAGTAGAACACAATATTAATAAAATAATTATTAAGAAAAAATACAATTAATAAAACATTGCAAATATATATATGATAAAATATATTATAAATACAAGTTGAAGAACAAAGTAAAAAACATCAGACCTCATGATTTAAATACATTATCAAACCTTAAGCAGAATGCATTTCGAGAGTAATAAATACTCTGTAATATTAGTCATCCCAGTGCTAGCACTAATGAATATAAAAGTTTTAAGAATAGCATGTTACAAAAAAAAAAAAAAAAAAGCACACTAAACATACAATAAGGACCAACATCACATAGACAAGAGCGGTTATTCAAAACACAAAAACATAAACTGTAAACATGCTGTAAATAAAGCCAAAAGATCATAGATGGAGGTACAAATACAATGGCTAATTCCTACTATCTTTATCCCAATCTCGCTTTGAAGTTGTAGTATCAGACTCTAGATGAATAACACATATTTTGTCCAGCAATTTTTCAGCAGTTAAAGCAATAACAAAAATTTGTCTTCCCCCTATTGAATAAAATTCTCTTCCATAGCATGATCTAAAAACTTCAACAAACCATCATAAAAACCATTAATATTCAAAAGCCCTAATGGTTTCAAATGAATACCCAACAGTTTCCCACTAGCAGTTACAAATATTGCTTCAAGAGTGCACATGCCATCAAGTAAAAACTATGGAAGCATCGGCTATATTGATCATGGCTTCTATATGTTCACAAATACGGCCAACTTTTTTATCTACACCTATAGTCTTACCACGAATATTACCTTGAGAAAAGACTTTAGGCATAATCCACAACACTTGAGCACCATTAGATTGCGCCGCCATTGAAACAACCCCCATCAACCCTAAACTACCCCCCCATAAACTAAATTAGTCTTCCTACATGTCAAAACTTGCCCTAAATGCTCAGTTGCTCCTAAAGAAACTCTATCTTTTCTAGAACTAGAACCACAAAAAGTATAGACAATTTCAATTTTCCTAGAGAAATAAGAAAAGGACATATTTGTCTTTATTTTTTTTTTGTAAGTGTTTTTTTTAGGACTTTTTGACTTTAAGTCCACTTTGCCAAAACTTCTTAAATCTAGAATGGGATCTTAAAGGAAATAAAGATATGCATAGTAACAAAAGCAATATAAATTTTTCAAAGATTTACTGAACACCTCTGTAAAGTTTTAGAAAAATGATAAATAATCAAATAAACTTTTAAAAATTGAGATAAAACTATGTAACTATTGACATAGTCAAACAAGTCTACATAAATCTAACAAAAGATAAATTAAACGTTGTAGACTTTTTGACTTAAAAAAACCCAAAGCTACAAGACTAATATAAAAGACAAAATAGAATATAAAACAAAATTGACAAATCACTATTGAAAATTTGACCAATGAGACACAAATCTCAAAATGTCTAAATAAGATTCAAAAATTTCAAACAAATTAAAATACATCACATGATTAATATAAGAATATAATATTTTTAAAAAAATATATATTCAACACATACTGTATCTAAAATGACAAATAATCAAATAAACTTTAAAAATCGAGATAAAACTATACAACTTTTAACATTGTTAAAAAAGTCTACATAACTCTATTAAACACTATAGATTTTTTTACTTCAAAAATCCAAAATCTACAAAACTATTATAAAAGACAAAATCAAATCTAAAACAAAATCGACAAATCATTATTGAACATTTGACATATGAGATATAAATCTCGAAACATCTAGATAAGATTCAAAAATTTCAAACAAATTATAGTATATTACATGATTAATCTGACAATATTAATATTTTTTAAAAAAAAATGCTCAACATGTACTATAACAATCTAAAAACAAACTAATACTAAAAACACAAAACACATTTTCTTTTCAAAAACATTCAAACAACAGCTATAGATACAAATTTAATCCCCATTCAATTTCCTTACATATTGACAAACAGGATCTTCAAAAGCCAGATCTTTAAGACATTGTCTTTCTGCATAAATTTGGGCCACTGTTTCAAAATTGCACCATGAACATATCCACTGGGATGACTCTGAAGAGTAACTTAGAAATCATTTAAGTTCTCTGTAAAAAGACTATCTTTGTAGAAATGAATTTTATCCTCCCTATTTACTGACGCAGATCTAAGTGATCGACAGTTACCCTCACAAACTATCGCCCACATCTGTTACATTTGGACCCAATGGCACGAGCTCTTCTTCTCATGGCACTATGACTGGTACCCATATCAGGTAGACCAACACTGTAATTAAAATCACTTGGATGAATTCTACCTTCAATCAATATCCTTGTTGGAAACAAAGTGCGCAGCGAAATTTTAAAAATTTTTCATTAGAGTAATTTCCAAAACACAAGTTTGCCATGTTATATGTATAAATTAGATAGATCTTACTAATCTCAGTGTGCCGAAGAACCTCCGCAACCTGTGTAGAGAAGTAACGTTCCAGAAGAGCCTCAACCAACTGGTCTTCTTTGCTATTCTCTATCCACAACTGGAGTGAGTGTGGGCTCACACGTACAGCTCTTCCACCGGTGACTCTCCTTCCAACCAATAGAGAGAACCCAAAGTCAGTGTTCGTGATTTGTGAACAAAAGCTCTCAGGGAGTTTTCAGATGCTCACTAGAAGAGTATCACTCTTAATCTCTCGACTGATCTCTATTGATCTTAGTAAATCATGAGACTCACTCCCTTTATATAGCTATTGGTCCTAGGGTCAGTCTATATCAGATTAGCTCTCAAAAACTCGAAACAGAATCAAATTCGGATCAATATCTGATAAGATCCGCGTGAAAATGCGTAATCTTATCTCTCGCTGATCGGCAGGCCGAACTCCCGAGAAAAAATCTCCACGAATCTTTTATTTTCCACCTGAGATTCTAAAGGATAAAGTCTCAGTTTTGATTCAAATAACCCAATAGAGAAGTTATCTGATCAAAACAAACTTTATCAAGATAATCTCTAAGAAAATAAATCAATTCACAATAATTCTACAAGTTTATCTTGTTCTAATTTGTCCATTGCTCGTCTTGACTATATTACACGATTTATCCATTAAGGACCTCGTCTTGACTATATTACACGATTTATCCATTAAGGACCGTGACATCCTAGGGAGACGTAATATGGAACTAGGAAAGGAATGGGGCAAGATATATCACGTTTCAAACATTTACATCATAGATAAATATTTTTGCACCTTCAAAAGAAAGCAGTGAGGACGTATCTACTTTTCCCTGAAAAAATAGGAGAACAAATATTGCAATCTATTCTGCAGGCCTCAAGTCAATATTTTCCGGCAGTTTTCTTTTACCTACGTAAATAATAATCTTAATGAAGGATCACTTTTTCAACTTTAGTTCTATATCTTTTATTTCTTTTAAGAGAGATACTTTACTTCTTTTTCAAGGTTTTTTAGAACTTTTTCAAGGTTTTGTATGATGTGGCATAATGAAATGGAATTTACTTCTACGGGAAAGATATTGGTGGCAATTATGTGGCATCAAGGTTGAAAAGAATTTCTAGGAATTGGATAAGAAGGGAATTATATTTAATTTAATTTGCTAACTCGCTAGACCCCTTGTAGCTAACTATGATTCTCTCTTTTGGTCTATTATTTTCTTCTGATTTCTAATACTAAAAAATGCATTTAATTTAAATGTTGCAAGATGAATTCGTAAAAGGTAGTTTTCAATATATCTTTCCGAGTGGAGTGCAATGTACATAACATTTTAACCGAAAGTTTCAAAGCAAAAATACTAATATTTCTTCATGAAGTCTTGATGTCACCGAATCAACTCACTCTAGCGAAGTGCCTCGTTTATATTAATAATTTGATGGAGCATAGGAAGTTAGACTAATATATTCTTTATTAAAAATAATAATAAAAAAAGACATGCAGGACATTTAACGGCCTAAATATATGATAAAATGTTTTTTTTTTTGGAAAGGATATGATAAGATGTTCCGAGTATATACACATACACGTTGTAATGATGTTTGTTGACATTTATAATGTTCATCCAACAATTTAAAGATGTGAAGTTCTTATTGTTTACACTTGAATTTACTTTGTTTATAATAATTTGTGCTATATAAAAATTCTTTATGTTTCATGAAAAATTGGGCATGATTTGATCAGAATCTCTTTTAATTTTCATAAAACATTCGAGTTTTTGATTGATTATTTTATTGTGTTTTGTTACTTTTAAATGTTTTTGGGTAATATTTGGATGATATAGTAATGGTTTTTTTTTTCTTGGTTCTCTTATAATAGATTTGTTGTAATGACTAAGGAAAATTTATTAATAAAATATAATATTTAATTAGGTTTAATTAATGAATTTACCCTATAAATTTATTTTTTTGTAAAATTGTAATCATGTACAAATAACCAGTATTAATAGAAAACTCCACTGCAAACATAATACAAAGTTGGATATTATTAATACATATTTTGTGAGTTTATATACTCAAAAATTTATAAATAATATTCATAAAATGAGTTTTATATCACAATTAATTATAAAATTGTGATATAAATGAAAGGGTAATTAAGGTATAAATAAGATAAAGAGTCCACCAAAACCTTAAACCAGTGTAAAGGGGGCCCGATGCAGTATAGGTATACTGTTAAGTGAAAACACAGATATAGAAAATGTTATATTTGGTCTCCAAAAATTAAAAAAAAAAAAAAGCAAGTAAAATATTTTATACAGTCTAAGGGTATGTTTTGCACTAATTTTACCATGGCAATATAAGAAAAATATTGTGTGGTGAAACATTATACTGTGTAAAATTTGTGGGGCCTACTAAGTGGACACCTACTAAAATTTCATTGAGTCACCATGCCATGAAAGGTGGCCCAATCACACCAAGCCACCTAAGTAAACTAATTGATTTCTTGGTGAGTCACCAAGTGGGATAAGCATGAATTAAATTTGAACCAAGCCAAATTTTTCCCCATTTTCTCCTTCCTCACCCACGGCTGCCATTGAAGCTCCCTTTCAAAAATTTTCTCAAACCCAAATCTTTGCAAAATTTGTCCCAATTAAGTTCAAGAAGCAAAGTTCAAGGATTTTAGCAAATTTGAGGGAAAAACCTAAACTTTTTTCAAGTTTTCTTAGGGCTTTTCTTGGGTTTGGAGGGAAATTTGACTCAAGGTATTTTTGCATGAAAAATGCCTAGGAAAAAGTTTCAAAAGAGCCCTTGGAAGGCTAGAAGCATAAAGTTTTCATTTGGGTAAGTTTTGATTTCATTAAACTTAAAGTTTAGTGGTTTTTGTTTTGATTTTTGTTATTTCAAAAAGTATGTGGGTATCCAAGCAAATTTTTGATTAAATTCCATGGATATATGATTTATGGCATGTTGGTATTGTGGAAATCAATGGTTCAATGTGCAAAATGTTAGTTTATGCAAAATAAGTTATTTTTGTAATTTTAATGATAGTTTTGCAAAAATGATGTTTAGGCATGAAAATGGTTTAGACAAAGGTTGGAACTACTTTCACAAGGGTGGAGATGCTGTTTAAAAACAGATTTTTACAAAAATGACCCAAGGACTAAATTGCAAGAAAAAGTTTTTTCATAGTAGATTTAAAAAATGACCAAAAAGACTCTTGTGCAGTGAGAATTTTGAAAAAGTTAAAACATAAAAGTTGTAGATCTCGACGAAACTATTAACAATTGCAGATGGTTCGTCAAAAATCACACTCGGTTGTGAGATATTAATTTTACAAAAAATTATTGAAATTGGGAAAAAAAATTTAAAAGGGCAAAAATGTCATTTTGTATAAGGATTTAGGGTATGGTATTTTGAGCAAAAATGATCCCCATAAAAAATAGAAAATTATGGTTTAAAAAGATTAATTTCAATCCCAAGGGTAAAATTGTCAAAATTTTCAAATAAGACACAAATTGTAAAGTTTTATTAAAATGGGGTATCGATGTAAAATAAGGAGACCTGACACCCTAGGGTATTATTTTAAGATCGATATGCAACTAATTTCGCTAAAATAACGAAATCGAGCTAGGGAAATTTAGGAGGCCCACCAAGGGCAAAGTCGTCATTTTTGCACGAGTAACCCATATCGCTCCGAAACGTTCCAAAGGGGAAAAAGGGATTATTAGAAAGATTTCTGCCCTTCGTTAAGAGACGATATGGTAGAATAAGATAGGAGCAAGAAAACCGAGATTATCGAAGTTGTATACAGTTATGCAACTCGATTTATTAATTAACAATCATTTCGTAATGATATATAAAAGAAGTAGTGAAAATTTGGCTAATAGCTTTGTAATTGGCCAACAGGATCCTAGAGTTTTTATGTATACCTGTGTGTATATCTGTGTGTATATCAAGATGTATACCTATGTGTTTGCTATAATATAAGTACCTATAAGTGTATTAATGTGTACTTGTGAGTGTACAAAATAAGTACATGTGTGTATATTATGTCACAAACATGTGTTTATATTAATGTTTACATGTAAGTACATAAAGTATGCACCTGTGTGTACTATATCGTACAAGAGTTTTTATGTTATGTGTAAAACATATGATTATAACTTCATTCATGGTATGATAACCACAATAATTGGATTGGTAAATACACAACCAAAATTAAGAAGAGTGTCATACCGACTCCTGACTAAAGAGGAGTTTAAGGATATAGTATAGTCTTGGTGTCATGTAGACCTATGTGCATAATGGTATGAACACTTGGGCCCTAGTTAAAGATAAGACATGTTAAGGATAAAGAATGCTCATAAGAAAGTATAACTGGATTATGCATTTTATTGAATGTGCATGTGGGCTATATTGGGTCTTACTGGGCGTAAGCTCACTTAGTATTTCATGCTATAGGTATTTTCACTAAAAGGTCAGAATAATTTCACTAATGAGCTGACGGAGGGATATGAGTAGTGTGCAGAATGGGTATGGATGCTGCCACAGTTATGTTTCCGTTGTAGTATATTTTAAGTTATTTTGAAATGTGTTATATAAAAGCTAAAATGTAGTTAAGTAAGGTAAAACCTCTCTCTCGAGTATTTGGCAATCAGTATTTTAAAAGGAAGTGTGTTTGTGTAAATACATTTGGTAAGTTAACGTAATGCCCCAAAATGTTTCTTCTTAAACGGCGGACGTTTGTAGTATAAAAAGGTTGTCATATCCGCAGGGAAATGAAAATTTGTAACTCGGCAAATTGTTAAAAATAAACGGGTAAAAAGGCAAGCAATTTTTCAAAGCAAAGTTTAAAAGAAATAAATATTTTTCTGATTTTTTTATTTCAAAATTTGAAGCATAAAATTAAAACGGTGAAGCCTTGAGAATCCCTTGTATGTTTGGCAACTGATATAGAATTTTAAACTCTAATTAATAATTATCTAAAGTATTTGATTTATTATATCTATTCTCATTAAGTACAACCACTTTTTACTAGTTATATAGGTCAACCAACAGCGACAATACAACAAGTCATAATGCAATAAGAGTTTTTTTATAAAAACTAGCAAAATAATCATTGGTGCACTAATTATAAAAACTATAACCACTATCACTCGATTATAATTAACATAATTTTAAGATAGAAAAGATAATAAAAAATCAAAATTAATATATTTTTATGGAATAAATTGTTGCATGAATTCCGGCAGCACTTCGTCTTATGAAATATCTAGAATCGACAATATAAAAAGTCATACTGTAGTAAAAGACATTCTATAAAATTAAGCATCATCTCATTATTATTATTATTATTAATTATGCAATACAATTAAATTACATAAAGAAAGCATGACTGAATTTATGTAAAAATTGGCAACATAACAACATTAACAATAATTATTAAAAGCATAAAAATATAATCTATTCCACAAAAATATAAGCATTACAAAGCAGATATAGAGTCAAAATTCATACCAGAATACTATGCATACAAGATCATCTCTCCGCCTCACCAGACTCTCTACTCTAATTTGGATATTGTTTTATTATTTTTACCTAAAGAGGATACTATTGAGTCCCACTCAGTGGTAAAAAAATCAGAGAAGGAGAGAGAAGGGCCAAAGGCCCGTTGAAGGGTGCCTGAACTGAGGCAAATGTCTTAGTATTTATAACGGCTTCAAAATTACCATTTAAAGATTTTTTTCAATTATTTTTCACTGTTCAAATGTTAAAAATTCGGATCATAATAATCCAATTTTGTCCTTCTTTTTCTTCGCGCTGGGCCTCTCTTCAGAATCCGAGAATTTGTTTGTGATTATTTGCTTCGCTATGACTGGCAGCACTAAAAGAGTGTAATCTAGTTTGTTCATTTTGTGATCCAAAGGCCGAAATTCGCTAAATAAAATGGGCCTAGTGGGGCCACATGACCCACAAAATCTGACCATAGATCGGTCACGATCATCCGATCCAACGGCTGGGAATACGTACACTTGTGAAGACGCCCACGCAAAGTCCAACATTGCCCAAGATGCTCTCTGATAGGCATGAAACTTGTTGGCATGTGTAATGCACTCGCCAATCGTAAAACGACACGTGGAACGCACAGCGACGACCAACTGATGCAGCTGATGATGCATTGACATGCGTCCCTTCCTTAGATGATCACGATCATTTGGAAGGTTCATCCAAGGGCTACAATGCTCCACATGTCCAATTTAATTTAAATTTGAATTTTTAATTGTTTTTGATGCCTTTGATGTCCAATTTTGTCCCTTTTTGCATTGTTTTGCTCCGTTTTTCCTCCAGATTTTAAATCTAAAATTCACAAACACACTAAAATTAATTATTTTGCACACATAATAATTATTGAAAATATTTATTTTACATTAAAACACATAAAATTAATTACAAACTTTTAAAATTTTAGTCTTTTTCAATTTAGCACAGATATGATTTTTCAGACTTGGAAACATTTTTAGAAATTACTAAAAATATAGTAAGATATATTTACAAACTTAAAACATACTATCAAATTCATTAAGACTCAAATAACATAACATAAATTTTATGGTTTTAACTATCTATAGATTAAGCATATATTTAACATACCGAACCAACTCTAAAAATTACTGAAAATATCATTAAACATAAAAACACACTAAAAATACATTTTTAAACACATTTTCACACTAAGATACAAAAATACTAATTAACACAAAAATGTTATTAATTAGAGGATTTAATGAAAAATAAAAGCATAAAGAAATTATTTAAACCTTAGAAAATATACATATTTATAGTCTCATCACACCCCCCAACCAGCTTATTGCTAGTCCCTAACAATTAAAGCGATAAAATTTTGAAATGATTTACTGAATATTCATACAATTAAAATCATTTAACTATAATTTGACTAATCTAACGAGATAGACTAACAAAACAAAAATTTTATTTAAACAATTTATATGCTATTTAACAAAATGTATATATGCTAGACTTAGTGCAAAAAGAGATAATTCATAATTATGAAGTTTCATCCAAAACTAAGAATAAAATTATTATGATATTTTGCTTCAAATCACTACTGTAGGCAGCAACACTTCAAATTTATTGACGAGAATAATTAAAAAGCAGAAACATAAAATAGAAATATTTACAAACTTTACAATTGTGGATTGTGCAATGTTTGGCTCTCTTAAGCTTTCTCCATAACCCATTTAACAAGCTTTGGGTTAGTAACTCCCAGACTATTTGATCTAAGGTACTAAGTGTTGAAGTACCCCTTAGAACTTACTTACTCGAGTTAAAGAGGCTACGAAACTAAACTTATTCAACTTTATTAATTAATTTACATAATTACATACTTTATTTATTTACAATTTCTTTTTTTTTTCTTTTTATTTTTTTATTTAATTAGTTAATTAATTTTGAAAATATTGCTGCCTTTATTTGTTTATCTTCACAAAATAACAAAACTTAAATATTCATAGCTTTGACTTACCACCACAATTAAATATTACAATGTGTGTGTGAAAAGAATGGCTTAGAAACACTTTAAAAAATAAACACATAAAAATATTAAATAAAACCAAAGTTTTGAGAGTCCATAAAATTAGAAAATTCAAAGAATAGAAAAATGATATTATATTAATATAAAATTTAGAAATCAAAACAAAATAATAGCACATTAATTACTAAGAAACTAATATTTACAAAATACATTTTATTTTTTTTTTAATTTTATGACTCACAAAATAAATAACACACAAAAATGAAAAAAACACAAGAATCTAGAGCAAAATAAAAAAAAAATTGGGCAAAATCGAAAAACTTTTGCACAGTACAACATTGAAGCACAATTTTGAAGTACAACCCTCATGCACAACCCTCTCCCCCAACCTAAAATGTACATTATCTCCGATCTAAAAAAAGAATAGTGATAGCATCAAAAATGTTACCTAAATAGCACAGCTGCAAAGATGATCTATAGCAAACTTAACAAACCAAAAACTAAAAACTAAAATAAACACACAACAATATATTACAAACTAGGTTTTTTAAAGTAAGATTCCCTAGACTTCATTTTTTTTTTGTTTTTGAAAATTAAATTACTTTTCAAATTCTTCAAAATGCGTTTCAAGAGGAAGCAAGTACAGAATACTTACTAATCACATCGTTTATATCCTCCTTAATCTCAGCCATTTTAATTGAATTATTAAGTAATTTAATTTCAAAGATTTTTTAAATAAAAATTAAAAAAATAAAAATAAAAAAACACACTTTTTTATTGAAATTTATTTGAAAACCCAAATAAATAACATTTACAAAATTAAACTCATTAGAATACGTCTCGAGAGAAAACAATTTAACTCCTTAACTCAACTATTCTGAAAAAATTTAATTAATAGCCTTCATTTTAAATTTTCAAAATAAATCTCATTTTTTTAAAATTTTGAAAGAAAATCAAAATAGCACACAACAACACAAAAAAAAATATATTACAAAATATATTATAAAAAAGGGAAGGTAAAGATATTACTTTGAAAGTGTTTTCCCATCACTTGATCCTCTGAATTCAGCAAGTCTTTCTTTCAACTCCTAGTGGAAAGTCATCAAAGAGTGGCTTCCTCCCATAATAAGTGTCGAAAGACACCACATATGGGTCTTGTGTAAACATGCCCTCAAGATTGGCAAAATGTGAAATATTTAAACTCATGCAACTTAAACTCATTTTATGTTCTTGGTAGGCCCATCAAAATGATGCTAGAGGGGTGGAGGAGGTGGTGGCCACATAGGGTCTTGGTAAGAATGGTCTTTGGTGAACTTTTGTGACAACTGAGGTTGAGAACCTAGGACTAAAGGTGATGATTGTTCATATTCTACAGCTAAGTCTTCTTTCTCTTCCTCACATTCCTCTCCTAAAGGTTGTTCCTCAAAATAGGTGGGTTCTAAAATTTCTTCTTCAATAACCAAGTCAATTATTTCTTCCTTATCTAAAGAATCTTCTTCAAATAACTCAAGAGAATATTCAAGCCTATCTAGTTCTATTTTCCTTATGGTTTCCATATATTTCTCTAAAGTTTCTTTCAATGTTTCTAAAGTTTCTTCCAGATTCACCTTATTTGAATCACTATATATCTCTTGCAATTCAAAATTTGACTCCAACATTTTGGGTTGATTTTCAGGCCAAAGTTCTAAAAAATTTAAATTGTTCTCCCAAATTGAATTGTTACTAGAACTATTCAATCTCCAATAATCATTATAGTAGGCTTCGTCAATAGTTTGTTGGTAAACAGTGGTGGTAACATCTCCTCTTTCTACTTAATTTCTTGTTTCAGGACTTAACCTAACTATGAAAACTTTTAATAGATATCTCCTCTAAAGACCATGGTAAAGGAACTATTCTAGCAAGTCTTTAAATCTCCACCAAGCAGTATAAAATGGTTCCAAGTGTTGTTGGGAAAAATTTACAACAAAATGTCGATGATTTTTCCAATACTTTTTTTTTAAATTTTTTTATTTTTTTACTTTTTATTTTTTGATTTTTTTTTGAAATTTTTTTTTAAGAAAAATTTTCAAGTTGAATAATGCTCAATTAATTGGATTCCTAGATCGTTGGGGGGTCAAAGTGGATACGCATAAAATTCCCAACTTTCTTAGGCAAGGGTGTTAGTCTTATGGTCGTGGGATCGAGTTCCAACGATGGGCCTTTTTGACAAAATCCAATAAATTTTACAATTACCCAAACTTGCAAAACAAAAGACAAGTTGCTAAGCTTTTCTTTATCAGAAACGCATAAAGTAGTGAGTGAAAAGCATCCGCCCTTTTTATATTTAATTTTTTTTATTTTTTTAAATTTTTTAAATTTTTTTTATTTTTTTAATAATAAACACGTTAATTAAAAATGCAAATAATTAAAATAATATTTACAAAGGATAAACATAGATCACTTACTTGTTTTCCCGTTTAATTTAGCAACCTGACAAAGTAACGTCACCTCCTTAGCAACGGCACCAAAGTTTTGTCGAAAAAATAGTATGCAGGGGGAATTTTAAAAATTTTATGTCAGAGTATTTTTTAAAACATAAGTTTGACATGCTATATGCATAAATTAACCAGATCTTACTAGCCTTTGATTGTTGAAGAACCGTCACAAAACGTAAAGAGAAGTAACGTTCTAGAAGAGCCTCAACCAACTGGTCTTCTTTGCTATTCTCTATCCACGACCAGAGTGAGTGTGGCTCACACGTATAGCACTTCAACTAAGTGACTCTCCTTCCAACCAATCGAGAGAACCCAAAGCAAGTGTTCATGATTTGTGAACAAAAGCTCTCAGAGAGTTTTTAGATTCTCACTAGCAAAGTATCACTCTTAATCTCTCAATTGATCTAAGTAACTCATATGACTTACTCCCTATTTATACAGGTTGGTCCTAGGGTCAGTCCTTATCAGATTAGGTCTCAAAATTCAGATCAGAATGAAATTCGAATTAATATCTGATAAGATCTGCGTAAACACGTGTTATCTTATCCTTCGCTCATCGACAGGCCAATTAGAATGATCGACAGGCCGAACAGCCCCATCGGTAGGCCGAACACGTGGATCGGCAGGTCGAACTGTCGATTAAATATCTCCACGAATCTTTTATTTTCCACCTAAGATTCTCTAGGATAAAGTCTCAGTTCTAATTCAAATAACCTAATAGAGAATTTATCTGATCAAAACAACTTTATCTAGATAATCTCTAGGAAAATAAATGAATTCCTAATAATTCTACAAGTTTATCTTGATTTAACTTATCCAAAATTAAATCAACCGATAAACAGGCAAGAATTATTCGATCTCAATAATTCAACAAGTTTATCTTGAATTAATTTTATCACAAAATTAATTCAACCGATAAACAGACATGAATTATCGAATTCTTCCAAATTTTAACCAATCTAATAAATCCGACATAAGTTACCAATTATTGAAAAAGCACGTCGTATCATTACAGGATGTTGTGAGCTAGCAAAGGGGACCAAATGGACCTATATAGTTCAAGCTCCTGATAATTACAAAACCCAATATCCCAGATATACATTTCATAATTATCAACTCCAATGCTACTCCACTAAAAGCTTGGAGCTGCACTCTCGAAGTACATAGAATTACGAAGCCCGTATAGTTAAGTCTCTATGACATATCATAGTGTATCGTATCCCTATATGATTATCCATAATCAGCTTAAGGACAAGTTTTGTTTTACCTTTCTGATTATTTTTATATTACGTTCCATTATCTCACCATCAGAAAACTTACCATCCAAAGACAGTATACCATTCAGTTACACTTATGTATCCAAATGGTTGAGCACTCTAGTTTTCCAATTACAGGATAATGCATATAAGAGGAGATCATTACTCCTAAAGAGGAGCTATGGATTCCATATCTATGAATAACAAGTCTACGCTATCAAGAGTCATGCCTCCAACGTACTAGCATGCATACCACTATTAAGATGTAGGTGTCACCCTTTGGTACATCAAAAGACACAAGTCAAGACAACAGGCCCACTATTCATCTCAGGATTAAGATACAATACAAATGATTGTCTAAAGTGAATCGATTTGCCGAGATAGAATTATTTATCCAAATCAATTCACTTTATGTCCTGATCTAACACATCACCACATATGACAACGTGCCAATGTTTCTATTCATGGAGTCCACCTCCGATGGCCAAGACAAACCATCTCCCAATAGAGATATAGACAACATAACAATCTTTAGATGAATCAAGAGCCCAACTTTATTCCCTCGATTGCGGATCTTATGATTTAGACCATCACCTTAAGAATCGTGTCTTTCGCATAATCTGTCCATCATATGCTCAATTCTTAAGGTTTAGACTGATAGTCTTAGACTACTGTTTGCTTAACATACATTCAACAAATATGAACATAAAGAGGACAAGATTTGGTATATAAACAATAAATAAATTCTTTATTGATAAAAATGTCTCTAAAAACTTATTACATTTTTACTCCTTAGGGCATACATGTCTAACAATCTCCCACTTACACTAAGTGAGTAAATATGAGAAATCTCACATCCCTATAGCTTCCACATGTCTCTTGAAGACTCTCCCAGTAAGTGTCTTCGTAAATGGATCAACTAAATTGTCCTCTGACGTGATCTTGCACACCGTCACATGCCTGCCCTCAATGAAGTCTTTTATCACATGATACTTCCGATCAATATGCTTACTCTTCTTGTGAAATCTTGGTTCCTTAGCATTAGCTACCGTCGCACTGTTATCATAGTACAGTGATACCACCTTATCCATACCAGGAACTACCTCAAGATCCCCAAGGAACTTACGAAACCACAGTGCTTCTTTCGAAGCATCACTAGCTACCACATACTCGGCCTCCATCGTTGAATCCGAAGTGCACTCTTGCTTCTTACTTCTCCAACTGATGGCACTGTTGCCCAGAGTACACACAAAACCCAAAGTCGATTTCCTAGAATCCAGACAGGATTGAAAATCTGAGTCGGCTTATCCTAGAAGAGTTAAGTCCTCACTCAAATACACAAGCATATACCCTCGAGTCCTTCTCAGGTACTTGAGAATATGCTTAACCGTAACCCAATGGTTCGATCCTAGATCCATTTGAAGTCGACTCACAATCTTGACTGCATAACTAATATTCGGTCGTGTGCAAAGCATGGCATACATGAGACTACCCACTGCCAAAGCATAAGGCACCTTCTTCATGTATTCTCTTTCTTCATAAGACTTTGGAGCGTCTTTCTTAGAAAGAGTAATTCCAGACCTAGATGGTTGCCAACCTTTCTTGGAATCCTACATTGCAAACCTCCTGAGAATTTATCTATATAGCCGGCCTGGAACAAAGCAATCATTTTGTTCTTCCTATCCCAAAAGATCTAGATACTGAGAACAAAATTAGCCTCACCCAAGTCCTTTATGTCAAACTACTTGGTCAACCACAATTTGATAGATGACAATGCCCCAATGTCATTGCCAATTGGCAGAATGTCATCTACATAGAGCAGTAGAAAAACCACCTTCCCATCCTTAATATGTTTGTAAACACATGGCTCATCCACATTTTGTGAGAACCCATAAGTCTTGATCACTTAATCAAATCTTATGTTCCAAGAACGAGAAGCCTGCTTAAGTCCATAAATTGACTTTAGTAGCTTACAAACCTTATCCTCTTGACCCGTGACCTTAAACTTGTCTGGTTGTTCCATATAAATGGACTCATCAAGATAGCCATTCAAAAAAGCCATCTTGGCATCCATCTGTCAAATTTCGTAGTCGAGAGCGGCAGCTATTGATAAGAGAATTCGGATGGACTTAAGCATGGCTACAGGCGAAAAGGTTTCCTCATAATCAATTCCTTTCTTTTGTGTATAACTCTTAACTACCAGTCTAGCCTTAAAGGTTTCGACCTTTCCATCCACTCATTTTTTCCTCTTGTAGATCCACTTACACCTTATGGGTTTTACCCCTTTCGGGAAGATCCACAAGCTCTTAGACCTAATTAGTCTCCATGGACTTCATCTTTATGTTCATGGCCTTTGTCTAAGGTTTTGAATGAACATCCTCCATAGCTTCTGCGTAAGTGTAAGGATCCTTGTCATATTCATCCGGTTCAGCCAAAAAGATTCACATTGAGGTATAGACTCCACCTTTAAGTGACTTAAAGGTCCATCCCTTACCAACCTTTAATCCTATTCAGGTTAATATGACCAAGGTGCAAATACCAAAAAAAAGTCTTATTAGAGTGAGAAGTTTTAAGTCTTTTAGAGTTATTATCATTCATCTCAGCATTAAGCAATAAGTCCATCTTAGGTTTAATAAAACATAAATTATTTTACATCCATCCAGAGCAGATAAAAGATTTGTTTTTATGAATCACCACTTTATCATTAAAAGAAACCAAATATGAGTCTTTAAATAAACAAGCTATAGAAATTAAATTCCTTTTAAATTTAGGAACATAAAAACAATCTTGCAAAATAAATTCCTATAATTATCAAAATAAAGATGGACATCTCCCACTGCTTCCGCTGAGACCAAGGATCTATCGCTCATTTGAAGCGTGAAGTCTTCATGCAGTAAACTTCTCGTTTCTTTGAACCCTTGCAGAGAAACACAAACATGATTAGTTGCACTGGAATCTATGACCCAAATGTCACTGGATTCCTCAACCAAACAAGTTTGTAAATATAGAAGATCACACCTACCTCCTTTGGAAAGGAAGTCCTTGCAATACTTCTTGATATGCCCGACCTTTCCACAGAAGAAGCACTTAAGCTTCTTCGGGTTCTTCTTCTTCTTCTTCGTGCTCTTGGTGGTAGCAGGAATAGAAGACTTCCTATTTCTTGCCCATTGCTTCTTTCCATTCCTAAAGTTAGGATTGGAACCAAAAGCAGCTACCATGTTGGCCTCTCCACCCGCAGGAGACTCCCTGATCAACA
Organism: Artocarpus heterophyllus; assembly: GCA_025403435.1. Taxonomy (NCBI): domain Eukaryota; kingdom Viridiplantae; phylum Streptophyta; class Magnoliopsida; order Rosales; family Moraceae; genus Artocarpus; species Artocarpus heterophyllus. Next base: position 29,117,893 of record CM046349.1, read on the forward strand.
GTTTGAACTCTTGTAACTATTTCATTAATTCTGTCAAGGTCATATTCCGTCTATTGCTTAAATTAAAAGTAGCTCTAAATGGAATAAATTCCTTTGACAGAGTCTTAAAGACCATAGTCATCTGAGTTTCAGCATTGATGTCGGCTCCATTAGTTTGAGCCTCAGCGAGGTAACCCATGACCAACATCATGTGCTCCTTTACAGATGTCCTCTGTCTTTGCTTACAGTTTAAGAGTTTCCAAAGCGCCCTTTGCCGCTTTGTTATGGCTTGGCCTCCAAAGATATCCTCAAGATTATCCAAGATCTGCTTCGTAGTCTCACAATTCTGATGTTGAGCCTGCAGCACATTATTCCTACTAGCCATAACATAACAGCGGGCCTGATCATTAGCATCTTTTTAGCCATAACGTATTTCAGTTTCTCAAAAGAGAGGACGATATTCAGGTTTCATTTCCAATCATTATAATTCTCTCTAGTTAATAGGTTTTTGTCAAGTAATGATGATAAAACATTTTTAGACATTTTTAATCTTCAATAAAGAATCATATACCAAACATAAGCAAACATATAATAATAATTTAGTAAGATAACACAATCATGTAAAAAACATACAAATGTGTTTATGTGTCAAAACCTTAAAAATATCACAACCTTACAATGATAATTCCAAACTCAGAATTCAACAAGCTCCTAGGGGAGTCATGCCAAATTCAATCAGGAGCACGGATCCCCTTCTAATTAATATATACCATCCAAGACTCGTATGATCCAGCATATATTAATAATCATTTCTTTGGCCATTAATTTTATTAACAGAGCTCCTAGGGGAGATTAATAATAAAATTAACATGAGTGTATAACCATCGTTTCAATATTTTATCCATGATTTATAATTACCACCTAGGGGTGTGCAACCATAAATCATGCTAAAATACCTTATCCTCTCAGAAATCCAATCTAGTACATGATAGAAATCTCTTCCTAGGGGTCGGGACCATCATATTCTGCCTATGGACCAACGATGGAGGCCTTAAGTCCTCTCTTCGAAAACCTTCTCCCACTCAATCTTTTGAAATTAAGGTTTTATTTTAAGAATATGCATGAACAATTTTAACATGAGCGGCACTCTCTATTCTATATGACATGTTTTCAATATACATGGTAAATCATATTATAATGCAAACACGCAAAGCAATCAAGCAAAGCTACAAGCAAAATAATAATAACCGTAATATTATGGTTCCACCCTAGAAAATAGAAAAACTAAGATTACAAGAGAATAATAGAGAAATATTATCGATTTTTCATCATTGAATCCTCAAGTTGTATCCTTCTTCATGTAATGCCCATCTTCAAGTCTTCAATTCCGTATGAATCGAATACTTCATATTTCTGGTCATATCTGAATTTAATGTTTCTCATAATTATCCTAAAAATAAAATTAAAACTACACCGAAAAAACTGCACCTTTTTTGGAAATTTTCCAGCTCTCGGTTGGCAAGCTGATCTGGGTGATCGGCATGCCGATCATGCTCCATCGGCCTATCGATCAGGAAGATCGGTCTGCTGATCCATGAAAGTTTGGCCCGTCGAGCTGGAAGTTTGGCCTGTCACCAGAGCCGCCTGATTTCTGCCCCACTGCCGGTCTGCCGAACCTCACGTTCGGCCTGCCGATCTATGACCATCGGCATGCCGAACTGTGACCATCGGCATGTCGAACTGTGAGGTTCGGCATGCCAATTGAGCAGAAATCTCCCATTCTAGAAAATACAATTTTTAATGCAATTCATCAATTTTATTTTTAACGATTCAAAAACATAAAATTAAAGACTCAGAAAATACTTGGGAGCACCATCATCGTTTTTCTAGATCCGTTTTCTCTGAATAATTATTTAATTATAAAATTCTTATAAATTTAAAATTAAATAATAATTCCTATACAGAGATGATAGTCCGCCATCTAATTACATGAAAAACCTAGATACACATTTTAACCTCTAAGAAACCATAACCAGCATTAATTAATTAATTAATAATAATAATTTAATCAACCATAATTAATTAATGAACATTCACCACATAATCCATGACAACATATATAATATATAGAAACCTAAAGTACCAACTGTCTATAAAATTAAATTCAAGCATATGAGAGATTAAGATCACAAAATTTATACATATAGTATGATCACAAACTCGTAAATTTATGTAAAAACTATGGCTCTGATACTAATTGTTGGAAAAATAATACGCAACGGGAATTTTAAAAATTGTATATCAGAGTATTTTTCAAAACGCAAGTTTGACATACTATATGCATAAATTAACCAGATCTTGCTAACCTTTGATTATTGAAGAACCGTCGCAAAACGTGAAGAGAAGTAACGTTCCAAAAGAGCCTCAACCAACTGGTCTTCTTTAATATTCTCTATCCACGACTAGAGTGAGTGTGGGCTCACACGTATAGCTCTTCCACTAGGTGACTCTCCTTCCAACGAATCAAGAGAACCCAAAGCAAGTGTTTATGATTTGTGAACAAAAGCTCTCAGGGAGTTTTTAGATTCTCACTAGCAGAGTATCACTCTTAATCTCTCAATTGATCTAAGTAACTCATATGACTTACTCCCTATTTATACAGGTTGGTCCTAGGGTTAGTCCTTATCAGATTAGGTCTCAAAATTTAGATCAGAATCAAATTCGAATCAATATCTGATAAGATCAGCATAAAAACGAGTGATCTTATCCATTGTTCATCGGTAGGCCGAACAGCCCCATCGGCAGGCCAAACACGTGGATCGACAAGCCGAACTGCTGATTAAATATCTCCACGAATCTTTTATTTTCCACCTAAGATTCTATAGGATAAAATCTCAGTTTTAATTCAAATAACCCAATAGAGAAGTTATCTGATCAAAACAACTTTATCTAGATAATCTTTAAGAAAATAAATGAATTCCTAATAATTCTACAAGTTTATCTTGATCTAATTTATCTAAAATTAAATCAACCGATAAACAGACAAGAATTATCCGATCCCAATAATTCAACAAGTTTATCTTGAATTAATTTTATCATAAAATTAATTCAACTGATAAACACATATGAATTGTCTGATTCTTTCAAATTTTAACCAATCTGATAAATCCGACATAAGTTACCAATTATTAAAAAGCACGCCGTATCGTTACAAGATGTTATGAGCTAGCAAAGGGGACCAAATGGGCCTATATTGTTCAAGCTTCTGATAATTACGAAACCCAATATCCTAGATATACATTTCATAATTATCAACTCCAACGCTACTCCACTAAAAGCTTGGAGCTGCACTCTCAAACTACATAGAATTACGAAGCCCATATAGCTAAGTCTCCATGACATATCATAGTGTATCGTATCCACATATGATTATCCATAATCGACTTAAGGACAAGTTCTGTCTTACCTTCTTGATTATTTTTAACTTACGTTTCATTATCTCACCATCGAAAAACTTATCATCCAAAGACAGTATACCATTCGGTTACACCTATGTATCCAAACGGTTGAGCGCTCCAATTTTCCAATTACAGGATAATGTATATAAGAGGATATCATTACTCCTAAAAAGGAGCTATAGATTCCATATCTATGAATAACAAGCCTACACTATCAAGAGTCATGCCTCCAACGTACCGGCATGCATACCACTATTGTAACACCCCTATATAGGGGTTAACAGTTTTTAATAAATTAAAATAAAAATCAGAAATAAAAGTAAAACCTTAAAAATAAAGTTGCCTGAGGCTTAAATGAAAACTCTCAAATGAAAAATAAAAATATAAACGATAATTAAACCACAGTTTAATGTAGCACCTTAAATTTAATAATATAAATTGTTGTCATCATCATTTTAACCCTCAACGCATTTTAATAGAGTCACAGAAAGTAACAATTGATGCTTACATTATCATGAAGAACATTCTTAACAATTGAAGCAGTCCCAATATAATATAGCTTCCTCAACTATTTTTCTCGTAGCCACCTCACACTTAGTGAGTCTTGAAAAGATAAAAATATAAGGAAATGAGCGACAATATGCTCAGTAGAGAAAACCATTACTGACCTTTAGGTTTTTATCATTACCACATTAAAACCTGCATGGTTAGTTAATACTCATCATTATTCAGATTGTGAGATTTATTACAATCTTATTACGTGGATACTATAGTTATCATTACCTAGTTTCATACATATACATATATACAAATATTACAGTTCAACATTATTCCTAGGTATCCACGTTTAATAGAGTATCACTAAACTCATCGAAACCCAAATGGACGCGCTTGATCACCCTCTAAACATTCCAAGGGTGTTCCGGTGAGGGGACAACAAGCCCCGAGTCCTCACCAAGTCGATTCCTGTACAGTGTGTTCTGGGACTTTCAACCCAAGAAAGCATCATCACCTTCCCCCTATTTTACCTTTTAGGGTATCATGTCCAAGGACGTAACCGCCAGCCTCTTCACGTCTCACCATTTCTCTATATTCAATCATTATTTATAGAGTCAGTTTTCCTAACCATGCTTCTCAATTTATAACATGTGTTAATTCATTACGTTCCTCACCGTACAATACAAGACGAGTCCATGTCGTAGTTTCATATGTGATACTCATACAATAGCAGTTCAACATAGATATATATATCTTGCGATAAAACAATTAATTTTAATTCCATAAAAACCTCACAAAAGATGAGTAATAGAATCCCTACCTTCTAAGCTTATCACCAATCTTTTAATCCCAAAATCAATTAACGTTAGCTCCATACTCCCTTGATCCTAAGGCGTGCATAAGGACAAGTAAAACTAAAGTACAACATACAATCACATTCATAAGTAAATCATGTGTAAATCCATCTTATTAGTGTGCCATTAAAGCTTTTATGCAAATCTCTTTTGAAGACCACAATAAACAATTGTCTTAACACAATATAAAATGTGTACAAGTAATCTTATATGTTTTAGTCCCTAAGTAGATTCAACAATCACTTAAGATAATAGTGGAAAGGTTGCAAGACATTAAGGAATTAGGTGGTGAGCAAAGATGGGTTCTTGGTTCAGGTTAGAAGCTGGTATACCATGGCAAACTGATAGTATACTTTTGCAAAAAGAATAGGTTCACTATCTACAATCATCACATGGGTTAACAGGTGATTTACTTAACGTATACAGGTAGTATATTGCCACTGGTAGGTTTACTAGTTTCTAATTTGAAAATTGAAAACTTCATAGAAAATTAAATACACCTACGATTTAGGCATATGATAGCTCGTTAGAAAGCTTAGGATGTCTACTTTTTAAATATCCAAACCAATCTACAAAATTCATTTTTATTTAATCCTAGAATTTTCAAGAAGGAGCCACTGCCCATAAAGGAATTACAAAGTTTAACAACATAAATTTTCTGTCTACGGCATATACACTTAGACTTTATACATATGCTCCAAAATAGCAACAAAACATATACTCAGGTTTAAGAACGCAAATTTGAATAATCCTTGAGTATAAAACAAATTTATAAATGAAAGACTAAATTTGTTCATAAGATTCTAACCTCAGATTATGGCTAGTTGAAAGCTTGAAATGGCTTCAAAACAGGTTCCTTGACTTCGGTATGGCTGAAATTCTTGCTCAAATAGAGGTGATGGTGGCTTATTTTTATGGCTGCCTTGAAGAAGTTCTCTAAGTATTTTGCTTCAGCAAAGAAATGAGAAGAAGAATGTGGAAACTGTGGAAGAAAAAGGGAAGAAAATATGAAGTCTTTGAAGAGAAGTGATAGAAGCAATTATAGAGGAGATATGTTGGAGCATGTCATGGAGGAAATAAAGAAAAGGAGGGTCAAGAGTAGTTGGAAAAGATATCCTCATGTCTCCTCTGATGACTTTAGCCCACAAAATGCCAAAATGATATTTTTGAAATTTATCAGAAGTTCCAAGGCTTTTCAGTAACACATACAAAATAAGTATAGGAGAATTTTAAAAATTTTAAAAATAAGTAAAAATAAATATTGTGAAATAGATTTTAAATGAAACAAATTTTTGATTGGCACACTAAAAATTAATTTAATTACCTTAATACCTGTTAAGAGAATAACAGGTGTCACAACTATTAAGTGTGGGTGTCATCCTTTGGTACATTAAAAGACGTAAGTCAAGACAACGGGCCCACTGTTCATCTCAAGATTAAGATACAATACAAATGATTGCCTAAAGTGAATCGATTTGCCAAGACAGAATTATTAATCCAAATCAATTCACTTTATGTCCAGATCCAACACATCGCCACGTATGACAATGTGCCAATGTTTCTATTCATGGAGTCCACCTCCGATGGCCAAGATAAACCATCTCCCAATAGGGATATAGACAACATAAAAATCTTTAGATGAATAAACCGCCCAACTTTATTCCCTCGATTGTGGATTTTATGATTTAGACCATCACCTTAAGAATTGTGTCTTCTGCATAATCTGTCTATCATATGCTCAATTCTTAAGGTTTAGACTGATAGTCTCAGACCACTGTTTGTTTAATATACATTCAACAAAATAAATGTAAAGAGGACAAAATTTGGTATATAAACAATGAATAAATTCTTTATTGATAAAAATGTCTCCAAAAACTTATTACATTTTTACTCTTTAGGGTATACATGTCTAACAATTTTGGTTGTGGTAAGTTAACGTAATGCCCCAAAATGTTTCTTCTTAAACGGCGGACGTTTGTCATATGAAAAGGTTGTCGTATCCATAGGGAGATGAAAATTTGTACCTCGGCAAATTATTAAAAATAAACGGGTAAAAAGGCAAGCAATTTTTCAAAGCAAAGTTTAAAAGAAATAAATATTTTTATGATTTTTTCTTTATTTCAAAATTTAAAACATAAAATTAAAATAGTGAAGCCTTGAGAATCCCTTGTATGTTTAGCAACTGATATGGAATTTTAAACTCTAATTAATAATTATCTAAAGTATTTGATTTATTATGTCTACGCTCGTTAAGTGCAAGCACTTTTTACTAGTTATATAGGTCAACCGAGAACGACAATATAGCAAGCCATAATGCAGTAAGGGTTTTCTTATAAAAACTAGCAAAATAATTATTGGTGCACTAATTATGAAAACTATAACTACTGTCACTCGATTATAATTAACATAATTTGAAGATAGAAAAGATAATAACAAATCAAAATTAATATATTTTTATGGAATAAATTATTGCATGAATTCCGGCAGCACTTCTCTTATGAATATCTAGAATCGACAATATAATAAGTCATACTGAGTAAAAGACATTCCATAAAATTAAGCATCATCTCATTATTATTATTATTATTAATTATACAATACAATTAAATTACATAAAGAAAGCATGACTGAATTTATGTAAAAATTGACAAAATAACAACATTAACAATAATTGTTAAAAACATAAAGATATAATTTATTCCATAAAAATATAAGCATTACAAAGCAAATATAGAGTCAAAATCCATACCAAAATACTATGCATACAAGATCGTCTCTCTGCCTCACCAGACTCTCTACTCTAATTTGGATATTGTTTTATTATTTTTACCTAAAGAGGACACTACTGAGTCTAACTCAGCGGTAAAAAAATCAGAGAAGGAGAGAGAAGGGCCAAAGGCCCATTGAGGGGTGCCTGAACTAAGGCAAATGCCTCAGTATTTATAGGGGCTTCAAAATTACTATTTTAAGATTTTTTCAATTATTTTTCACTATTTAAATGTTGAAAAACTCATATCATAATGATCCAAATTTCTCCTTCTTTTTCTTCGCGCTAGGCCTCTCCTCAGAATTCGAGAATTCGTTTGTGATTCTCTGCTTTGCTGTGACTGGCAACACTAAAAGAGTGCAATCTAGTCCGTTCATTTTGCGATTCACAGGCCGAAATTTGCTGAATAAAATGGGCTTAGTGGGGCCACGTGACGGCTGGGAATACGTACACTTGTGAAGACGCCTGCACAAAATCCAACACTGCCCAAGATGCTCTCTGACAGGCGTGAAACTTGTCGTGTAATGCACTCGCCAATTGTAAAACGACACATGGAACGCACAACGACACCCAACTGATGCAGCCGATGATGCATTGATATGCATCTCTTCCTCGGACGGTCACGATCATTTGGAAGGTTCATCCAAGGGCTATAAATGCTCCACTTGTCTCATTTAATCAAATTCAAATTTTTAATTGTTTTTTATGCATTTGATGTCCGATTTTGTCCTTTTTTGCACTGTTTTGCTCCGTTTTTCCTCTAGATTTCAAATATAAAATTCACAAATGCACTAAAATTAATTATTTTACACACATAATAATTATTGAAAGTATTTATTTTACATTAAAACACATAAAATTAATTACAAACTTTTAAAATTTCTAGTCTTTTTTGATTTAGCACAAATATGATTTTTAAGACTTGGAAACATTTTTAGAAATTATTAAAAATATAGTAGGACATATTTACAAACTTAAAACATACTATCAAATACATTAAGACTCCAAATAGCATAACATAAATTTTACGGTTTTAACTATTTATAGATTAAGCATATATTTAACATACCAAACTAACTCTAAAAATTACCGAAAATATCATTAAACATAAAAACACACTAAAAATACATTTTTAAACACATTTTCACACTAAGATATAAAAATACTAATTAACACAAAAATGCTATTAATTAGAGGATTTAATGAGAAATAAAAGCATAAAGAAATGATTTAAGCCTTAGAAAATATACACTTTTATAGTCTCATCAACATGTATATGTTTGCATTTTGAGAGTTGCTAAAATTTGCATGAATAATATATTTAAAATAAAAAAAATATTTTTAAGTTTTACATCTATATGTAAGTAAGAAAAAGCTTTTTCATAGGCTGAAAAAGGTGGGTCGTGATAGTTGGTATTAGAGCAGACATCCTACCACCCTACTGCACACTGCCACATGCTCTATTGCCATAGCTTAAGTAAGATAGTTTAATTTTTAATATAGGAATACTAAATTATGATTCTTTGTGAGAACGTGACACTGATTAAAATAATAAATTTAGTATATGGCAGAACTGCATAATAATCATGATGTAGAGGCAGACCGAAGAGCAAGCATTACCTTTTGAGAGATGATACCTCCACGCTACTATGGCAGTCGATGACCAATGGTCTTGATAGAGTGGTTTCATGAGATGGAAGTGATTTTCGAGACTTGTCATACCCCACCGCACCTGCAGGTCCCATTAGCCTCAGGGCGATTGGCAGGGGAAGCATTGGTGGATGGGGCTCGGACTGGATGAGCGACGACATGACTAGGAAGAATTTAAAATGCAGATCTTTGAAGCCTTCGCTCCTTTACCACCCACCAACCCCATACCAGTTCAGGTTAATCCTCATATGTGGGCAGATTGGCACCATCGACTCTACGTACGTATAGAACCGATCTAGGGTAGGTATGTAGGTGAGTCGGTAGAGCATTATATAATGAGGTTCTGCCAGACCATGATACCCTTGATCCCGTCGAAATAACACTGTGACGAATTTGTGACCTTATATGGAGGGACCTTCCTTAAGTAGTCCAGCATCAGATGAGTACCCAAGAGATTTCCTTAGCCTCAATGATTTATTATGGAAATATTGCACGCTGAGCAAAACGTGGCCGCACCTTTAAAGGATCCCCCAATGGAGAATGGAAGATGATGATGAAGATGATGATGGTAATGATGATGATGATTAAGAGCTTGAATTTGTTCTAGTACCTCTTGAACCTATTATTGCTAGTGATGACGAGTCTACAGATTCTAGTGAAGAAAAGAAGGAGGAGGACCCTGAGGAGGATCCCGAAAATAGCGATATGTCTAGTGTAGAGTCATATTAGAAAGAAATGGACCTAAGAAGAATTTTATGTATTAAGATGTATGTAGATGTGTAACTAGTATAGTTTTGGCTTTGTTGCCCTTGTACATTAGTGTACCCCCGGTAAGTGGTATCGTTCTCGGCAGTAAGGTATATGTTGCCAAAAGAGATAACTACTCCCGAGAATGATATAAATAGTTTGTGTAAGAAAGGAAAGTAAGTATGTATGTTAGTTACTCATGTAATGTTTTTTGAAATGAAGAATGTAAAAGGGAAAAGAAAGAAGTTAATGAAATGTAATGTATGAGATGAGATATTAAGTTTATGTTATTATTCATGTTTGCATGTATTATATTACTTGAGTAAAAAATATCCCCGTAGGATTATCCATAATTGGCTTAAGAACAAATTCTGTTTTACTTTCCTGATTATTTTTATCTTATGTTCCATTATCTCACCATCAAAAAACGTACCATCCAAAGACGATATACCATTTGGTTACACCTATGTATCGAAGGATAATGCATATAAGAGGATATTAACTACTCCTAAAGAGGAGCTATGGATTCCATATCTATGAATAATAGGTCTACGCTATCAAGCGTTTTGTAGAAGGATTCTTCAGACTTGCAGCATCGCTTATGGCTCTTACACGGAAAGTAGCAAAGTATGAATGGACTAAGAAATGCGAAGAAAGCTTTCAGGAGTTAAAAAGGGGACTCACAAGTGCACCAGTATTAACCATACCTGATCCAAACCTAGGAAATTTTGTGATCTATAGTTATGCATCAAAAAGGGGGTTGGGAGCCGTACTTATGCAAAATCGAAAAGTGATTACATATGCATCTGGCAATTAAAGGATCATGAAAGGAACTATCCGACGCATGACCTAGAATTAGTGGCGGTCGTATTTGCACTGAAGATTTGGCACCACTATTTGTATGGAGCTAAATGCAAGATTTATACGAACCACTAAAGTCTTAAGTATATCTTCGCACAGAAGGAGCTCAACATGAGACAACAAAGATGACTCGAGCTAGTTAAGGACTATGACTGTGAAATTTTATATAATCCTAGGAAGGCTAACCGAGTAGCTAATACACTCAGTCGTAGAACAACGTCCTCACTTGCAATGGTGCAGCTGATACCAAAATCTCTCTGAAGAGATTTGATAAAAGCAGGAATAGAGATAATCACAAGAGGACAAGCCAATCTATCGTTCCGATCAGCTATCTTGGAGAATCTAAAGGAGCGACAAGAAGCAAATCCATCACTGCTCAGATATTAGACTGAGGCCCTTGAGAACAAAGAAGCAGAGTTTAGCATCTTGGAAGATGGCATTCTCCATTATAAAGGCATATTATGCGTTCCTAATGATGAAGAGTTAAAGAGGCAGATATTGGAGGAAGCTCATGAAGCACTGTGTCCTGCCCATCCAGGAGCTACCAAAATGTACCAAAATTTGAAAGAGCACTATTGGTGGTATAGAATAAAGAATGATGCCGCACGATTCATTAGTAAATGTCTCACGTGTCAAAAAGTGAAGGCTGAACATCAACAACCGACAGGTAAACTATAGAAGATTGAAATTCTGGAATAGAAATAGGACCAGATAACTATGGATCTGGTGACTGGGCTACCCAAAATTATGGGAGGACACGATATTATATGGGTAATCATGGACAGATTGACCAAATCGGCACACTTTTTACCCATTAAACTTAGTAGTTCCATAGAACGATTAGTTGAACTGTACGTTGCCTAGATAGTTTGATACCATGGAGTTCCAAAATTCATTATCTCTGATCATGATGGTCGGTTCACTTTCAAGTTTTGGAGGAGCGTTCACCAAGCAATGGGAACAAAGCTGACCTTTAGTACAGCCTTCCATCCTCAAACAAATGGTCAGTCTGAAAGGATCATTCAAACTCTGGAGGATATGCTAAGAGCCTGTGTGTTAGATTTCAAGGGAAGATGGGATAAAAAGCTTCCATTGATCGAATTTGCTTACAATAATAGCTATCAAACCTCCATAGGAATGGCTCCATACAAAGATCTCTACGAGAGAAGATGTAGATAGCGACTACATTGTATGAAACTAGAGAAAAGACATTATCGACTACGGATTTCATGCAAAGAACGACAGAGGACATGAAACTAATCCATCAACGGATAGAAACTGCTTTTAGTCATCAAAAGAGTTATGTAGATCAGCGACGAAGACCCTTGGAATTCCAAGTAGGAGATTTAGTTTTCCTAAAGGTAACGCCAATGAAAGGAGTAATAAGATTTGGAAAGAAAAGAAAACTCGGCCTAAGGTATATTGGACCATTTGAAGTTCTGGAAAGAGTAGGCAGTGTAGCTTATAAGTTAGCGTCACCCCCTAAAATGGCATTGGTACATAACGTGTTTCATGTATCCATACTAAAAAAGTATGTACTTGATCCCTCACATGTTCTACAGCCTGAAGAAATTGACATACAAGAGAATCTATCTTATAAAGAGAGACCAGTCTGGATTTTGGCCAGAGAAGACAAAGAATTAAGAAACAAGAAGATACCGCTCGTCAAAGTTTTATAGTGCAATCAACAAGTGAATGAGGCAACTTGGGAGTGAGAGGACGAAAAGAGAAAAGTCTACCCCAAATTGTTTTGATTTTTGAGGACAAAAATTCTTAAAGGGGGTAGGTTGTAATGATCAAGGGAAATTCATAAAAAAAATCTAATATTTAATTGAGTTTAATTAATGAATTCACCCTTAAAAATTGTATTTCTTGTAAAAATTGTCATAATGTATAAATAAGCAGTATTAATAGGAAACTCCACTGCGAACGTAATGTAATGTTGGATATTGTTGATATAGATTTTGTGAGTTTAAATACTCAAAAATTTATAAATAATAACCATAAAATAAATTTTATATCATAATTAATTATAAAATTGTGATATAAATGAATGGGTAATTAGGTATAAATAAGATAGAGAGTCCATCAAAACCTTAAACTAGTGTAAAAGGGGGCCAGATAAGGTATATGTATACTGCTAAATGAAAACATAGATATAGGAAATCTTATGTTTGGCCTCCAAAAATAAACCAAAGGCAAGTAAAATATTTTATACAGTCTAAGGTTATGTTTTTCACTGATTTTACTATGACAGTATAAGAAAAATACTGTGTGGTGAAAAAGTATACTGTGTAAAATTTTTGGGCCCACTAAAATTTCATTGGGCCACCATGCCATGAAAGCTGGCCTAATCACACCAAGCCACCTAAGTAAACTAATTGATCTCTTGGTGAGTCATCAAGTGGGATAAGCATGAATTAAATTTGAACCAAGCCAAAATTTTTCCCATTTTTTTCTTCCTCACCCACGGCAGCCATTGAAGCTCCCTTTCAAAAATTTACTCAAACCCAAATCTTTGCAAAATTGTCCCTAATTAAGTTCAAGAAGCAAAGTTCAAAGGATTTTAGCAAATTTGGGGTAAAAACCTAAACTTTTTTCAAGTTTTCTTAGGGCTTTTCTTGGGTTAAGAGGGAAATTTAACTCAAGGTATTTTTACATAGAAAATGCCTAGGAAAAAGTTCCAAAGGAGCCCTTGGAAGGCTAGAAGCACAAAGTTTTCATTTGGGTAAGTTTTGATTTTCTTAAACTTAAAGTTTAGTGGTTTTTGTTTTGATTTTTGTTATTTCAAAAAGTATGTGGGTATTCAAGCAAATTTTTTATTAAATTCCATGGATATATGATTTATGGCATGTTGGTATTGTGGAAATCAATGGTTGAATGTGCAAAATATTAGTTTATGTAAAATAAGTTATTTTTGTAATTTTACTGCTAGTTTTGCAAAAATGGTGATTGGGCATGAAATGGTTTAAACAAAGGTTGGAATTTCCTTCACAGGGGTGGAGATGCTGCTTAAAAATAGATTTTTACAAAAATGACCCAAGGACTAAATTGCAAGAAAAAGTTTTTTCTCAGCAGATTTGAAAAATACCCAAAAAAACCTTGTGCAGTGAGAATTTTGAAAAAGTTAAAACACGAAAGTTGTAGATCTCGATGAAACTGTTAAGAATCATGAATGGTTCGTCAAAAATCGCGCTCGGTTGTGAGATATTAATTTTACAAAAGTTTATTGAAATTAGAAAAAAATTTTAAAAGGGCAAAAATATCATTTTGCACAAGGATTTAGGGTATGGTATTTTGAGCAAAAATGATCCCCATGAAAAATAACAAATTATGGTTTAAAAAGATTAATTTCAATCCCGGGGATAAAATTGTCAAAATTTTCAAATAAGGGGCAAAATTGCAAAGGTTTATTAAAATGAGCCATCAATGTAAAATAAGGATACCCGGCACCCCAGGGTATTATTTTAAGATCGATACGCAACTATTTTCGCTAAAATAGCAAAATCGAGCTTGGAAAATTTAGGAGGCCCACCAAGGGCAAATCGTCATTTTTGCACGAGTAACCCGAATCGCTTCGAAACGTGCCAAAGGAGAAAAAGGTATGATTAGAAAGATTTATGCCCTTTGTTAAGAGACGATAGGGTAGAATAAGATAGGAGTAAGAAAATCAGGTTTATCAAAGTTGTATATAGTTATGCAACTCGATTTATTAATTAACGATTATTTTGTAATGATACATAGAAGAAGTAGTGAAAATTTGGCTAATAGCTTTGTAATTGGCCAATAGGATCCTAGAAGTCTAGGAAAGAGGGAACAGAGGTCGACTTGTGTAGCAACCCAAAATCAAGTATGTATCCATTCCACCTACAATGTGGAATTGTAGGTATAGAGTATGATATATATATATATCTCTATGTATATCAAGATATATACCTATGTGTATGCTATAATATAAGTACCTATAAGTGTATTAGTGTGTACTAGTGAGTATACAAAATAAGTACCTGTGTGTATATTATGTCACATATATGTGTATACATTAATGTGTACCTATGAGTATATAAAGTATGTACCTGTGTGTACTATATTGTACAAGAGTATTTATGTTATGTGTATAACATGTGATTATAACTTTATGCATGGTATGATAACCACAATAATTAGACTAGTAAATATATAACCAGAATAAAGAAGAGTGTCATATCGACTCCTAACTCAAGAGGAGTTTAAGAATATAGTATGGTCTCGGTGTCACGTAGACTTATGTGTGCAATGGTACGAACACTTGGACCCTCGTTAAAGATAAGACATGTTAAGGATAAAGAATGCTCATAAGAAAGCATAACTGGATCATGTATTTTATTGAATGTACATGTGGGCTGTATTGGGGCTTACTAGGCGTAAGCTCACTTAGTATTTCATGCTATAGGTATTTATACTAAAAGGTCAGAATAATTTCACTAATGAGCTGACGGAGGGATATGAGTAATATGCAGAATAGGTATGGATGCTGCCATTGTTATGTTTCCGCTGTAGTGTATTTTAAGTTATTTTGAAACGTGTTATATAAAAGTTGAAATGTAGTTAAGTAAGACAAAACCTCTCTCAAAAGTATTTAGCAATCAGTATTGTAAAAAAAAGTGTGTTTGTTTAAAAATATGTATATGTTTGCATTTTGAGAGTTGCTAAATTTACATGAATAATATATTTAAAATAAAAAAATTCCTAGTTTTTACATCTATACGTAAGTAAGAAAAAGCTTTTTCACAGTCCAAAAAAGGTGGGTTGTGACATTTGTAATCTTAAGTTAGGATTTTTTGATAATTTTTTTTAAAAAAATATTTAGGAATGCAAATTCAGTATTTTTGGTCGAGCAATGGCAAAGATGCTCTGGAAACAACAACTGGTTCCTCTGAATTAGAAGTGACTCGATCCAAATCAAGCGTTTTATACCTGATTTTGTGAAAATTTTGTTGCAAATTCTTGCCCTAACAGCTCTGCCCCAAATTTCTTTATCAAAATGTCACTCAATCTTTCCAATCATTAAAATGTTTTAAATCAATTCTCAGAACCTTCATCCGATCACCCAAAACATCATTTATGCCACCAATCCAAGCTTCCACTGTACTTTCTCTCTCAAAAATGCTCCTACTTTCTCAAGCTTCCACCAATCCAAGCCATTCTGAATTCCAAGCATTTCTTTGCTTTTGGTGTTTTGCTTTGCTTCAAGGGGAGATTTAATGCTCATAGATTTAATGAACATTTTGATTCCAAAAAGTGTATAGAGAAACTAGATATTCGGATACTGTTTGAGGCTATTGATTGGTTTAAATATAATGATAATTAAAAAAGACATTTACATTAGGCTTGTGAGGGGATTTTATTCAAATACATAATATTAAGCATATTAGACTGAAAGGATAAAAGAAAAGCATCTTAGACTTGATAAGAATGTGTTTTATAATATTCTAAATGTGCCTATTGGGATGATATTAATAAAGTTCATTTGTGCACTTTATGGGTTCATTAATTCGGTTAATTAATCCTAAATTATTTCTGAAAACCCACAACTTAATGGGCCTGCAAAATAAACGCCAATAGGCTGCTGATTAGGAGTGGACTTCATATCATTACCAAAAACCACAATGCTAAGAGATGGTCGTTGAGATATGGTCACCTTCACCAATTTTTGTTTTACACCTTTTATAGTTGAGATTTGTCGTACTATTTTTCTTTCCTTATATTTTCACAAGATTATAGAAGGATTTTTGGAAAAATAGATTAGTTGGCTTAGTGGAATTATAAAGTCAAGATATTAACTTATATTGTTATATACAATTAATTAAATCTTAATAATCCCCTGTTAAAAGGAATAGATTCGACAGTTAAAAAATGTCATCAAAAGATATGACCACTCTTTGAAAATCATACCATTCAAGTAGTTTTATATCTTTGATATACGATAACGGTTTTGGTTTTCAACCAACATCAAACGTGTGCATAAAATATTAGCTTTCCGGCATTTTATGTTTAGTGCATGCTGAGTTGGAGAGAGAGGCTGTTTGACTTACTTTTATTGGTCGTTCCTTGCGTCGAGTGTTTGATCTTAAGGTATTCTCGTCCATTCATAATTGCAATTTTGACAAATTTTTTTAAGTATCTATATTTGAACTATCATATTAATAAATGTTAAGTATGTACAGTAGTTAAAATAATTTTGACATTTTTTTAGTTAGGGGCTGCATTTACAGCTTTATATTTTCAAAATTTTATATTTTTTGAATGATTTTTTATTTATGTACTTGACACAAGAACTAATTTTGGCATCTTTTTATTTAAAGACTAAATTCAATACAATTTTTAACATAGAGAGTATTTCACATAGCGGAAAAATGTTGGAAAAAGGATGCGAATAATTTGTTGATATTAAAAAATCCTGAAAAATAAGCTAAAATGAGAGAAAACTTCCCTGAATTTTTATTAATAACTAAAAACTGAAAATAACATCTAAGTCTAAGCTTTTAGATTGAAAACTTTAATTCGAAATAAAAAAGGAAACTACTAAAATCTTAAATTTGGAATTAAAAAATAACAACAAAAAAGTAAAAATTCAAATAATTAAAATCTATTTAGCAACTCTGACCAGCCGATCGACAGGAACAAGGCAAGGCCGATCAATCAATCGGCCTTCCTTTTTTTTTTTTTTTCCTCTCTCATATTGCATCTTTCCCTTTGGGGTTAGAAAGATTCATCTTCGAATATGAAGCGGCTTCAAGTGATAAGAATAGAAAAAATTTGCTTCGTGAAGGGAAAAACTTATGGACATTACAAGCGTGATCTTTTTCCAAACTAGGTAGAATAAAGTTAATCACATCGGATTTAAATATGATTGGTTTTGGAATGATCGCATGGAAAGGAATGTCAAAATGTAGACATAGAAAAAGAAAAGCATCTTCGGCGATGACTGTGAAAGAATAGTAAAAAAAATCTTCTTCTTTGTTGCCTTCTATGAAGTCAAATAGTGAACCAAAAAATAATTGTCTTCGTCCTCTTCTCCTCCATTACTGGCATCAAAGATAGGACCAAAATTAACTATTTGCTCGTCATTTTCTCCATCACTTTCATCATAGATTGGACCACAAACAAATTTGTCACTACCGTCTTCATCTCCATCGAAGATATCTTCTTTGAATAATTTTCATAAAAAAGTGGGCAAGAATTAAAATCTTCATTTATATTTTTGCTTTCAAAATTTTTTTCTTCACATTCAAAATCTTTGTTTGCACTCTGTAGGGCAACAACATCAAGTTTCTCTTCCTTGGCAGCAAGTTGATCTAGCATACGTTCACAAATGCAGACTAGTTTTTTCTATGACACGAGCGTTGAGGTTATGGGGAGGCCGCATGGATAAAATCGGTGTGGGAATGTTTCATCTCTAATACCAATTGATGTAGCGAAAGGGTAAGATAAACTTAAAATCCTTTGATTTGCACGGAATACTGGAAAACAAGGGAGCGAGTAATTTGTTGAAAGAATACTAAAAACAAGTCAAGAAGAGAGAAAACTTATCTGAATTTTTATTAATAACTGAAAACTAAAAATGGCATTTAAGTCTAAGCCTTTATATAGAAAACTTTAATTTGAAATAAAAAAGGAAACTGCTAAAAATCCTAAATTTGGAATTAAAAGATAAGCAGCTAAAAAGTAACACTTCAAATAATAAAATTTATTTAGAATTTAAATCCTACAGCAATCAGGAAACTTCCTGTCTCCACCATTTTTGACTAGCCGGTCGATCGTAATAAGGCAACACCGATCAGCCGATCTTTCTTTTTCTCTTATCTCACATTGCATCGCTATTTATCGAGAAATGAGATAGTTTAGGAACTTCCCGTTCAAAATTTCTCAGAGGATTTATAAGACACTTTTGACTTCATAGAAGAAAATTAATGACAAAGATTAATTTTAGAAAGAGATAAAAGTTGGACTATTTATAAATACATCCTTTTTGTTGTTTGATGATTTGCAGCATTGGTAATTTATTATAAACATTTATAGGGTGTTTTGATAAATTTGATTTAAACTATTTTAATTTACAATTCTGTAGTATATTATTATTTTTGCTTTATATTATAGAGAGCTTTTATCTGTTTTAGTTGGCATTATGGAGAGCTCTATCTGATTTACTTGGCACCATTGGCTTCAACAAATTATCCCAAACATCGTATTAGGCTCTAATTGTCTATGTGACCAAAGCCCCACGGCCCACGCCCATCGACTTCCATGTCGTCTGGACGGACTTGCACAGCTTTCTACCCGCCGCCACGCCTATTGAAGCGTTTTCTCTTTCCCAAATTTTCAGTTCTAGGAAATAGGAAACATAACGACGCCGTATTTATTCCTTGTTTGGGTTCTAGAGCACAGCTAAGAAACTCCACACATCTTTTTCTTCTCGTATCTCCGTGGGGCTTCTTTTTTGCTTGGAATTCTCTTCTGCTCTTCCATCTCTCTTCCAACAATGTGAGTTTTCCACTATCAATTCTAACCTTTTTTTTTTTTTTCTAAATTTTGTTTGCCGTTAGGGTAAAAAAGAACGAAAATTTCCGCCTTTCTCTTCTGAAGCATTATGAATCCTGATTTTTTTTTCCCGATCGTTTGTTTGCTGCTTTAATACAAGTTTGTGGCTGTTATTAGATTTATTCTGAAAAAAAAGAGGGAGAGAAAATTTCATACTTGTGTATATTAAGTTGAAATTTTGGTATTTAGGTCAAGAATATGCGTGAAGAATCTGCCGCAATGGGTGGCCGAGGACCGTCTGCGAGAACACTTTTCTCAGAAAGGAGAAATTACGGATGCCAAACTTATCCGGACCAAGTATTTGAATCCTCTGTTAATTATTTTCAATTTTTTTTTTTGTTCTTAGCTATTGATTGTTATGACTGGCTCTGTAATTTTACGTGTTTCTTCAGGGATGGAAAGAATAGACAATTTGCATATATCGGGTACCGAAAGGAGCACGAAGCCGAAGAAGCCATTCGATACTTCAACAAAACCTATCTTGATGGTTGTAGGATAACATGTGAGGTTGTCTTTCTTCTATTGTTCTTTCCTATGTTTAGACTTTTGTATCTTTTAATTTTGGGCAGTACATTTATATGAATAAGTTTTATTTACGCTGTACATCGATGGTGTGAGTACAATAAGAGGAATTAAGCAGTCTTGGTGCAGTAGTTGTGAACTTGTATATCGGTATTCTGAACTTGCTACATTGAACAGAACAAAATCACAATAATTTTGGTGATTGGCAGCAACATGGGAGTTTACAACTACATGTATAGGCACTCGAGGAAGAAGGATGAATTTTATATGTCACAACTGAATTTCATTTTAATACTTTCGATTTCAATTGGGCAAAGAACGGAAACAGGTAAAGCACATCGAAGACTATTTAGCTTGAAATTTGACAGAAAAATCTCGTTTTCTTCCAGATTGCTTGTAGAGTTGGTGATCCAAACACTCCTCGCCCATGGAGTCGGTACTCACTAAAGAAAGAAGACAAAAAAAGGGAAAATGGGGAGCAAGTTACTGAGGGTAAAAATTTAAGCCTCAAGGAATTAAAAGAAGAGAGAGAGAATCTGACAAAGGACAGAGATAATGATGATCCTCAGCTGCAAGAATTTCTTGAGGTAATGCAACCAAGAGTTAAATCAAAATCATGGGCAAATGATACATTAATAGCTCCCGTAGTTGACCAAAATGATAAAGTTGAAGAGAAGCAAACTCCAAAAAAGAAGAGCATAGAGAAATCAGCTGCTGTACCTATGGATTCGGATGAAGATGACAAGATGGAGTATGGATCATTAGACGGGCATGCAACTGACAATGAACAATGCTCTGCTCGTGATGATGCCATTTCAGACATGGATTACTTCAAGAGTAGAGTAAAGAAGAACTGGTCTGAGTCAGATAGCAGTGACAGTGATGATGATGCAAATGATAATTGTTCTTTGGACGAGAGCACTAAGGGGTTAGATGTTCAAGTTCTAAATGGACAACTGAATTACCTCGAGACGGATGTTGTGGGTATAGAGGACGGAAAGCAAGGTTCTCAGAAGGATTATGCTAGTGAAATGCTTGACCAGGATGAGAAAGAAGTTATTGAGACCGGATGTCTTTTTGTCCGTAATCTTCCATATACTGCAACGTACTTTTTTTCTCCTCTAACATGTCCAGTGTGTTTAACATGTCTCCTGTTCTGCAGATAGAAACAATCAATTATGTTGTCTCTCTTAATAATAATGATATACATAAGTTCGAATGGACATTTTTTGTTTTTGATTATTTTGACAAAATATTTGATAAAAGTTCCTTGATTAGTGAAGAGGAGCTGGAGGTGCTGTTTGCAAAATTTGGAACTGTCTCACAGATCCATCTTATTATTGATAAACATACCAAACGTTCCAAGGGATATGCTTATATTCTCTATACACTTCCAGAGTTTGCAGCAAGGTACTTTTTTATGCTTAGAAGCTTAATTTCTTCTCTTCTACTAGTCTTTGAACCATTTTGGTTCAATAGAGTAACTTTAACACTTTCTTTAGCCCTGCTTTCCAAGATCAGAAGATATAGCTTCTTGTTCTTGTTGAGAGCTTTCCGTTCATGGTCCACAAATACAATACAATGTTGTGCGACTTAGAATGACGAGTCAGTGAAAGTTGCATCCAAGGTCCCTTATTTTCTTTGCTTGAAATGTGCTGCCTTTATTACGCAGATTTCTTGCTTGCCTTTCTTTTAGCTTTAAAATCTCCTCATATTTAATTAAAAATATTGTATGCATAGAGTATACCTTTTCTTAGTTGTTATTATCTTCACAAATTGAAGCTGGAGACTTCTTTCTGGTTATTAAGCTATGTTTTTATGGTGATACCATCTTGTTTGTGGCCACCGGCCACCAGTTAAGCCATCTAGTATAGTTTATGATGTTCAACTCTGCCCACAACATTTTTGTCTGTTTGCCGACACGTATATTCAGCTTGGTGACGCACACAAATATATTGATCTTCTGTCTCTGAATTGTCAACTTCTTTTGAAGGGCATTGGAAAAATTAGACTATTCACCTTTCCAAGGAAGACAGTTACATGTTATGCCAGCAAAACAGAAAAATCCATCAGAGAAGCTAAAGTAAGCAGGATGCTGTTAAGCGTCTTTCCTATAGCATTCACTTTATTTTAGAGCATTCTTTATTTGTTAGTACAATTTGATTTGAATGGTTCTCAGCTTTCTGTGTGCTAGCTAGCATTAATTTGACATTGAATTTTTTATTTATTGGTAGGACTGAAGCTGCAGCAAGTCAAGGTTCAAAAACTTTTAAGCAACGGAGGGAGGAAGAAAGGAAGGCATCAGAAGCTAGTGGAGATACAAAAGCATGGAATACTTTATTCATCCGCCCTGATGCTGTATGTTAACAAAATTATATGTGAATCATATGCTCGAATGGTCTCAGTTTTTTCTCGAAAAAATAATTTGTCGAAGAATTTTTCTGATTGAATTTTTTCCTTCGTACGAATTCTTATGCTCTTCCTACTCATTTTTCATTACACTTTTCCCTAGTATGGGTTGTGCAGCACTTTGTTTACCTTTCTACCGAATCTGATTATAATCCTGGATTTTTTTTCTCTTTTTTTTTCTAAAAAAAATTGGGCCCTCAGTCTCTTTCTTTTCTTATACCTCGATAGGTTGTTGAAAATATTGCTAGGAAATATGGCGTGAGTAAGGGTGATTTACTTAACACAGAAGCTGATGATCTTGCTGTACGTCTTGCTCTTGGAGAAACTCAAGTGATTGCAGAGACAAAGGAGGCTCTTAAAAATGCTGGAGTAAATGTAGAATCTTTGGAGGACTTTGCCGCTCGGAAGACCGATGGTCTGAAAAGAAGTAACCATGTTTTAGTAGTGAAGAACTTGCCATATGGATCTTCTGATGGTGAACTGGCTATGATGTTTGGTAAATTTGGGAGTTTGGACAAGATAATTCTCCCTCCAATGAAGACATTGGCCTTGGTATGTATTCTTGTGTTCCCTGAAAAATTATTTATCTTTTCTAATTTTTAACTTAAGCTGTGCATTTTACAAGTTGATTAACCAAATATCTGCTCTATGATTACCGTCTTTTAATCTTATTTGATGATTGAATTCACATTATGTTTAAATTCTTTCCTCCATATATTTTTGTCAATAATAAAAATATCATCTCATGATTAAAACTTTGACTAAACTAGCTTAGTTCATCCAAATGAGACTAGGTAAAGTTGGTTTACAGGTGCTACGTGATTTTTTTATTTAATAATTAATTAATTATTTTCAACCATCTTAATTATAACCAGTAGGCCGGTTCATAAAATGCAGATGGGCATCAGTTTCAAGGGCACCGAAAGTGAAAGAATAGTAGTGCGGTAGTATATCAATTAGGAGAGTGGCAGAGTTAACACTGTTGTAGTATCATTTCATCTGTTGTTTTGCATGATTGAAGAGTATGACATAATAGCATGCTCTATTGCATCAGGAAGAGTCGAGTTTGACTTGGTTTAAGCTTCCTTGCTAGTGTATTTTCAATAGCTTCAGTTGTTTGTACTCGGAAGTGGAACAAACGTCCTAGTTCTGTTTTCTGATTTTAAAAAGTACAAAACAAGGGAGCAGGTATTTCAAAAATAAAAAATTAACAAAAAAAAAACTGACCGGACAAAAGGAGAAAGGCCCCCATTCAAACACTTAAAAGACAAACCTGGATGTTTGTGCATTAATTGAACTCATCACGGAAACTAAGCCCTGTTTTTGAGTGTTATATTGATGTTTTCCAGTATTTTGTCTCTTATTTCCCTTTTGTTGTTGCTTGTCTGGATGACGTGATAGGTTGTTTTTCTTGAACCTGCTGAGGCTCGTGCAGCTTTTAAAGGATTATCGTACAAACGTTACAAGTAAGATCATCTTTGCTTAGGATTTCCTTTGGATTTATGTGCAGTTATTCTTTCAAGTTTCATGCATAAATTTCAGAATTGAATTTGTTTACATGTTTTGACAGTATGTTTATTAGGTTTCGAATTGGAACTAGTTGAAATCATCTTTTTTTTTTCCCCTTTATTTCTTGGAACCTTGGACTTTTAGCTACTCTAACTTAGCTAACCTCCTAGTAACCTCCTTGTCTGCCTATTGTTGCTATTTTAATTCCGTAATAATTATCTACAATGATTTCAAATTACCTGAAACGACAGCTTAAAGAAATTCTTTTTTGGAGTCACGATCATATCACATAAACCCAGCTCTCACTATTGGTGTCTGTTTTTGTGTCTTGTGTAGTATTTTGTTCCTTGATTTCAAACACAAGAATGTGTTAGATACCAAAAGCCCACATGGAAAGATTAAAAGTTATTAGTGGGTTTATAAGTCTTTAGGTTCTCCACCCTTGCCAGCCAATTTTGCAAACGGGTGCAACTGTAGCAGAATGATCGTACATATCTATGTAAATAGGAGAAGTTCCGTGTTTACTTCCTGTTGATTTGGAACACTAGATGGTTCATGCGTCAAATTTGTTGAGAAGAGACTGGAGACTTAAGTTGTTATAGTTTATGTTTCGTCTTCCACTCCTGTCCTTCTTGCTGACACTCTAAAGACAACTATCAGAAGTCAGATTCATCTCACCTCTTGTATTGGCCATGAGGTTAATTTAAAAAAAAAAAATAGAGTAATTTATTTACCGACTATTTATTTGAGAATCGGCCCGAGTTGGCCATTTGTGAATTATACTGTTAAGTTACTATTATATTGTGTGTTTTACTTATGTGCACCTTTTAGTGTTACCTGCGCAAGGGTTTACCTTTTTTTTTTTTTTGGGTATAAACATAACTTCTTTTTGCCTTTCTAAACATAGGGATGCTCCATTGTATTTAGAGTGGGCTCCGGCCAATGTTCTTTGTCAAAGTTCAACATCTGAAGGCAATGAGAAGAACACTGCTGTTGTTGGTCAACATGATGCAAAGAGAGTTATCTTAGAACAACATTTGGAGGGAATATCAGATGTGGATGCTGATTCCGATAGAGTGCAGGTTGGCATGACTCTTTATTCCGACTTCTTTGGTTTTTTTGTATTTGTTCTCTTGATGATGCCACATCTCACATCTACCGTATCAGATTTGGATTCTGATTCTATATGTTGAAATTATTTTTTTCAAATATTTTATTATTTAAACATCTTTTCCCCACAACCTATTATTTTCTCATGATTTGCTACTCATAAGTAATGTATTGTCTAATTTGTCTTATGGTCCCACCTATTATTTTCTCATGATTTGCTACTCACAAATAATGTATTGTCTAATTTGTCCCATGGTCACCTGCCCCTCTTTCGGGTAAATTGTTAGATTGGTCCCCAACCTTTTACGAAAGTGAGATTTTGGTCTCCAACTTTTTTTTTTTTTTTTGGTCTTCAACCTTCGTTTTAGTTGCTCAGAGACCATTTTAACGGTTGGCTGTTAAATGCAGCCCTGTGTGAGGGGCATGGGACTACTTTTAATAGGGGTATCTTAGTAAAATAACTAATATGTTTTAAAATATTAAAATTAGAACATAAAATACAATAAAAAGAAAAAACTAAAAACGAAAAAAAAATCAGAAATCTCATAAACTAAAAAAAAGAATAGAAAATTGTTTAATCTCCTGCATCTCTACTCCAGTCGGCCATCCCTTTCCCTCCGTTGTCAATCTCCTCCACTCAGCCACCGCAGAACCTCAAGCATCAGATCTTCACATGCCTGAACAATCTCGCTGACCGCAACACCTATGGCGTTACCTTTATAGAGATCAAGTCCATTGCTAGCAACCTTGAGCCGAGCTCCCTCGGCGCATTCATCTCCATCCACACCATTGACGCCTCCGACAAGTCGCTAGTGAGGAAGCAGTGCGTCTGCCTCCTCGCCGTTCTCTCTGAGAGCCACGACGACTCTTTCCCCTTACATCATGAAGATCCTAACCGGCGTCATCCACCACCTCCGTGACCCCGACTCGGTAGTCCAACCCACCTGCGTCGACACTGTCGGTGTACTCCGTTGGCGCACCAGCAAGCCGTCGTTTTCATTGTTCTTGAAGCCACTTTCCGATGTGCTATTCATGGAGCAAGACCAAAATTTGTAGATCGGGGGCGCAAAGAGAGAGAGACTGACGGGGTTTGGGGGGGCTCAAGAAGGGCAAAGGGTGTGGGGGTGGGGTTTTCAGCTGAGGTTGGGGTGGTTGGGCGCTTAGGCCGGGGTCATCAGTGCGTGAAGGGGCGGTGGGTAGGTGTGGGCGACGGGGGAGGGAGACCAACGTTTTGGGTTTTTTGGTTTTTTGTTTTTTTTGTTTTTCCCTCTTTTGCTGATTTTGATTTTTTTTTTGGGATAAAATTCAAACCAATGGCTGTGCTTTGGTGTTTTTAAATTAATGGTTGTGATTTACTTTTAATTTTTTGATGTATCAATTATATGAAGGGTAATTTCGTAATTTTAGTTTTTAACGGTCAAACTGGTTCCTTGGCAACTAAAATGAAAGGTTGGGGACAAAAATCTCAATTTTGTAAAAGGTTGGTGACCAACCTAGTGATTTACCCTTTTTTTTCTCTCTTAAACTATAATAAATAATAAACAAAGGAAAAAAAAAAAACTAACTTAAGAAAAAGTTTTACCTTCATGCTTTAAAAAATTAACAAATTTAATACACCCGTGCTTTAAAACTAGTAATCTATCTATTATAATGTATGGAAGTGAGAATGCATGTTTTGATACACTCTACAAATATATAACAAGTGTTGCTCCCTCACTCTCTCCTCATTTTTTTTTCCTTTTTTGGTTTTTCCTTCATAACAGATTATAGCCCCCTCCCATCATTTTTCTTTTCTTTTCTTTTAATCTTATAACCTTATATGTATTTTAAAATGTATCTATTATATGATATTATTTTAGGATGTGTCTATTACATATCATTGTAATTTATATATATATATATAAAATATGTGTTTCCAACTAGTTTTGTTAAATTGGACAATATTGTCACATTTATTTATCTAGATTTTTGTTTTGCTAATGAAACCGGCCAATTGATTGCCCCATGGCTCAGTGGCTAAGATTTGGCGGAGACATTCGGTATGCTGTATTGTTACTCCTAACTGATTTTATTATTTGCGACATGTAAGAAGATAATTTGTTATAGACTAATGAACCATTTTTTAATTGTCACTACACGGTTAAGGAACCCTTACTCCAAAAGTCTGAGACCTGAGGTACAACAAGTGTTAATAATTTAATCGATTGATTATGCAACTTTTACAGATACATTGTTGGCGCTTGGCATTTTTAGTAACTTTTTCAGACAGCTGTTGATATTTTCTATTAAGTTCATTCCTTTCACGTGCAACTTTTTCCAGTCACGATCTCTCTTTGTCAAGAACCTGAATTTTAAGACATCGGATGAGAGTTTGAAAAAGCATTTTGTTCAACACATGAAGGAGGGAACAATTTTAAGCGTAAAGGTAATCATCTGCATCCCTTGGAACTTATGTTGTCCGCATGTTATTATTTTCTCTTTTGTCGTAATCTCGTTATGTTGTTGTGCAGGTAAAGAAACTCTTGAAACGTGGAAAGTATGCTTCAATGGGTTTTGGTTTTATAGAGTTTGACTCCATGCAGACAGCCACAAATGCGTGCAAACATTTACAGGTAAGCACATTGACAAAATTACTTATTATCTTGTTCAAAAGTAGTTTGTTACCTTAGATTTTATTCTTTTTTCAGGAAACTGTTTTGGAAGGGCACGCTCTCGTCTTGCAACTGTGTCATGCCAAGAAAGATGATCAGGCACTGAAAAAGAATGGGGATGATAAAAGTTCAACCAAATTACTTGTAAAAAATGTAGCATTTCAGGCAACAGAGAAAGAGCTCAGACAATTGTTTAGTCCTTTTGGCCAGGTGATTACTCTGTTTATTTTTTTAAAAAAATTATATTACATAAAAAGCATGATTTAAGAAAAATACTTGTGGTCTTAAAAAACTTTGGGCTAGTTTATTGCCATTGTAAACTGTTGTCAAACAAATGTTGTAAATGGGAAAAATGGAAGACTGGTCAAAATCTACATGAAGCTCTTTTTTATGTACATATTTTCATGCTTAAAAGTATCAACCAGTTCCACGCATACTCATATTTTACTTCATCTTACCTTTCGTCTCTTTCAAATGTTATCTTGCTTATTGATTTGTGAATTGTGACGTCTTTTTCATTAATATGTTAGCAAGTCAAATGCATGAATCGGGGTGGAGTTTTCTCTTTTTCCGTGTTTCTTGTGCATAACATGTGCTGAACTTTAAGCACACTATTTGGATTTATTGGCAACTTCAGAAGTTGAAAAAAAAAAAGTTGAAAAGTTAAATCATCTAAAATGCTCAACTCTTGATAATTTTAGTGGATTAAAAAAATATTGTGTATGGCAATTGAAATTCTAGTTTGCCAATCTGTTGCAAAGAAGATATGATAAAGAAAGAAAAGAAAAGAAACAGTGCACTGAATTTGGAGATTGTAATCTGGGTTTTATTAGCTACCTTATTTCTTCATATTGTTTTCCTGATTAAAACTCACGATTTAATGATATAATCATCCAGATTAAGAGCTTAAGACTGCCAATGAAGTTTGGGAGGCATAGAGGCTTTGCATTTGTCGAGTATGTTACAAAGCAAGAGACGCAAAAGGCCCTTCAAGCACTTTCAAACACCCATTTTTATGGTAGACACCTGGTAAGTGAAAAAAAATTGCATTATCAACAGCTTAAACTTACTATTATTTTTTAACGGCTATGCTTGCTTCTCTTTATCTTTAGGTGCTAGAGAGAGCTAAAGAGGGTGAAACCTTAGAAGAGTTACGGTCCCGAACGGCTGCTCAGTTTGTTGACGAGGATAGCGGGTTTCAAAATCCGATCAAGTTGTCCAAGAAGAGGAAGAACATGGCCTTGCTAGACGAGCGTAAAATGAAGTTTGGAAGACTTGCAGATTAGTGCCTAAAACGGTTTTGGTTCTAATTGAACGGAAGAGTTATTTCACTTGCGTTAGGTCAGATAATTCCAGGCTCCTTTTTGCTAATTTGGAGCTGGTATTTCCGTTTAAGTTTTTGACACATCTCCGTATGTTTTAAATTTTGGCCCAGTTCTTTGTTTGCTTTTTTTTTTTTTTCTTATAGTACTGATTTTTTTTAGGGTGGACAATTCGTGTTCACATGTCGTGTTCGTGCTAACACATTTATAACACGACACGATTAGACTAAAAATGAATACGACACGATTAATGAACGTGTGTAAACACGATTAATAACATAAGGTGGAGATAAAGGACCAAGATCTTCAAAACACAAGGGGCTTTAGGTGCTTTTGCCTTTGGAACCTTGATTAAATTGATCAGTTATCTTGAATTTTTAAAGGAATATTAGGGGTTAAATCTAATAAACGTTGGTGTTGCAATTTGAAAATATTTTTTTAAATGAGGTTACGTGACATGTACAAGAGTGTTTTCTTGTAATTTTAACGGTAGTAATCAATTTTGAGATGCTAGTTAAGTTCAAGGATTACTTTATCAAAATCAAAAGTTTAGTGGTAACGTGTTAATGATGAAAAGTTAATGAGACGGATGTGCTAAGTACTCAAGTATTGAATATCCACATCATCGTACAAGCAAGCCTATTTAATATCATTACAAAACTACGTCCGCAGCCTTCACGCAAGTAAACATATTCCTTGGTTTAATGCACGAAAACAATAAGAAATTGGCAAGGAGGATGGCAAAAATGGTGCTAAGGGTAGTCCTGCGGGTAATAAGCAGCTTATAATAAAGCCCCTGGAAAACGAAAAGAGAGAGTGAGAGAGATGGAGGAATGCTTCTGGCCAGAGACTTGATGTAGTACCAGGCCTATGGCCATCAAATTTCACTACAAGCTCGTCATTGGATATTGCCAGATCAAATATGAGCTAGGGATTGGATCATCATTGGTTGTGAGGCATTTACAGGTGTGTTGGTCTTTGTCTCGACCAATGGGGGTTGGTCTTTGTCTCGACCAACACAGGTTTTGGTCTACAGGTGAAGTGAACAAGACTGGAGTAGAGTAGTCTTGTGGTGCACGCATTAGCCTTTGTCACTACTGCCAGCATGTGTTTTTTTTGCGGTTTTTGTTAGGCCTTGAAGGGTCTTACTTGGCGTTTTAGGACCCGTTTGTTTTATGGATTGGTCAATTTATTGGACTCGAAATCCATAAAATAGCCCAGATACATGTTTTAGGGCAAAATTCAAATAAGCAACTTACAGGAATGTCCCCTTAAAGGAGTACATTTTCAAGATTGCCACCCTAAAAGGTTCTTTTCAAAACTTACTCCTTTAATAAAAAGAGGTGATTTATTAAAAGTCTAAATTATCCTCTCTTCTCATTTCCTCATTTGGTGCTGGATTGTAACCTAGTAGGTTGTAAAGTTAGAACCTATCAGATTCTAACATATTTTCTTTGAAACGAAGAAATGCCAACCGCCGCTGGTTGTATTGTAGTCTAGTAGGCTTCAAAGTTGAAGCTTATCAGATTATAACATATTTTCTTTGAAACAAAGAAGCACTAACCGCCTTTGGTCACTGGCACAAGATGCTAGATTGTAACCTGGTAGGTTTTAAAGTTAGAACCTATCAGATTCCAATATATTTTCTTTAAAACAAAAAAGTTTCAACTGCCTCCAGTAGCCGGCGCAAAACTCACCAGGTTTCGTCCTGGAATCCGCCAAGTGTCAACAGGTTTCTTGCGGAACCTGTCAGATTTCATCCTATAACCCACCAGGTTCAGATTTTTGTCTTAAAACCTATCAAATTTCAAAGTGGAATCTATTAGATTGTTTTCAATTTGTCATAAAAATCAAATTACTGATGGAAACATTACCAAGAAAACAAAAAAATTACACTAAAAAAACACAAAAATTACATATCGTCAATAGGACATTCTATGCTTTCAAAACTGAACATGAGCATAGAAAACGAAAGTGAACTTATATTATAAATTTAATTCTAAAAACCAGCCATGGAAGCATCAACACTGTTCCATATTCCAAACTGGTATTGTGCAATCGAATACAAATCAATACTTTCCTTGATGAACTTTTAAATTCTTATCTACTCGAAGCGCCACCAATTTCGGCAAAAAGTCCAACTGCCAAAAGAGCATAAAAGCTCAAAATAGCATAAAAAAAAAAAAAAAAAAAGAACGCAAAGAAACTCTCGCATTTATCAAATATTCATCGAAACTTCAAGCTGGAATTGAACAAGATTAACCAAGGAAACGAAAAAAGGACGAGCAAGATCCAATCCGAGGAAGAAATGTAGGTTGAGCTGTGAATTAAACTAAAAGATTCATATACGCAATCCAGCGACCAAACACAAAATAAAAAAGGCACAAACCTGAATGATCCTACACAAACTGTGAAATTTCCTTGGTCAGAGTACAAAATTAAATTTGAATAAATTGATAAAAGGAAGCGTAAAGATGAAACAGTGAAGAAACTTACTGAATGAAAATCCGAGAAGATAGTCGGAAGCGAGAGAAGCAAAAAAGAGTACAAACTCGTCAAAATCATCAGAAAAGGACCGTCAAAATCATCAGGAAAGGACCGGCTGGAGCCGACTTCGACCAATGGGGCCTGTGCATTTGACTGCGCGCTGGAGCGGCGGCGCACAATGGCAGGACACGGCAGGGTACCTGATCGCAGCCTTCGTCGGCGAAAAGTCCTTCCATTCTCCTCCGATTTCTGTAGAAGATTCTGGAGCTCCCTCTCAATCTCCAATGGCCGTGATCACAGCTATAATTTCAGATCTTGCATGGCATCATGATCACGTCCATGTTCAACGGCGCGAGTTCGAGACTTCTTAAACTAAGCCGACGGTAGGAAGGTGATCTGTTGTCTTAATAAACGGTCATCAAAGAAAATGACAATGTACTGGCCTGCACCTAAACTAGGCCAAGATTACACGGAAAGCGAGACCTCTATAAAAGGGTCTATCATATCATTTAAAAAAAATTAAAAAAAATATAATAAAATTGTTACATTTCCGTTGCTCTCTCTCTTTCCCCTTTACTCTCTCTAAAGCTCCAATTTGCAATCTAAGATTTTGTTCAACCTCATCACCAAATTCATAAATTCAACAATGGAAGAAAAAGCCGTCAAGATTTTCTTCCTCATCTTCATCTCCATAGCTTGAGAAACAATTTTTGTGAAGTACCTTGTTTGTTAAAGCCTTCATTGTTAAAGCTTTCTTCGTTGAAAATATAATGGTAAGTGTTGAAAAAAGAAAATAAAATAATAGATGAAAAATATGGTACATGAAAATGTAGTAGATGAATGTCGCAGATGGATAGGTAGTTGAAAGATGAATTTGTCTATAAATAGAACTCCTTTCTCCCTCATTTGGCATTTCATTCTCATTCATCTCATTCTTTTATTCTCTTACTCATAAGAGTTTTCTTTCTTCGAGTGATAAAAGTGAGGTGTTTCTCCTATTTCCTGGAGAGATAGATTTCCATCTTATCTTCTTTGGGTAAACTACGCTAAATATTTGTGTCCATCTTATCTTCTTTTTATTCATTTCTGGTCCTTGTCGACCTAACAAGTGGTACCAGAGCCAAGTTAATAGTATAGTACACAGTTCACGTATACGGGCACTATTCATGTATATGGGCATTGTTCACGTATACAATTTATAGTGAAATGGTGGCAATCGAGCATGCACAGTGTAACGCCTCGGAATTAATTAAGTGATATTAGAATATAAAATAGTAGATTAGTGTATCATAATGGATGTTTTAAACTTAATTTGATCATTTTATGAAATTTCTAAATTAATGTTGTTTGTGATTATTTTAATGGCTTTAATTACACTTAATTACTTTTAATTGTTATTTTGAATTTTGGAAACAAAACAATTTATCAAATGCCAAACATATCTTGTTTTACAAAAAACTGTGGGCGGCACACGGTTTCTATACAGTAAAATCGCCCACTTTTCCCTCTATTTATATCTCCCTCTCCCTCTCTTTCACTCAACTCTCTCTCACTCCCTCTCTCTCTCACTCGCCTCTCTCCCTCTCACTCCGCCTCTCTCTTTCTCTCTCATTTTCCTCTCAAAATTTTTGAATTAAATTGAGCCCCAAGCATCAGTTTAATGGATTAGAGGCTTAGGAACGTGATTGAGCAACTAAAAATGTGATTTAAAGCTTCGATTCGAGGTTAGTTTTTAAATTTTAAAACTTTTCTAAACTTTTCAAATTTGTTGGTATTTTGAAATCTAAGTTTATTTGAGCTTAGAAAACCTTTAGTCTAAGTTAGAGAAACATAAAACAACTAGAATCTAAGCTTAGTTTAGCTCGAAATGGATTTGAATCAAGTTTTTTTCCATTTTTTCCTATTTTTCTCTATTTTGACCTGGTTTTCTAACAGGCCAAATTGTCACAGTTTGGTTGGCCGAACCAGGGCGACCGATAAGCTGACCAGGCATGGTGGAATTTTGTGATTTTTTATCCGTTTTTACTGTTTTGAACCCTGATTGAAATCCCAACTTTATAAAATGGTTTTATAATTACAAATAGCACACTAGGACACTATGAGATAGCTTAGTAATGTAGAATATTATTAGCTAGAAACTGATAGATATGGTTTATAAATATTTAGGGTTGTTTGTGGATTTGCGGAGCTAGCGTATAGCGGACTGAGAATTACGGCGTAGGGCACCAGCACGAGTATTGAGGTAGGACTTCTACCCATTTCTTTTGGTAACCTAGTTTCAAATGGTTTTGGCTTTAAAAAAGTTTTTATCAAAATGTTTTCAACGATTGATTGAAAAAGAAATTTTTATCGGTTATTTTTATAAACCATGGATTGAGGTGAACTTCATAATGAATCCCATAATGAATGTAAATGAAATACATGATAAATGGGTTTTAAATAATAATAGAAATGAATATAAGGGCATGACGCCATATTAGAGATCGGGTCGTGTAGCGTGCGACCTTGAGGGTAGGTCTCGAAACCCAGTTAAACCACTACGGTGGTGTTATACATATGGTTTGCCTAGGAAAAGAAAAGGGTATTCTTTCTGGTCGACCCATAAACGATTTGGTAAGAATAATTTTTATTAAATTTTGTTTATGTATTTAAGTCTATTTTCTAAATGCAGTTTTCTTTTGAAATTAAATGTTTTTAAAAATATAGTCCTACTGAGCCTTTCGCTTACGATTTATTTATTTTTGAAACCTACCCCTCATATAGGTGGATATCAGCTTAGGATCGGAGAAGAGTCCACAGGCAGGACATAGGAACAATAGAAGAACTCAGTAGGTTATTTAAATTATAAAATCAAGGCATGTAATATTCTAACTCTCTTTCTATTTACTTAGACTGTAGTTGTAATATAATATTGTCAGTACTATGTGTGTGCATAAGATGTGGGTCAATGGGACCCATTCTCTTTTTTTTTTTTTTTTTATCTCTTCATTACTTTCTTATTGTTTACCACAATATTCTTATTTGTTTAATTATTATAAATGCTTGTTTCAAAAAGGGTTTAAAATTTCCACGTTTTCATAATTAATTTAAATACTTAAGCTCATGTTCTAACTAAATTTTAACCTAATTAACTTAATCAACCGGTCATGTCACCTCTTGTACTTCAGGGTACGACAGAATAGTATCAGAGCTCAAGATTATGAACCTTGGAAATTGTGCACACATATGTACGACAATGAAATACCACTGACAGTCCAAATTTTATTTTCAAAAGTGAGAGAATGGCACCTAGACAGTGAAAGAAATGTGCACACATATGTACGATAATGAAATACCACTGATTGTCCAAATTTTGTTTTCAAAAGTGAGAGAATGACACCTAGATGTCATTCGACAGCTGACGCCGAGTTTGGAAATAATGAAGGCATGATGAGAGCCATGTTTGCTGCATTTTGATAAATGGTAGTAAGGGCAAGGCTAGAGGATTCTGATGTTAGTCGTCGGCATATGTACTTTAAGGAATTTCGGCGTTCGTCTATACCGACCTTCGATGGAAATAGGGATCTGCAAGTGGCAAAATATTGGCTGGACTCGATTGTGAAACACTTGGATACTTTTGGTGTGCCAGTTGAGTATCGTGTGGAGTTTACAGCATATAAGTTTAAAGGTGGCACCAACACCTGGTGGAAGCAGGCTAAACGCTTGGAAAACAATGGAAACATCAGTTGGGACAAGTTTGAGAAGCTGTTCTATGATTGATATTTTTTGCAAGGGTATAGAGACTAGAAGGCGGTTGAATTCTACAGGTTGCAGCAGGGTGATATGTCCGTTTGGGAATATGAAACAAAGTTTAATAAGCTAGCCAGGTTTGCTCCATCTACTGTGGCATCAGAACGCGAAAAGTTTATTAAGTTTCAGGAAGGGCTCAAGGCTCTTATTCGACGACATGTGATTGCCCTGTGACTCAAGAATTTTGGTGAGCTTGTGTCGTCAGCGATATCTATAGAGAATGATTATATGCAATACTGTGAGGATCGAGCCAAGACGTTAGGTGGACCACAGAGGAACGACAGGAGGAGCACCAGTAGTCGTCCAACCCTAGGAAAGAACAAACAAGGTAGAGTGAACAGTGATAGTAGCAGTTCATCTAGCAGCGGGCACAGTAACCCCTACAGCTTTCATTGTCATTATTGTCAGCAGCCGGGACATATCAACAGGAATTGCCTGATCAGGAGTGCTCACCTAGGACTTTAGACTGGAGAAGGAGCCAGTCGTCAACCTTTGCCCCAGACACTACCTTCACCTCAACAGTACCCTCAGCTTCAGTTCCATCAGTTTTCTCCTTAACAACAGCCATATCCAACGCAAGGACACTAGCTGTAAAACTTACATCGCAACGTCCCTAAGTATCGAGTACTGAGTACAGCTAGTGTGCAGTCACCTCCATTGCAGCAGTATTGGCCGACTAATCCAGGACCTAGCAATGCTTGTAAAGGAAAAGGAAAAGCTCCAATGCAGGTTCATACGATGACAACAGGGAGTTCGGATGCCCAGACCAACAATGCGGCTGTCGATGGTACGATCCTAGTTTTTCAATCCTTAGCTCATGTTTTATTCAATATTAGTGTCACTCATTTTCTCATTTCGAGTTCTTTTGTACATGCCTTGGGATTAAAGATAGAAGAATTTGATGAACCCCTAGTTATAGCTTCACCCTTGGGGCGGGTATGTGTAAATTGCATATGTAAAGCTTGTAAAATAAAGATTGGGGATGAGATTTTGAAGAGTGATTTGATTGTAATCCCCATAAGTTCATATGATGTAAGCCTAAGAATAGACTGGTTGTCCAGGTATAATGCAGTTATAGACTGCCAACTCAAAAAAGTGACCCTAGTGTCTTATAGGGGGACGATGATCACTTATCAGGGTGGTGGTGATCAGTTAGTGAGTGAGCATCTTATGAAGACATGTCTTGGAGGCCGGAAGAACGTAGCTTGCCATGCGTTCCTCATGAATCTAGAAGTAGAGCCTAATGCCTCGAGAAAAAACGCAGCAATTCTAATGGTGGATGAATTCAAAGATGTTTTTCCCGACGAGTTGCCAGGATTACCACCGCATCTGGAGATCGAATTTGGTATTGAGTTGCTCCCAGGAATAGCATCGATTTCTGTAGTACCTTATCGGTTGGCACCGGCAGAAATAAAAGAATTAAGAAAGCAACTATAGGAGCTTGCTGATAAGGGATATATTCAGAATAGTACATTATCGTGGGGAGCACTAGTTTTGTTCGCTAAGAAACATGATGGGACTCTCAGGTTGTGTATAGATTATCGGCAGCTAAATTGGGTCATGGTAAAGAGTAAGTATCATTTGCCTAGGATCAATGAGCTGTTTGATCAGTTAGGAGGTTTACGGTATTTCTCAAAGATAGATTTGCGTTTGGGACACCACCAGCTTAGGATTAAAGAAGAAGACATTCCTAAAATAGATTTTAGGATCTGGTATGGATACTTTGAGTTTCTAGTGATGCCGTTTGGATTGAAAAACGCTCTGACAGCTTTATGGATTTGATGAACAACATATTCAGGCCTTATCTGGATCAGTTCGTGATCGTGTTTATCGACGATATCCTATTATATTCGAAGACTTGGGAGGAGCATGAGCAGTATCTCAAGATCGTACTTCAGACTCAGTGGGAGCACCAATTGTATGCCAAGAAGAGAAGTACGAGTTTTGGTTAACAGAAGTTAAGTTTCTAGGTCATGTCATCTTCGAGCAAGGTATTTCTGTGGATCCATCCAAGGTAGAAGCCATAGTCGAATGAGAAAGGCCAAGGAATGTTGCAGAAACCCGTAGCTTATTGGGACTTGCAGGGTTCTACAAAAAATTTGTGAAGGATTTCTCAAAGATTGTAGCACCTCTAACAAGATTGATTAGGAAAAACGTCAGGTTTGAGTGGGATGAAGAATGTGAGCTTGCTTTTCAAGAATTGAAGAATCGGTTGACTTCAGCCCTAGTATTGGTTATTCCCAATAGTGATGAGTCGTACGAGGTTTATACAGATGCTTCAGGACATAGACTTGGGTACGTATTGATGCAACGTGGATGCGTGGTGGCATACGGATCAAGACAACTACGACCTCATAAGCGAAACTACCCTACTCACGACTTAGAGCTCATGGTGGTGATTCACGCGCTAAAGATTTGGAGGTGTTATTTGTACGGGGTGACATTTCAGGTTTTCTCCAATCATAAGAGTTTGTAGTATTTGTTCACCCAAAGGGATCTCAACTTGAGGCAACAAAGATAGATGGAGTACATGGAGGATTATGATTTCGCATTGCAGTACCGTCCCGAGAAGGCTAATGTGGTCACGGATACACTTAACAGGAAGTCTTTAGGGATTTTTGCTTGTTTGGCTCTCGAAGATTGGAAAAGAGATGCGATAGTAAGTGAGTACGGGCTACAGTATCATGAAGATTATGATCGAGTTTCAGTGTACCATATGGAGATGACCGCAGCTCTTATTTAGATAGTTAAACAGAATCAATGGCAGAACCAGCATATGTAGGTGTTGGAAACAAAGTGCGCAGCGGAATTTTAAAATTTTTTCATCAGAGTATTTTCCAAAACACAAGTTTGACATGTTATATGTATAAATTAAACAGATCTTACTAACCTCAGTGTGCCGAAGAACCTCCGCGACCTGTGTAGAGAAGTAACGTTCCAGAAGAGCCTCAACCAACTGGTCTTCTTTGCTATTCTCTATCCACAACCGGAGTGAGTGTGGGCTCACACGTACAGCTCTTCCACCGGTGACTCTCCTTCCAACCAATAGAGAGAACCCAAAGCTAGTGTTCGTGATTTGTGAACAAAAGCTCTCAGGGAGTTTTCAGATGCTCACTAGAAGAGTATCACTCTTAATCTCTCAAATTGATCTTAGTAAATCATTAGACTCACTCCCTTTTTATACCTATTGGTCCTTGGGGTCAGTCCATATCAGATTAGGTCTCAAAAATCGAAACAGAATCAAGTTCGGATCAATATCTGATAAGATACGCGTGAAAAACGCGTAATCTTAACTGTCGCGGTCGGCATGCCGAACTGTGTGATAGGCAGGCCGAACTTTCTGATAGGCAGGCCGAACTGCCGAGAAAAAATCTCCGCGAATCTTTTATTTTCCACCCGAGATTCTAAAGGATAAAGTCTCAGTTTTGATTCAAATAGCCCAATAGAAAAGATATCTGATCAAAACAAACTTTATCAAGATAATCTCTAAGAAAATAAATCAATTCACAATAATTCTACAAGTTTATCTTGTTCTAATTGTCCAAAATTAAAACAACCGATAAACAGACAAGAATTATCCGAACGCCATAATTCAACAAGTTCATCTTGAACTAATTTCTTACATAATTAATTCAACCGATAAACAGACATGAATTATTTGATTCTTATAAATTTTAAACCAATCTGATAAATCCGACATAAGTCACCAATTATTGGAAAAGCATGCCGTGTCGTTACAGGATTTTGTGAGCTAGCAAAGGGGACCAAAATGGACCTATAAAGTTCAAGCTCATGATAATTATGAAACCCAATATCCCAGATATGCATTTCACAATTATCAACTCCAACGCTACTCCACTAAAAGCTTGGAGCTGCACTCTCGAACTTTATAGAATTACGAAGCTCGTGTAGCTAAGTCTCCATGACATATCATAGTGTATCGCATCCCCATATGATCATCCATAACAGGCTTAAGGACAAGTTCTGTCTTACCTTCCCGATTATTTTTATCTTACGTTCCATTGTCTCACCATTAGAAAACTTACCATCCAAAGATAGTATACCATTCGGTTACACCTATGTATCCAAATGGTTGAGCGCTCCAGTTTTCCAATTACAGGATAACGCATATAAGAGGATATCATTACTCCTAAAGAGGAGCTATGGATTCCATATCTATGAATAACAAGTCTACGCTACCAAGAGTCATGCCTCCAACGTACCGGCATGCATGCCACTATAGAGATGTGGGAGTCACCCATTGGTACATCAAAAGACACAAGTCGAGACAACGGGCCCATTATTCATCTCAAGATTAAGATACAATACAAATGATTGTCTAAAGTGAATCGATTTGCCAAGACAGAATTATTAATCCAAATCAATTCACTTTATGTCCCGATCCAACACATCGTCACCTATGACAACGTGCCAATGTTTCTATTCACGGAGTCCAACTCCGATGGCCAAGACAAACCATCTCCCAAAAGGGATATAGACAACATAACAATCTTTACATGAATAAAGTACCCAACTTTATTCCCTCGATTGCGGATCATATATTTTAGACCATCACCTTAAGAGTCGTGTCTACCGCATAATCATCCCATCATATGCCCAACTCTTAAGGTTTAGACTGACAGTCTCAGACTACTGTTTGCTTATCATACATTCAACAAATATGAACGTAAAGAGGACAATATTTGGTATATATAAATGAATAAATTCTTTATTGATAAAAATGTCTCCAAAAACGTATTACATTTTTACTCCTTAGAGCATACATGTCTAACAATCTCCCACTTGCACTAAGTGAGTAAATACTGCAAATTTCGCATCCCCATAGCTTCCACATGCCTTTCGAAGACTCTCCCAGAAAGTGTCTTCGTAAATGGATCAGCTAAATTGTCCTCTGACGCGATCTTGCACACCGTGACATGCCCGCTCTCAACGAAGTCCTTTATCACATGATACTTCCGATCAATATGCTTACTCTTCTTGTGAAATCTTGGTTCCTTAGCATTAGCTACCGCCGCACTGTTATCACAGTACAGTGATACCGCTTTATCCACACCAGGAACTACCTCAAGATCCCCAAGGAACTTGCGGAGCCACACTGCTTCTTTCGAAGCATCACTAGCCGCCACATACTCGGCCTCCATCGTTGAATCCGAAGTGCAATCTTGCTTCGCACTTCTCCAACTGATGGCACCGCCACCCAGAGTAAACACAAACCCTGAAGTCGATTTCCTAGAATCCAGGCAGGATTGAAAATCTGAATCAGTGTATCCTAGAGGAGTCAAGTCCTCACCTGAATACACAAGCATAAACCCTCGAGTCCTTCTCAGGTACTTGAAAATATGCTTTACCGCAACCCAATGGTTCGGTCCTGGATCCGCCTGAAATCGACTCACTATCCCGACCGCATAGCTAATATCCGGTCGAGTGCAAAGCATGGCATACATGAGACTACCCACTGCCGAAGCATAAGGCACCTTCTTCATGTATTCTCTTTCTTCATAAGACTTTGGAGAGTCTTTCTTAGAAAGAGTAATTCCAGACCTAGATGGTTGCCCACCTTTCTTGGAATCCTGCATTGCAAACCTCCTGAGAATTTTATCTATGTAGCCGGCCTGTGACAAAGCTATCATTTTGTTCTTCCTATCCCGAAAGATCTGGATACCGAGAACAAAATTAGCCTCACCTAAGTCCTTCATGTCAAACTGCTTGGTCAACCATAATTTGACCGATGACAATGCCCCAACGTCATTGCCAATTAGCAGAATGTCATCTACATAGAGTAGTAGAAAAACCACCTTCCCATTCTTAATGTGTTTGTAAACACATGGCTCATCCACATTTTGTGAGAACCCATAAGTCTTGATCACATGATCAAATCTTATGTTCCAAGAACGAGAAGCCTGCTTAAGTCCATAAATAGACTTTAGCAACTTACAAACCTTACCCTCTTGACCCGTGACCTTGAACCTGTCTGGTTGTTCCATATAAATGGACTCATCAAGATAGCCATTCAGAAAAGCCGTCTTGACATCCATCTGCCAAATCTCGTAGTCGAGAGCGACAGCTATGGACAAGAGAATCCGGATGGACTTAAGCATGGCTACAGGCGAAAAGGTTTCCTCATAATCGATTCATTCCTTTTGCGTATAACCCTTAGCTACCAGTCTAGCCTTAAAGGTTTCGACCTTTCCATCCACTCCTCTTTTCCTCTTGTAGATCCACTTACTCCCTATGGGTTTTACCCCTTCGGGAAGATCCACAAGCTCCCAGACCCGATTAGTCTCCATAGACTTCATCTCAATGTTCATGGCCTCTGTCCAGAGTCTTGAATCAACATCCTCCATAGCTTCTGCGTAAGTATAAGGATCCCTGTCATGTTCATCCGGTTCAGCCAAAAAGACCTCCCCATTGAACATATACCTCTCAAGTTGACGCCCGATCCTCCCACTACGCCGAAGCCCCTGAGGTTGTTGTTCAGGTTTGTTTGGTTTTTCTACACCGATCGGAATGGTTTCGTTCGGAACCTCCGGAGTAAACGGATTACCCCTCAACTCCTCAAGCACCACTTTGCTTTGAGGTTTAAAGTCGTTCATGTAACTCTCCTCAAGGAAAGTTGCATTAGTTGAAACCACGACTTTATTTTCCTTTGGGTTATAAAAATAACCCCCTTTAGTCCCTTTTGGATATCCTACAAACACGCAAACTTCTGAACGTGCTTCCAACTTATTCGGATCCTTAAACAGGACATGAGCTGGACATCCCCATATGCGAATATGGTTTAAGGATGTCTTCCGTCTTGTCCACAACTCGTGAGGAGTTTTAGGGACCGATTTTGAAGGCACTGTTCAAAAGATAACATGCGGTTTGTAGTGCATATCCCCAAAAGGATAAAGGCAATGATGAATAACTCATCATGGACCGAATCATGTCCAACAAAGTCCTATTCCTTCTCTCTACTACGCAATTCTGCTGTGGAGTACCCGGCGCAGTCAAATGGGATAAAATCCCATTCTCTAACAAGTGTCCCAAGAACTCATCATAAAGGTATTCCCCACCTCGATCAGATCGAAGTGCCTTTATGGGTCTACCCAATTGCTTTTCCACTTCAGCCCGAAACTCCCTGAACTTATCATAAGTTTCGCTTTTGTGGTGCATTAGGTACACATACCCATATCTTGAGTAATCGTCAATAAAAGTAACGAAGTACTCATACCCTCCTCGTGCCCGGATGTTCATCGGTCCGCAAACATCACTATGCACAAGTTCTAGAACCCCTTCGGCCCTATTGCCCTTAGACCCGTATGGTCTTTTGGTCATTTTACCCTCCAAACAAGACTCACATTGAGGTATAGATTCCACCTTTAAGTGACTTCAAGGTCCATCCCTTACCAACCTTTGAATCCTATTTAGGTTAATATGGCCAAGGCGCAAATGCCAAAGATAAGTCTTATTAGAGTGAGAAGTTTTAAGTCTTTTTGAGTCATTATCATTTATCTCAGCATTAAGCAATAGGTCCATCTTAGGTTTGATAAAATATGGATTATTTTGCATCCATCCAGAACAGATAAAAGATTTGTTTTTACGAATCACCACTTTTTCATTAAAAGATACCACGTAGGAGTCTTTAAATAAAGAAGATACAGAAATTAAATTCCTTTTAAATTTAGAAACATAAAAACAATCTCGCAAAATTAAACTCCTATAATTATCAAAATAAAGATGGACATCTCCCACTGCTTCCGCTGAGACCAAGGATCCATCACCCATCCGAAGCGTTAAGTCT
Organism: Artocarpus heterophyllus; assembly: GCA_025403435.1. NCBI lineage: Eukaryota > Viridiplantae > Streptophyta > Magnoliopsida > Rosales > Moraceae > Artocarpus > Artocarpus heterophyllus. Next base: position 29,160,890 of record CM046349.1, read on the forward strand.
TCACGAAGTAGACTTCTCGTTTCTTTGAATCCCTGCAGAGAAACACAAACATGATTAGTTGCACCGGAATCTATGACCCAAATGTCACTGGATTCTTCAACCAAACAAGTTTCTAAATATAGAAGATCACACCTACCTCCCTTGGAAAGGAAGTCCTTGCAATGCTTCTTTATATGCCCGACCTTACCACAAAAGAAGCACTTAAGCTTCTTTGGGTTCTTCTTCTTCTTCTTCTTGCTCTTGGTAGCAATAGGAATAGAAGACTTCCCACTTTTGGCCCGTTGCTTCTTTCCATTCCCAGAGTTAGGATTGGAACCATAAGCAGCTACCATATTGGCCTCTCCACCAGCAGGAGACTCCCTGATCAGCAGTTCAAACTCTTGTAACTGTTTCATCAGTTCTATCAAGGTCATATCCCGTCTATTGCTTAGATTAAAAGTAGCTCTAAACGGAATAAATTCCTTAGACAGAGTCTCAAAGACCATAGTCATCTGAGTTTCAGCATCGATGTCGGCTCCATTGGTTTGAGCCTCAGCGAGGTAACCCATGACCAACATCATGTGGTCCTTTACAGATGTCCCCGGTCTCTGTCTACAGTTTAAGAGTTTTCGAAGCGCCCCTTGCCGCTTTGTTATGGCCTGGCCTCCAAACATGTCCTCAAGATTATCCAAGATCTGCTTCGCAGTCTCATAATCCTGATGTTGAGCCTGCAGCACGTTATTCATGCTAGCCATGACATAGCAGCGGGCCTGATCATTAGCATCTTTCCAGCGGTCGTACGCTTGGAATTGCTCATTACTTGAGTCTCCCGTAGGCTCGGGAGGACAAGGAGTTGTCAGAACATATTTCAGTTTCTCAAAGGAAAGGACGATGTCCAGGTTCCGTTTTCAATCATTATAGTTCTCACCGGTTAATTGGTTTTTGTCAGGTATCGATGATAAAGCGTTTTTAGACATTTTCAATCTACAATAAAGAGTCATATACCAAACATAAGCAAACATATATAATAATTTAGTAAGATAACACAATCATGTAAAATCATACAAATGTGTTTATGTGTCAAAACCTTGAAAATATCACAACCTTACAACGATAATTCCCAACTCAGAATTCAACAAGCTCCTAGGGGAGTCATGCCAAATTCAATCAGGAACACGGATCCCCTCCTGATTAATATATGCCATCCAGGACCCGTATGATCCAGCATATACTAATAATCGTTTCTTTGGCCATTAATTTTATTAACAGAGCTCCTAGGGGAGGTTAATAATAAAATTAACGTGAGTGTATAACCACCGTTTTAATATTTTATCCATGATTTATAATCACCACCTAGGGGTGTGCAACCATAAATCATACTAAAATACCTTATCATTTCAGAGATCCAATCTGGTACATGATAGAAATCCCTTCCTAGGGGTTGGGACCATCATGTTCTTCCTATGGACCAACGATGGAGGCCTTAGGTTCTCTCTTCGAAAACCTTCTCCCACTCAATCTTTTGAAGTCAAGGTTTTATTTTAAAATTATGCATGAACAATTTTAATATGAGCGGCACTCCCTATTCTATATGACATGTTATCAATATACATGGTAAATCATATTATAATGCAGACAAGCAAAGCAATCAAGCAAAGCTACAAGCATAATAATAATAATAACCGTAATATTATGGTTCCACCCTAGAGAATAGAAAAAACTAAGATTACAAGAGAATAATCGAGACATTTATCGATTCTTCATCCTTGAATCCTCAAGCTGTATCCTTCTTCATGTAATATCCATCTTCAAGTCCTCAATCCCGTATGAATCGAACACTTCATATTTCCGGTCATATCCAAATTTAATGTTTATCAGAATCGTCCCAAAAATAAAATTAAAACTACACCAAAAAATTGCACCTTTTCTGGACACCTGGCTGCTCTCGGTCGGCAGGCCGATCTGGATGATAGGCCGACCGATCATGGTGGTTCGGCCTGCCGAACATGAAGGTTCGGCCTGCCGGCAGAGCACCAAAATTTCTGCCCCACTGTCGGCCTGTCGGACCGTACGTCCGGCCTGCCGATCTGTGACCTTCGGCCTGCCGAACTGTGAGGTCCGGCATGCCGACCGAGCAGAAAACCCTCAATCCAGAAAATACAATTTTAATGCAATTCATCAATTTTATTTTCAACAATTCAAAAACATAAAATTAGAGACTCAGGAAATACCTGGAGGCGCCATCATCAATCTTTAAGTTCCGACTTCTCGTTCCGTCTTCTCCGAATAATTATTTTATTACAAAATTCTTACAAATTAAAAATTAAATAATAATTCCTAGACGGAGATGATAGTCCGCCATCTAATTTCATGAAAAACCTAGATACACATTCTAACCTCTAAGGAACCATAACCAGTATTAATTAATTAATAAATAATTAAACAACAATTTAATCAACCATAATTAATTAATAAACATTCACCATATAATCCATGACAACATATATATTATATAGAAACCTAGAGTGCCATCTCTCTATAAAATTTAATTCAAGCATTGGAGAGATTAAGATCACAAAATTTATGCATATAACATGATCACAAACTTGCAAATTTATGTAAAAACCTCGGCTCTGATACCAATTGTTGGAAACAAAGTGCGCAGCGGAATTTTAAAATTTTTTCATCAGAGTATTTTTCAAAACACAAGTTTGACATGTTATATGTATAAATTAAACAGATCTTACTAACCTCAGTGTGCCGAAGAACCTCCGCGACCTGTGTAGAGAAGTAACGTTCCAGAAGAGCCTCAACCAACTGGTCTTCTTTGCTATTCTCTATCCACAACCGGAGTGAGTGTGGGCTCACACGTACAGCACTTCCACCGGTGACTCTCCTTCCAACCAATAGAGAGAACCCAAAGCTAGTGTTCGTGATTTGTGAACAAAAGCTCTCAGGGAGTTTTCAGATGCTCACTAGAAGAGTATCACTCTTAATCTCTCAAATTGATCTTAGTAAATCATTAGACTCACTCCCTTTTTATACCTATTGGTCCTTGGGGTCAGTCCATATCAGATTAGGTCTCAAAAATCGAAACAGAATCAAGTTCGGATCAATATCTGATAAGATACGCGTGAAAAACGCGTAATCTTAACTGTCGCGGTCGGCATGCCGAACTGTGTGATAGGCAGGCCGAACTTTCTGATAGGCAGGCCGAACTGCCGAGAAAAAATCTCCGCGAATCTTTTATTTTCCACCCGAGATTCTAAAGGATAAAGTCTCAGTTTTGATTCAAATAGCCCAATAGAAAAGATATCTGATCAAAACAAACTTTATCAAGATAATCTCTAAGAAAATAAATCAATTCACAATAATTCTACAAGTTTATCTTGTTCTAATTGTCCAAAATTAAAACAACCGATAAACAGACAAGAATTATCCGAACGCCATAATTCAACAAGTTCATCTTGAACTAATTTCTTACATAATTAATTCAACCGATAAACAGACATGAATTATTTGATTCTTATAAATTTTAAACCAATCTGATAAATCCGACATAAGTCACCAATTATTGGAAAAGCATGCCGTGTCGTTATAGGATTTTGTGAGCTAGCAAAGGGGACCAAAATGGACCTATAAAGTTCAAGCTCATGATAATTATGAAACCCAATATCCCAGATATACATTTCACAATTATCAACTCCAACGCTACTCCACTAAAAGCTTGGAGCTGCACTCTCGAACTTTATAGAATTACGAAGCTCGTGTAGCTAAGTCTCCATGACATATCATAGTGTATCGCATCCCCATATGATCATCCATAACCGGCTTAAGGACAAGTTCTGTCTTACCTTCCCGATTATTTTTATCTTACGTTCCATTGTCTCACCATTAGAAAACTTACCATCCAAAGATAGTATACCATTCGGTTACACCTATGTATCCAAATGGTTGAGCGCTCCAGTTTTCCAATTACAGGACAACGCATATAAGAGGATATCATTACTCCTAAAGAGGAGCTATGGATTCCATATCTATGAATAACAAGTCTACGCTACCAAGAGTCATGCCTCCAACGTACCGGCATGCATGCCACTATAGAGATGTGGGAGTCACCCATTGGTACATCAAAAGACACAAGTCGAGACAACGGGCCCATTATTCATCTCAGGATTAAGATACAATACAAATGATTGTCTAAAGTGAATCGATTTGCCAAGACAGAATTATTAATCCAAATCAATTCACTTTATGTCCCGATCCAACACATCGTCACCTATGACAACGTGCCAATGTTTCTATTCACGGAGTCCAACTCCGATGGCCAAGACAAACCATCTCCCAAAAGGGATATAGACAACATAACAATCTTTACATGAATAAAGTGCCCAACTTTATTCCCTCGATTACGGATCATATATTTTAGACCATCACCTTAAGAGTCGTGTCTACCGCATAATCATCCCATCATATGCCCAACTCTTAAGGTTTAGACTGACAGTCTCAGACTACTGTTTGCTTATCATACATTCAACAAATATGAACGTAAAGAGGACAATATTTGGTATATAGAAATGAATAAATTCTTTATTGATAAAAATGTCTCCAAAAACGTATTACATTTTTACTCCTTAGAGCATACATGTCTAACAGTAGGGAATTTGGATGCTAATTCAAAACGAGGAGCAATTTAAAGAATGGAGGGTACGTGTTGATGGATCATTGTACATTCGGGAGCGCCTAGCAGTTCCAGCAATCGCAGAAGTGACAAAAGCTGTAATGGACGAAGCCCATAAGTCTCAATTCGCCATTCATCTAGGAAGCACGAAGATGTATCATGTTCTGAAGAGGCAATATTGGTGGTGAGATATGAAGAAAGACGTCCGAGAATACATAGCCAAGTGTACGACGAGTCTTTAGGTGAAAGCCAAGCATCAGAAGCCAACAGGTCAGCTTCAACCACTTCCTATTCCAAGGTGAAAATGGGAGCACATGACTATGGATTTTCTTGTAGGTTTGCCAAGGATGGAGCAAAGACATGATGCAATTTGGGTTGTGGTTGACAGTTTAACGAAATCGGTGCATTTCATCTCGTTCAGGTCAACATGTTTAAGAAAGGTTCTTGAAGAATTGTATCTGCAGAATATAGTGTGGTTGCATGGAGTTCCCTTATCCATCACATCGGATAGAGACACCAGGTTCAATGCCAAGTACTAGAGAAGCTTACAGGAGGTTTTAGGTACGGATTTGAACTTCAGCATGACATTTTATCCTTAGACCGATGGTCAATCTGAACGAGTTATTCAGATTCTCGAGGACATGTTACGTGCATATGCATTAGACTTCGGTGGGAACTGAAAGAAATGTTTGCATCTGGCAGAGTTTGCATACAACAACAGCTATCAAGCAAGCATTGGCATGGCACCGTTTGAAGCATTGTATGGACGACTGTGTCAATCATTGGTGTGTTGGGCAGAACCGAAAGATAGGATTATCCTTGGGCCAGATGAGATTCGCGATAGCAACAAAAAAGGTCGCTGTAATTCGAGACCGATTGAAGACAGCTCAAAGTTTACAGAAGAGTTATGCAGATAGAAGATGTCAACCCTTGAAGTTTGATGTGGTAGATTTTGTTCTCTTGAAGGTATCGCCTCGCAAAGGCATTACGCGATTCGGAGTAAGTGGTAAGCTTGCACTAAGATATGTTGGACCGTTCGAGATCACTCAGCGCATCGGTGTGGTCGCTTATTGGCTCGACCTTCCTCCTGAACTTTCTCATGTTCATAATATGTTTCACGTGTCAATGCTTTGGAAGTGTCCGCCTAAGCAGAACAAAATAGTCTCATTCTACGATGTACAAGTTCGGGAAGACACGACATACGAAGAAGTACTGATCCAGATTATTGATTGAAAAGTGATTAACTTGCGTCGTTGTGATATACCGTTAGTAAAGGTCGTGTGGCAGCATCACGGGGTTGATGAAGCTACTTGGGAATTAGAGTCGAACATGCGAGAGTTGTATCCACATCTGTTTTGTTTCTAAACCAATTTGTAAATTTCAAGGGCGAAATTTCTTTGAGGAGTGGAAAGTTGTAGCACCCTGGAATTAATTAAGTGATATTAGAATGTAAAATGGTAGATTTACGTGCATAATGGATGTTTTAAACTTAATTTGATCATTTTATGAAATTTCTAAATTAATGTTGTTTTTTATTATTTTAATGGTTTTAATTACGCTTAATTACTTTTAATTGTTATTTTGAATTTTGAAAACAAAACAATTTGTCAAATGTCAAATATATCTCGTTTTACAAAAAAAAATGGGCGGCACATGGTTTTTGTATAGTGAAACTGCCCACTTTTCCCTCTATTTATATCTCTCTCTCCCTCTCTTCTCTCACTCCCTCTCTCTCTCGCTCACCTCTCTCCTTCTCACTTTGCCTCTCTCTTTCTCTCTCATTTTCCTCTCAAAACTTTTGAATTAAATCAAGCCCCAAGTGTCGGTTTAGTGCATTGGAGGCTCGGGAACGTGATTAAGCAACCAAAAATGCGATTTAAAGCTTCGATTCGACGTTAATTTTCAAATTTTAAAACTTTTCTAAACTTTTCAATTTTCTTGATATTTTGAAATCTAAGTTTATTTAAGATTAGAAAACCTTTGGTCTAAGTTAAAGAAACATAAAACAACTATAATCTAAGCTTAGTTTAGCTAGAAACGGATTTGAATCAAGTTTTTTCTATTTTTCCCTATTTTTCTCTATTTTTAGATTTATTCAAAATTTTATGTAAATCTTGTTTAAATGAGTTAAAAAAAAGTGTTCTATTATGTTTTTCTATCATCTATGATTGTTTTTCATGCTTGAGAACTGAGAAAAATAGGTTGAAAAAAGGATTTGGTCTTAGGGAGGCCAAAAACCCATGCCTAAAAAATTCTGGAATTTTCTAATTCGGTTGGCCGGATTCATACGTCTGGCAGGCTGAACCTAAAAAAGTTTAGCCAACCGAACTTGGTTTTTCGACAGGCCGAATTATACGGTTCGACATGCTGAACCAGGGTGACTGGTAGGCCGACCATGCATGGTGGAATTTTGTGATTTTTCATCAGTTTTTACTGTTTTGAACCCTGATTGAATTTCTAACTTTATAAAATGGTTTAATAATTACAAATGACACATTAGGACACCATGAGATAGCTTAGTAACGTAGAATATCATTAGCTAGAAACTACTAGACATGGTTTATAAATATTTAGGGTTGTTCGTGGATCCGCGGAGCTAACGTATAGCGGACCGAGAATTACGGTGTGGGGCACCGGCACAAGTATTGAGGCAGGATTTCTACCCTTTTCTTTTGGTAACCCAATATCAAATGATTTTGGCCTTAAAAGGGTTTTTATTAAAATGTTTTCAACTGTTGATTGAGAAAGAAATTTTTATTGGTTACTTTTATAAACCGTGGATTGAGTTGAAATTCATAATGAACCCCATAATGAATGTAAATGAAAATACTTGGTAAATGGGTTTTAAATAATATTAGAAATGAATATAAGGGCATGATGCCATATCAGAGATCGGGTCGTGTAGCGTGCGAACTTGAGAGCAGGTCTCGAAACCCAACTGGGCCACTACGGTGGTGTTATACATATGGTTTGCCGGGGAAAAGAAAAGGGTATTCTTTCTGGTCAACTCGTAAACGATTTGGTAAGAACAATTTTTATTAAATTTTGTTTATGTATTTAAGTCTATTTTTTAAATGCAGTTTTTTTTTTAAATTAAATGTTTTTAAAAATATAGTCATATTGAGCCTTTTGCTCATGATTTATTTATTTTTGAAACCTTCCCCCCATACAGGTAGATATCAACTTAGGATCGGGAAGAGACCACAGGCAGAACACAGGAACAATAGAAGAACCCAATAGGTTATTTAAATTATAAAATCAAAGCATGTAATATTCTAACTCTTTTTCTATTTACTTGGACTGTGGTTGTGATATAATATTGTCGATACTATATGTATGCATAAGATCTGGGTCAATGGGACCTATTCCTTTTTCTTTTTATCTCTTCATTACTTTCTTATTGTTTACTACGATATTCTTAATTGTTTAATTATTATAAATGCTTGTTTCATAAAGGGTTTAAAATTTTCACGTTTTCATAATTAATTTAAATACTTAAACTCATGTTCTAACTGAATTTTAACCTAATTAACTTAATCAACCCGTCACGTCACCTCCCGTACTTCAGGGCGTGACACACAGGGAACAAGATGGCGGCAAAATTTGATATAGAAAAGTTCAACAGAAGTAATTTCACATTGTGGAAAATAAAGATGCAAGAAATTTTGCAAAATAATAAATTTTATGGGAGCTATGATGGTAGGTTGTAGGAAATCATAGATGATGGCAAGTGGAATGATATAGACAGCAATGCTATTGCCAATTTAGTCTTAGCATTGGCAGACAGAATACTATTAAGTATCGCAGAGAAAAAGACAATGTAAGAAATTTAGGATACTCTGGCGAAGTTGTACGAGATCAAGTTATTCCACAACAAGATCTTCCTAAATAGAAGATTGTATACTCTTCGAATGGCAGATTCAACATTGGTTACCGATCATATCAACACTCTAAATACCCTATTTTCTTAACTCACATCATTTAGGCATGTAATAAGAGATGATGAATGTGTAGAAATTCTACTTCAAAGTTTACTAGACTCGTACAATCAACTCATCGTCAACTTAACCAATAACATCCTCATGGAGTATTGTCTTCGATTATGTTGCAGCTGCGGTTCTAGAAGAAGAAAGTTAGCGCAAGAATAAGGAAAAAAGTTTGGCAAGCTCATAGCAGGCAGAGGCTTTGACAATGTTGAAAGGGAGATCAATAGTATGTGGCCCCAACAGGAGCCAAAGTCATGGTAGATCAAAATCTAGAAGTAAGAAGAACATCAAGTGCTACAACTATGGCAAGAAAGGGCACGTGAAATAAGATTGTTGGAGTAAGAAGAGTAGCAAAAACAATTCCCAAGGGTGTACGAGTACCTTGAATAATGGTGACATTTTATGCAGTGAGGCAATAACAATTGCTGAAGGCAGACAGAAGCTCACTGATGCATGGATCATGGATTCAAGAGCAACATGGCTTATGACTTCTTGTAGAGAATGGTTTCACCAATATGAGCTAATCTCAGGAGGGTCTTTATTCGTGGGAAATGATTATGCCTTAGAGATTGCTAGAATTGGCACTATTAAAATAAAGATGCATGATGGTACTACTCGTATTACACAAGGGGTACGACATGTGAGGGGTCTAAAGATGAGTCTATTGTCTTTGGAACAATTAGATGATGCTGGATAACAGACTTGTATCGAGAACGGAATCATAAAGATTGTCAGAGGTGCGCTTGTGGTCATGAGGGCAAAAAAGTGGCTGCTAATTTGTACAAGCTTATGGGAGAGACATATCGGGAGGGAGAGTCACTTGTTACATCGACTAGTTCGGGAGAAGAAGTGACGATGATATGGCATTGTAAACTTGGCCATATGTTGGAACGAGGCTTGAAGATTCTCTTTGAATAAAGACTACTGCTTGGGCTCAAATTGGTAAAACTAATATTTTGTGAGCATTGTGTTATAAGCAAGTAACACAAATTGAAGTTCAGCATATCAACAGCTAAGTGCAAAGGAATCTTAGACTTGATCTACTTAGATGTTTGGAAAACATTGGTTTTATCCCTAGGAGGGGCAACATACTTTGTATCTTTCATTGATGATTATTCCAGGAGATGTCGGGTGTATCCAATCAAAAGGAAAGTCGATGCATTTCTAGTCTTCAAAGTATTCAAAGCATGGGTAGAACTTGAATCTAAAAAGAAGACCAAGTGTTTGAAAATTGACAAAGGAGGAGAATATATTGGTGATGATTTTGATGCATTCTATAAAAAAAAATGGCATTAAAAGGCAATTCCTGGCGGTATACACTCCTCAACAAAATGGAGTGGCTGTGTAAATGAAAAGAACCTTGTTAGATAAGATGAGGGCTATGTTGATGACTGCAAGACTAGAAACTCATTTTGGGCAGAAGCAGTTAGTATCGCTTGTTAGGTAATCAATTAGTCACCATCAACTACGATTGATCTAAAGACGTCAGTGGAGATATGGACTGGTGAGCTAGCTGATCGCTATCGTTTGCATACATTTACAAGTTTGTGCATGCAATGTATAATAACCACGAAAGATCAAAGTTAGACCCAAAATCTAGGAAATGTATCTTTTTGGGGTATACTGATGGAATCTAGGGGCATTGCTTGTGGGAACCACTACCTACAAAGTTGTCATCAGTGGAGATGTTATATTTTCAAGGGATAAGTTGCAAGAAAAAAAGGAGATGATAGCACTTCAAGAGAATCCAAAGACTACTATAGTTTAGGTGGAAGAAAAGATAAAAGAAAATCAAATTTCTTTTGAGATAACACTGGCGCACGAAGTTCAAGAAACAACTGAGGTTGAGATTTTTGATATTCGTCAATCATCTCGTGTGAGAAGACCATTGGCTTGGCACTTAGATTATGTCATTGAGAGTAGCGTTGCATATTGTTTGTTCACAGAAGAACGAGAGCTGTCAAATTTCCATAAGGCTATCAAAATGCCTGATGTATTCCTGTGGATGGCAGCAATGCAAGAAGAGTTAGAAGCCTTAGACAAGAACAAGACATTGGATCTTGTTCTGTTACCATAAAGAAAGAAGGCTATTGAAAACAAAGGAGTCTATAAGATCAAACATGATGGCAATAATCAAGTGGAGCAATATCGTGCACGATTGGTGGTGAAATGATATGCTTAGAAAGAAGATATTGACTTCAATGAGATTTTTCTCTTATGGTTCGACTCATGACAAACAGAGTAGTCTTGGCGATGTGTGCTATGTTTGACCTACATCTAAAGTAGCTAGATGTGAAAACTGCTTTTCTTCATGGTGATCTTGAAAAAGAGATTTATATGCTCTAACCAGAAGGCTTTGCATAAGAAGGCAAAGAGAACTTGGTTTGCAGGTTGAACAAATTTCTCTATGATCTCAAATAGGCGCCAAGGTGTTGGTATAAGAGATTTGAATCCTATATCATGAGCCTTGGATATAACAGACTCAATGCAAACCCTTGAGCATATTTTAAAAAGTTTGATGATGAAGAATTCATCATTTTGCTGTTATATGTGGATGACATGTTGGTAATAGGCCACAACAAAGATCAAGTCTAAGAATTGAAGGCACAATTGTCTAAGGAATTTGATATGAAGGACTTCGGACCAACAAACAAGAATCTAGGGATGCAAATTCACGAAGACATAAATAATAGGAAGACTTGGCTATCTTAGAAAAATTATATAAGGAAAATCTTGCAGCGCTTTAACATGCAAGATTGCAAGCCAATTTCTACCCCTCTTCCGATTAATTTCAAGTTATCCTCCGAGGTGTGTCCTAGTAATGAAGCTGAGAAGAATGAAATGTCTTAGTACCCTATGCATCAGTAGTGGGGAGCCTAATATATACTATGATTTGTACAAAATCAGACATTGCACAAGCAGTGAGATCAGTCAGTCAGTTCATGGCGAATCCTAGTAAAGAGCATTGAAATAATATCAAGAGGATCTTGAGATACATCAAGGGTAACTCAGATGCTACATTATATTATGGATAATTAGATTTTATTATTAGGGAATATGTAGGTTCAAACTTTGTAGGTGATTTAGATAGAAAAAAACCCACTACAGATTATGTGTTCACGCTTGCAGGAGGTGCTATAAGTTGGGTTTCAAAACTGCAAACTATTGTGGTGTTATCTGCAATAGAAGTAGAATATATGGCCACTACACAGGCTTGCAAGGAAGCAATATGGATTCAAAGGTTATTGGAGGAGCTCAGGCACAGACAAGAGAAGGTTACTTTGTTTTGTGACAGTTAGACCGCTTTGCACATTGCAAGGAATCTAGCCTTTCATTCCAGTACAAATCACATAGGTGTTTAGTATCACTGTGTGAGAGAAGTAGTGGAGGACATAAGTGTGAATATGCAGAAAATCTATACTAAGGACAACCTAGTAGAGGTTTTAATTAAGCCAATCAACACTGATAATTTTGTATGGTGTAGATCCTCATATGGCCTAGCAAAGACGTAAGCAACATGGTAGTGGCAAGATAGAAAGGATGGTGTAGAGACATGATTAATTCTCAATCAAATCTCTAAGTGGAGAACGTGAAGTTAGGTGCCCCATTTGTTGAAGTCTTCTTTATTGAAAATATAATGGTAGTTGTTGAAAGAAAAAAATAGAATGGTAGATAGAAAATATCATAGATGGAAATGTGGTAGATGAATATGGCAGATGGATAGGTAGTTGGAGGAGAAGTTTGCCTATAAATAGAACTCCCTCCTCCCTCATTTGGCATCCCATTCTCATTTATCTCATTCTTTTATTCTCTCTAATCATAAGAGTTTTCTTTCTTTGAGTGATAAGTGTGAGGTGTTTCTCCTATTTCTTAGAAAGAAAGGTTTTCATTGTTCTCCCCTAGTGATCTAGAGAAAATGTTATTTTTCTTATATTTTGATAGTGAAATCCTTCTATACTTGCCCTGTAAACATAACTAAATTTAGGTGAACCACGTTAAATATTTGTATAAATTTTATTTTTATTTTATTCATTTCTGGTCTCTACCGACTCAACAATTTTTTCTTTTGTCCAAATTATTAAGTTCAATGGAGTGTATACCCATGTCATGAAAAAAATTTACTTTAGCATCATCAGCTGATGCAGAAGGAAGCTTGAAATTCCAGTAGTTGTTATTTGCTTCAAGTTTTTCTTTTTATTGATTAAAGCTTCAAATTGTTTACTGTAGATATATGGAAGTACTGATATTTAAACTTTTCCCCAGATACGTATATACAAAAATGTTAATTTGAAAAAATAAAAATAAAAAGTTTGAAATTACTTCAATGTGCAAAAGGCCAAAATGGCAAACCACAAATTGAAGCTCTGCAATGTGCACTGGAACCAGGAGGTCCAGGACCAACGATGGTTGAGTTTGCTCTTTCCAGTCTTCAAATGGGGATATCTATTTTATTCCCCAGGTACATTTCCTCTGGCCCGCCTCTCTAATCGAATTATGCAAAGACGTGTATTTTCTTTACAATTTCAGCTTTCAATGGCATGTGGCTATGTTTATGATTTTATTTGTACAATTTAAGCCTTTGTTGTCGTGAGATTTAGTCTTAACGGCGCATACCCAGACACTATTGATAGTGCACTTGGAGTGCACGCTATCGTTAGATGTTCCCAACTTAAAAAATTAGAAAAAGAAAAGGGACAGTTCAAAAAATTGAAAAAGTAAGGGGACAGTTTTAATACGTAACGTATTGTTTGATATTTGATTGAGACAACTTTTCTTTCATTGTGTTTGTAATGAAAAAATGAATAAGTTAAGATCTATATTGTATATATATTTTTTAATATTATGGGCATTAAAATTTTATTAAATTTGCTAATAAATCAAAAACTTTATCTACTTTCTTTCCAAACACAAATTTTAATTTTATTTCCTATTCAGATTAACACTTTTAACTACACATTCAAACATCAATTTAGATAGCCATTCAAAATACATAACTCAAATCAAAATATTCTAAATCAACACAATTCAAATTTATTTACTAAACAAGCCCTCAATGTTTTGGCTTGTAAATATATTATTTTTTAATCTTTTATTTATATATGAGTATCTTTTTGTCGACTATAAAGGATTTGTTAAAGGGTCATGTGTGTGTTTAAGTGTATCTTTTTTTGAAAAGATATTAGGTGTGCCTTTTTGGGTGCTTTTGTTGGGAAACTTGGTCAAGTACATTGCCAAGATACTAACTCATATTGTTGTAAACATTACATTAAATCTAATTAATCTATATCTCCGGAAGATCCAAAACCATATCTCTGTCATAGCTTTCATTATAAAAGCCTCAAACAACTAGCCATTTAAGCAATTCTTATTTCCACAAGTTGTAGAGTCCTCTAAGCCAAAGTATCTCTCTTTCCAACCACTCAGAGTTGTAAAACAATTAATTATTGATAGAAGAATATATAACTACTCACAATGTTGCGCTTGGACAATTTGAGAGCTAATGAGGACCCTAGCCCTTCTTTATAATACTCACTTGGACAATTTGAGAGCAAATGAGGACCCTAGCCCTTCTCCATAAATACTTGTTGGCGGAGGCCGAGTCTAATTAGGAGACTTAATTTTCTCCCAATTTTATCTCATAAAATGCGGCCACTTAAGGGAATTTCTCTCTTAAAAATTCCACCGTCTCAGGATGTTTCCTATCAATTGACGATTTATATTTGATTTATTTTTTTTTAGAATTAATTAATTGATTTTTCACGTAAATACCAAAGCGTAAAACGCCCCCCAACCTATGCAGGCCCGCCCAACGCCCAGGATTCTCGTGTATTTAACTTTTCTGATAATAGAAAAAAAGTCAAAGTTACATCACAACAATCTCTTATATGAATGCTTTATAAATCACCCGAATACTCATTTTTAAGTTGCTTAAAAGTTATATACTCGTTTTTGATGTGACAGCCTCATAAGCTTCATCCGCATCACTGCTTAGTCTCGACCAAAAGGGCAACAAATGAAAATAAGCAATCGGTAAGAGACATAGCAAACCATCATCTCATTAGATGAGACTATATTCTCCGTAGCTTTTCACTCCCTTTAAAAGGACGTATCCAAACAAACATGGATGTACAGTTAATGTACACATATAATAAAAACTGGATAAAATCTAAAACATCGTTCTCACTGTGCATCACCAGAGCTGTTGCAGTGTACGGGAAGGCAGAGATGAAAAGCAACAAAGGCTTCTTAAGAACAACAAGATGCGCTTGCGACCCTCTCTGCAGGTCTATCCATGAGGACCATTCCTGCTGGGTTCTGCGCTGGCTGCACTCGCGGCAATCTCTTTGCTGGGCACAAAATTCAAAGACAATGAAAGCCTTAATCATGTTCATAACAAATAACGGTAAACTGGCGGAATTCTTACTACATATTCCTTTGCTTACCAATCTCATAGAAAATGTCATTCACGTTGGTTGCAGTTTTTGCAGAGGTTTCCATGAAGAAAAGACCGTTCTCCTGAGCATAAGCTTGAGCTTCCTGAAAAACAGCAGCAATCAAATGAAAAACACTTAATAAATTACAAGCGAGTATGTAACAAGAAGTTGCAGTCAGTAGGATAAAAGAGTTTCACTTGGTTGACACTGGAGGCCCCACGAGTAGATACTGTCTACGCATGGTTTATCTCATTTCCTACTACATCTTCAATAAAGCAGAGACTCATAATCACTTGCCCCATTAGCTTCGACATAAACACCATGCTTAGAAAGCTTACCCGAATGACCAATTGTGTAATCTCTGCAGGGCCCAGATTGCATCTAGCTAACGAATTTTTTCTTAAAATAATGCACTACATTCAAATGATAACTTTGGAGCTGGTCCTCATTTTAAAAGAGAAAAAATAACGAAAAACAAAAGATACCATCATTGCACCGGGTAAGTTTTGTAATAAGTTGGTTTAGCTTTATGTTTCCCAACTGACCTAAAAGTGTTCGACCAATCAAAGAGTTAGCCAGCTAGCACATGAGCATGAAGCAAATACGGTATTTGGAAAATAAAAATCGTGCCTGAAATCTTTACCAAAAGTTTAACCAACGTGACTTTGAACACATGATAAATTTTTTTTTTTTTAGTTGGGCAATTAGAAAAAAAGGATTTTTAAAATACAAGATATCTTTAAAAAAAAAAAAAAAAAACAGTACAAAAGCATCTGTTGAACCAAAAAGGTTGAAGTATCGTGTCAAAACACTTAAAACAATACATATAAAGATTTTTTTTTAAATGGACATATTTAAGAAAATAATATAATTTTCTCACTTCCAATAACTGGTTGACCTCGCAGTCATGTGCATGTATTAATGATAGCAAGTCAATGGATATGTTGCACCTTCGTACTTGCAGCCACGAGTGGATGCTGCTTTAGCAACTCACTAATGCCTACTTCTTTCTTTCTTCAAATAGATACATGTAATTCTACCATATCTACACGTTCCTATCGCTTAAAGATTATATTGTCTGCTATTTATTTTGTACATCAAATATGTAGTCAACAGATCTCTCCACCATTTTACCCTTAAATAAATAAAAATGTCTCCAAAGTTAGTTTTAAACAATGATTCCTCCCATCTTTCTGCTTTGTTCATAGAAGTCCAGACCAAGCAAAATCATGCAGACATCTAAATCATGCACGCATCTAAGCATGATGTCAACTACGTAAGTTACATTACCAGCGATCATCTCTTCAGCAGTTATCACACAATTTTCTCAAATCTTGTGAAATATAATACATCTTTTCTTGCAACTGTTTTCTGTTTTTCTTCTTTTTCTTTTTGGGGTAATTCAGGGGATTCAGGCTAATTGCAGCCGTTTAAGAAGAAACCTCAATGCGCTGAGATATGTACAAAAATAAGAAGTTCAAACAGTAAGGTAACCCAAAAAGAAATTTATAAAACTTGCCTCTGTTGCCACCTTCCTTGCCTCTAGCAGATCTGCCTTATTCCCAGCAAGTGCCATAACCATATTTGGATTGCCTTGTGGTACAAAGATAATGAAAATTAAAATATTTACCAAAATCTTCGTCAGACATATGAAGTTCGAAAACTCCACTTCAATTTAATACAGGCTATTCTGCTTTTTAGTGACACACACACACATGCACACGCACAGTCTTATTGCCAACAATTACTACCTGACTAACAACAAATAAAAGTTACACAAAGCAAAAATTGAATGAACAGGAAGACATAGATAGAAATAACAGAAATTAAAAAAGAAAATACCTTGTGATTGAAGTTCTTGAACCCATTTTTTGGCCCGCTCAAATGATGCCTACAATATAACAGAGACTTATATCATATATGCTATATTTTACATCCAAACACACAACACTTTGACAAAAAACTAAACTAAACCTTCATCTATAGTAAGTAAATTCCAAACATCTGCAGACTACCTCTATTCCACAAGCCCTAAACATTTATTACATCTAGATGAATTATCCTGATTCCGCAGATAAAGTTCATGGAAATGTGCGTCTAGAACAAAATTTTCCTTCCAACAGCTTTCAATTCATCAAAAATTATCAAATAAACGGCCAGAAGGTTTGCTTCTAGTTTCTAAATTCAATAAACCGGGCACACCATCTTAAGATTTACTCACTTGGTTTGTCAAATCATACACAATTATTGCAGCAGCAGCTCCTCTGTAGTACATGGGAGCCAAACTATGATACCTCTCTTGACCTGCTGTATCCCAAATCTCGAATTTCACAGTTGCATCATTCACAGCCAATGTTTGCGAGAAGAACGCAGCCCCTATTGTGGATTCCTAGAGACACGATAGGGATGAAGTCAAGCTCTATGGATAAAAAAAAAAAAAAAGAAGTTCTTGTCTCGTAATTTAAAGAATAACAACAACAACAACTATCTGCTATATTAGGCCAACCTGAAACTCAATAAATTGTCCTTTTACAAAGCGCAAAACTAGACTGGACTTTCCGGCTCCAACATCTCCCAAAAGCACCTGAAACAAAACCAATTCTCAATCCGATAATCAACTAAAAAGCGACTGATAGGATTGATAAAATAATTTGAAAGTTATGCTTAATCATTCACACCCACATCTCATTTTAAGAAATATGAATAAAATACCCAATCAAAGCATAGGCATCTCACAAGAAAAGAAAATATTGCAAAACCCAAGTAAAAGGTGACGATCATGAGAATAAAAAAAAGCCCACACAGCAATCATATAATGTTCGAGACCCCAAAATTACAACTGCAAATTGACATCCGAACATGAATCGGGATTCTCTATAAAAATTATTTACAATCTAAAAGATGATTCAAGCCAAATCTCGAAAAGGGTAATCAGATCATGTGCAATTAATCCAAAACGACATCAAAATTCATATAAGTTTATTGCTGTCAATCAAGACAGAGATTTGCACAACAAAATACAAACAGACCGATCAGAATTGCGAAAATTGAATTAAATCTAAGGCGGAAAACTAAGCTCGAAAAATTGGTTTTGAGATTTACCAGTTTGGCATTGATGTTCTTGTTTCCGCTGGTGGCCATGGGAGTACGCAATTCAAAGATGAGAAATTTCTGAAGAATTTAGATACAAGTAGTCGGACAATCACGAGCGGTTGACCGAAGCAATAGCAAAAACCCCAAAGAAGGATCCAAACCAAGGTTCTCACTTTATCTCTCTTTACGAAGACCCAAAGTTAGAGGAAGGCGAATTAAAGTATTTTTTTTTAGAAATTCAATTTTATGTTTTCTTTTTTTTTGGTTGGCGATACAGGTATATTACGTAACGTGCTCCACGCGGCAATTGTTCTGCCAATAGTTTTTTTTTTTTTTTATTATGACTATTAATTATTATTTTTTGACGTTCATTTCCACCTACTTTTCTAGAGAGCATCAAATGGTCGTAGCGACACCGACACGGTTGGTTTTAGAAGACTGGTTGCCGTTCTGTCGTTGTCGTTCAAAATGGTTCCTCCTTGATCTGTTTTTCCTTGTATTTTTAGCATAAAATGCTTTTTTTAAAATTTTTTGAGTTAAATTAATCAAAAGGTGCTTGAATTTTTTTTCTCAATCTAAATTAGTTCATGTATTTAAAAGTGTTTTAACTTAATCTTTGAATTTTTTGCCCTTATCTCAAATGTTAGTTATATTTTGTTAAACTTTAGATGAAAAAAGTTGGGTAATCTTATAATTTTATTTTAAAAGAATGGACACTCTTGTAATTTGTGTAAAAAACTAAAACTTCAATTTGAATCTTCTAGGCTTTATTACCCTAAAAAGTACAGCAATCCAGGAAACAAAGAAGAAAATAGAAAAAAAAAATTGTGAAAACGCATAAGCTTGAATCTAATGAGCCATGAGGAAGAACAATTCTGAAGCAAACTCTGTTTTAAGTAAGCGAGTGATTTTATTTTATTTTTTCTTTCTAAATTTGTACCTTATAGAAGATCTAGGATGGTTCTTTCTCTCTGATTCTCTCTCTATCTGATCATGGTTAAAAAGTTTTCTTTGGTAACTGATGATAAAGCATTAGGCTTTTGTTTCATTGTGATAAAGTGTATAGTTGGACTTTTATCCATTTGTGAATTCAATATATTTATTTTTAATTCAAAGGAAATATTTGTGTGTCCTTTTATTGTTGTTGCTATAGGGATTTGCTATTCTTTTTTTTCCCGTCAAGTTGTACACTTGCATTTATTGTCTATAGCTTTGAGACACATTTTTGGGCCCATTTGGCATAGCTTTTGTTTTGTACTTTTAGTTAGTAGAAGAAAAGAAGTAAAAAAATATAACTTTTTAATAAATATTTGAAGTCATATTTTTAAAAAGTTTAAATGGGTGAAAATAGTAAAAATGTTATATTTAAGTTTATAATGTATTATTAACACTCGTATATAAGTTTTAAAGTTTACTTTTTTGAAAGGGTACATTTTGTGGCTTTGACTGAAAACATTTTTAAAGAGCAAAAACACTTTTAACATATTATTTAAACACTTCCAAAAGTAGCTTTTGCACTTAGGAAGCCAAAAGCATATTTAGGAAGCCCTCCTAAATAGGCACTTTATGTCGTTTAAGGACTTTTGTTCTCTCCTTATGTATGCTTTTTTATTGTTTATTGTTTTTTGCATCTTTTATCTTTTATTGTTTTTGTATTGAATGGAGTTTTGTGCTGTCCTTTTTTTGGATAGATCTGATCAGGGACTAGTTTTTTAAGCTTTTTGTTTTTAAGGAAAAAAAACTTGATTATGGACATGTTTTTAACATGAAATATGATTATAGCCAAGCTTTCTAGTCTTCTTTGTTTTGGAAGAAAACTTGATAATGGACAATGACCACGTAAAAATGTACATTTCTTAAGTCTAAAATCATTAGTTTAGCATTTCTATTTGTCATAAAAACCTTAACTATAATATTTTCATGTTAAATAGTATTTTTACGTCTTGGTGTGAAAATATGTTTAATTATGTGTTTTTCATGTGTTTTTATGTTTAAGAATATTTTAAGCAATTTTTGAAAGTATTTTTGTGTGTTAAATAATTAATTTGTGTGAAATAAATTAAAAATATATAATTAACAAGTTTATTTTTGGCTGTGTTTTTTTTTTAATTTTTTTTGTGCTAATTTAGCATTTATAAATATTTATTTAATTTTAGTAATTTTAGTTTTGTACAATAATTAATTTTTGGGGTTTATTTGCTAGGATATTTGGAATCTAAGGCAAAAATAGATGAAAATGGTGCAAAGAAACTTCAAACCTAGGGTCAAAATATAATTTTCAAAACCAACGCCTTATAGCCTCAGATTTGAAGCTAAAACGATTGCATCCGTCTAGTGGGCTACATGTCAACATGTCACTGCGACCGTTAGTGTCACATCAGCGGTGGGCCTGTGTGCCGGCTACACCTTAGAATTGTGTCTTTTCCTCCGTGGGAATGCTCACGTGAAGCTCTCTTCTAGGCCATTGATTCAGGGTACTTTGACCAAATCCAATGGTTCCCAACGCGTCTAAAGCCTTCTATTTCTAGCCTTATGATCACTTAAAATATGCGGAATAAATGTCCTAAATCACAGCAATTTCATCTGTTGAGGGTAAGCTCGGCGCCACCACCGAGGACCTTAACTTTGGTGGTCGGCTATTAAGCTCGGCAGACCCCCAAGAAGCTTGCTATCGGCCCCCGACGTTTTATACTTCTTCTCGAGGTACCTCTCAGGCATCGAAGGCCGCGCCCCAAGAAGGCTGCCACCTCGGGATATACGGTAGCTCGGGTCGGACCAACATTACTCATAAATAGGCTACTACTCGTCATTATAGGCTAACACAAGGTAGATACATTGCCGTCCAATAGAGTCCAATCCATTGGGCGATGGGCGCGACACTTGTTACCTACTGCCTGACACACCTTGATGTGACAACCGGGTGGTGGACAAAACCCACCTTACACCCGATCTAAGTGGTGGCCTATAAATAGGATGCATTTATGGTATTTTAGAGAGAGACTTCTTCTACACACCTAACTAGCTGCCGACCTCTGCCGAGCAATACTTGCCTTGAGCATCGGAGAGCCCTTGTCTATTGACTAACCCCTCTATCTTTTCCGAAACATCCCTGCTCTTGTAGGTGTGCACTTCTGGGCAGAGGCGAGCCCAAGGAGAGGTCAGACCGTGCGCAGCCATACGTGGGTGTTGATCCGATGCCGGACAACGATAAGCATCAACATCATCTATCTTGTTTGCTGTATCACATCAGACAATGTTCAATAATTTAGATTCTAAGGAGCTTATTTTTTTTTAGGAAAAGAAGAGAAAAGAAAAGTAATAAAAGAAGAAACCAAATTGGCATTTTTCTTCTTCAAGAATTGTTGTAAGGCCTAGATGTCTGTCATTAAAAAGACTGCCCAACAAATGGTATTGCGCCACATAGCATCTAGACAAATTAATGAAAAAAATTGCTCCGAATCTTTACTTGCTTTGAAGACTTTGCAGTTTAGCATTTGTCTTATAATTCTCTCCTGTTTTGCCTCCATCAACCAGAGTCATCATTTTGCATACAACATGCATGCATTTTTGTGTCTATAAATAAAAGGAATTTGCCTCAATTGTGACTCGTCTAGAAATATGTTATAATGCTAGGTTTGTAAACTTAGTTTTAGGCATAATTTTGTGACCTCTTCTTTTCTCTTTTTGTGCTAAGTTTTGTACCATTCAAATAGTTTTAAGTCATGTTCTATCTATAAAAGATTGCTACTGTTGTTGTAACAATATGTTTATAAGTTCCTTTTTGATGCAATAAGGGGTGAAACTCTAGATGTTTTAATTTGTTAGTTTTAGTTTTTCTAATTTTCTAAGCTGTATAATACCAACATCATTTTCTTAAAAAAAAAAAAACTATGTATTTAGAGTTAGTTTAGGTTGTTTTCTTGTAAAATTGGAGAGTTTGATTTATCGTAGACATAGACTAGTATGGGTAATATTTAGTAATTCTTGATTAGTTGTCGACAGAGAATAACTCGGTAAATGTTAAGGACCCTTCTTAAGGCAAATTTCCTAATTAATTATAAGTTCATATCAATTTGTTAAAACTAAATTTTTGTTGTATTATAGACATGAACTAACACTGTTAATACTTAGGATAACTTTGATTAGTCGTAGACAGAGGATGACATATTATATTCTTAAACTGTTTTAGGAAATGTTTTTAGAAAAATTAAATTAAACTCTGAGTTAAAAACCATAGTGGATTTTTGAACCTTAGCATTTTAATAAATCTGTTTTCTTTAAAATTAAACCGCATTTCTTGTTGTTAAAATTCCAAATCATAAAAATGGAAAAAAATTGGAAAAACTTGTAAAAATTATAAAAAATATGTAAATAATTAATTTTAATTTTTAACTCAGTAAATAATTAACTTGCACATTGGATAAATAATAAACTTAATATATTTGGACTAAGACTCTTCCCTTGGGACTTGATCTCGGACTCACCGTGACTTTATTACTTGTGATAATCTTATACTTAAGGTTATATCGTACTCACTTTTCAAGGATAGAATAAGTTTTTAGCGTTGTTATTGAGGAAAGCATAAGAACAATAGATTATAATACATTATGTATATATCCATATTATAGTATATATATTTATCTTTAATTTTTGCTTTTATTTTTCTTGTTACGAGGTACTTTAATTTCTAACTTTCTACCTTATCTAATCTAACTTCCAACATTTTTTTTGTTGCACTTACTAACTCTAACTTTATTTTATTTTAATGTGACAGTTGTACCACCCTAATTTGTTTAATATTATTGTTTTAAATTTTTTTTTTTGTTTTGCAGGGAGCTTAATGTTTCAAGTCAAGCTAAAAAAATTGTGCTTTTCATGTGTCTTAGATTTTCTTTTTCTTTTTGTGCATTGTACTGTTTGTTTTGCGTGCGTGTTTAGTCTGGTACGTCTAAATCTTATCATTTAATTAGAAAAAGTTTAAAACCACAAGTTCCATATTCACATTCACACACAATGGCTGATGATGAAAGTGTTAATAATGAAAACATGACTAATCAGCAAATCTTTCAATAGGTTTGATCCATATGTGATTACTTACAACCACCTAGTAACACAACTCTATTGTGTTTTGTTTTTCCTCTTAGAACTCATAATTTTCTATTCAAACCAATTATGCTCCCTTTACTTCCTACTTTTCATGGCTTAGAATCTAAGTGTCCTTACTTGCATCTTAGACAATTTGAAGATGTTTGTACTATTTTCACTGACCAAATGTTCAAATGAAGTAGTTAGGCTTAAGCTTTTTCCTTTTTCTTCAAAAGATAAGACTAAAACTTGGCTTAATTGTCTAAAACAGAGGTCAATTTGCACATGATAGGAAATGCAAGCTGAGTTTTTGAAAAAACAATTCTTTCCAACTCTTTAAACTAATGATTTGAAAAAAAAATTCAATTTTTTCCCCAAAATTTAAATTAAGTTTTCTTTCAATGTTGGGAACATTTTAAGGATTTGTTAAATTCTAGCCCACATCATTGTTTTGAAGAATGGCATAATATTGGTTTCTTTTATGAAGGCTTAACTCTTGAAACTCGTTAAGTCATTGAAACAATGTGTAATGATGAATTCCTTAATAAAGAACCTGATGAAGCATTAGATTTCTTGATAATCTAGCTACAAACTTTGAATATTGGCATTGTAGTAATTCTTCTAAAGGAATAATTAGGTCCAATCTTGCTAATGCTCAAAGAGGTATTCACCAACTTAGTTAAGAGGATGATCTAAAAGCTACGTTGCCATGAATATAGAAATGTTCAGGAACCCAAAATTGAAGCTTTATGTAGTATTTACCAAACTCTAGGACACTCTACTTATGATCACTCAATTTTTAAGGAAGAGTCCCATGAGCATATGAATTATACAAACTAAATGGACCAAGTCAGGAAGCCATTTCCATCTCCATATTCTAACACGTACAATTCACAATGGAAGAGTCATCACAATTTTAGTTGAAGGAATGATCAACTACAATAACCACATCCTTCACAAAATTCTCAAAATCGTCCACCATTTCCATAAAATTCTCAAAATTCCTAATATCTACTAAATCCATAATTTCAAAAACCTCCACAAAATTTTACACCACCTGAAAATCTTGTTCCACGAGTCAAATCTCTTGAGGTTATATTGCAAGCATTCATTCAAAAGCAAGAAGTCGTCAACACTTGCACATAACAAGGCATCATTGAAATTAAGGACTCAATTTTTAAACTTATATCTTCACTATGTAGTCAAGAAAAAGACAAATTTTTCGCTCAACCTGAGAAAAATCCTTTTTTTTATCATGTCTATATTTCTTCTTCTTCACCACAAGAAACTATCAATTTTGTCACCTCTCTTCAAAGTAGAAAAGATATTGATAAAACAATTCATCTAAAAGATCAAAAGCTTAATTTAACTTTGAAAAGTGATGATAAAGTTAATGGTGCTTTTGAAAATGTTGAAAAAGAAAATTTGTTTCAAAAGTTCCTTTTCCTCAAGCTTTGCTTTCAAAAGAAAAATCTGATTAAAATCTTAGGTTAGCATTATGTTAAAAGATACAATCAAACAAATCTCATCTTATACTAAATTTCTAAAAGATTCATGCACTATAAAATGAAAGCATGATGTGACTAAGGCTGCATTTTTAGGGGAGAATGTTGTTCCATCAGTCAACATGATGCACCACTAAAGTTCATAGATTTAGGTTGTCTAATATTTTCATGCATCATATGAAATACACAAATTGACCATGCATTGTTAGATCTTAATGTTAGTGTCGACCTTTTACCTTATTCTGTTTACTAAAAATTAGGTTTAGGGGAACTTAAGCCAACATCTGTCACACTTCAACTAGCTAATCGTTCTGTCAAAATTTCAGTAGTCGTAGTAAAGGATGTGTTGGTTCAACTTGATAAGTTCTACCTTCCAGTTGACTTTATTGTTTTAGACACATAACCTGTTGCAAACTCAAACATCCAAATTCTTGTTATTTTGGGTCGTTTATTTCTTACAACTTCCAATGCTTTGATTGATTGTAGAAATGGCGTCCTTAACTTGTCTTTTGAAAAGATGACTTCTAAATTCAATGTGTTTAACATGAGGAAACATCTTGGTGAAGATTTAAATGTGAAGTTAATTTAAGTAAGGAAAATTTTTCTTCTATTAAAATACTTGATCCTTTAGTAGACTTAGCCAATTCTTTTGATTCAGATGTTCAATTTGTAAAATGAAAGTTACAGCAAACGTTCTTTGATTGATGAATTACATGAAGTTGAAAACTCAATTTTCATAGAAAGTGAAATTTGGAAACCCAATTTTGGAAAAGAAATTTTTGATGAAGAAACTGTTGATGAGGAGGATGTTGTTCTTAAGAAAATGTTCCTTGAAGCAAGAGGTAAACAAAGTTTTTGGTAAATCTCTCTTTGGTAAATTATGGACGAGTGATTTTCTAACTCCGTCAAATAATCTTTTGGACTGTGAGGCTGAAATTCCATTTTTAAATGTAACTTAGTGTTTTCCTTTTCCTTTTTAAGTGTTGCTTTTCATCCTTTTTAGTAAGTGTGACTTTTAAAAAATATATATTTTTGAAAATTTGTTAGAGTAGTAGAAATTATGGAAGTTACAGCTGATGTTTTGCTAGTACATAAGTACTAGCAGCTTCCAGACACACATTTTGATAAATTTCAATGAACAATGAATTTTTTGATTTTTACATTAAAAAATAATAAGAAAAATAAAAAAATAGAATATTGTTCCACGTGTATATAGTTTTTTTCCATGTTTAAATAGTTTCTTATGCTTTTAAATAGTTTCCTTTGTGTCAAAACAGTACCTTAGCCTTAGTTTATAAATACGTTCATTGTGTATCGAAACTCAAAATTCTTTGATTTTTCTCTCTCTAGACCTTAAATTTTCTCTATCTTCTCTCTAGATTTTTAAAACATTTCCAGAAATTCTCATTTCTTGATCTATCTAATTTTTCTAATCTGCACTCAAGCACTTGAAATCTTTAAAATTTCATTCAAAATCCTTCTACTTAGTTTTCAAACTCCTCAAAGCTCACCTTTAATCTCCACTCTCTCAAATTTATTTCTTGATCTCTCATCATGGATCCCAAGTATGCTCAATTGAAGAAATACTTCCCTTCTTTTTGTCAGAAAGAAATTAGACAGAAATACAAAAACTCGTATAACTCGTCTTTAAGTTCTCACTTGTTTTTACCTTCCTACGGACATCAAAATGTATATAGAAAGTCTAGTCCGTCCTAGTGATCTTCTTAACCATAAAGGTCTACCTAGGATGAGTACAAGTCTTTGTGCTAGGAAAAGAAGAACCTATCATATGAGGTCAAAGTGTCCTATGTGTTCTAGGCAAACCTATAGAGGTAAGTATTCTTCTCTTGGTATTGTGTCTGTAAATAGGGAGGATAAAAATTTGTTCTAAAAAAATGGTCTTAGTAAAGAGAACTTGGAAGCTTTCTAAGCCTCTCTTGAATATCATCCAAATGGGTATATTTGGGGAGCTATTTGTAAACTTTAACCATAATATCATGCAGAGAGAGGACATCTAGGGAATCCAATGCAAAAAGACCGTATTTGCTAACTTATAAGAAAGCTAGAAAGGACATATAAGGAATCCGATGCAAAAAGACCCTATTTGCTAACTTATAAGAAAGCCAGATAGGAAACAAATCCTCAATCCATCGAGTTCGAAACAAAATTCGTAAAATAATCCTTGTATCTCTGTTTTGTGTTGTTTTGTTTGACTTAGATCTTAACAATGTCTGTTAAATAATTGCATATGTTTTTAATATTATTATTGTATGCAACCTTATTTGTCTGATGTAATGTTTTTCTTCATTGGTATTTGGCATGTCGTGTTTGCTTAACTTTGATTTGTTTTTCAAGATTTGGTTCCATTTTGTCAAAAAGTTGTACAGTATTGTTTTCTTTTTCAAAAATTTTAATAGTACGATTAGTAAATTTCTAAATCCGGTTTTATGTTTCAAAAGTTATACAGTTGTGTCACGTTTGACCATACCTGTGTATACCTAACCGTAAACTATTTTCGCCTAACCCTTTGTCTTTGTTCATTCCCAATCGTGTATAAGAATTTATCTAGGATTAGGGCTGAGTTAGAGTGGTATAAATAGAGCGTTGAAAAAACATAAAAGTTGTAAAAAAAGAGTCTTAGTCTTTGTAATCATTATGGAGTCCTCTTCTCGAATAATTCAGAAATTTTAAAACATTTATGTGTTTTGTGGTTCTAGTCTAGGAAAAGGCCGAGCTTATTTAGAAGCTGCATTTGAGTTAGGTCAAGCCTTGACCAAAAGAAGAATAAATTAGTGTACAGAGGAGGTAGTCTGGCTTTAATGGGTATAGTTGCAAACGGAGCTAAAGCTGAAGCTACTGAAATTTTGGGTATTATCCCTTGTATTATTGCACAAGATCGTCTTCATGGTGAAACTATAAGAACAAAGATAAGAGTCTTAAACATCCCTTAATGTATTAATGCTATGATGTTTCACTCTAATGCTCACATTGTCTAACGAGGAGGTCTAGGAACTCTAAAAGAACAATTTGTTGTAGCAAGCTAGAAACTTTTAGGAATCCATTCTAAACCCATCCATTTGTTAAATACAAATGGTTATTTTGACGATTTGTTAAGTATTTTTTATCATGCTCTGGAGCAGAATTTTTGAGTTAATTTAGGAAAGAAGATTTTTATCTCTATGCCATTTGCTAAGGAATTGATCGACAATATGCATGTCATCACTCCTAAGATAGGCACCATAACTTCCAAGCAAGAATGGAAGAAGGACAATAGAAAACGGCCTCTAAATTTACCTCTCCAACTCTGACTTCTTTAATCTTTTAGGTTTACCTACAATATGTTCATTTTCGTTTATTTGTTTATGTCTTGAATAACCGCTTTTGTTTAGGGGTTGTTTCTGTTTCTTTGCAATCTTATGAAACATCGAAAATAATGTTCAATTTAGGTTGACGGAGATGGTTGTGTCAAAATTTTTTTATTTTGTGTTTAAAATGGGACTAGTTTAAAAACAAAAGCAAATAAAATAAAATTAAAAGATAAAAAAATAGTGTGCTTTTTATAAAACTCTAAGATTCATATTCTCTATAACTAGGATGGTTGAGTGAAGGAGCTTGGTCTTGAAATGCCTCTCAATTTGGTTTGACATTGAAATCTTGTTGTCTTGTATATTTTTTATTTTCTTATGCATTTTCTTTTCATTGGTATGCATGTGCGAGGATTGCTGAGTTAGGGAGATAAAATTGTACTCAATTATTTCTCTTGAAACGTATCTTCACCATGTTAGAAACAACTGAGTAAAAGAGTAATTTGCATTCTTGAAATGTATTTCTACCTGTCTATAATGATTACATGTTTGCATTGCATCTGACTGACTAATTTGGAAAAAAAAATAAAAAATACAAAAATTAGAAAATTTAAAAACTTTAAAAAATTATTGTAAATATTTGTTTTATTTTATTTTTCAATGACTTGCCTCCTATCCGATGATGATATCCATGGTTATATTGTTTTCATGGCTTATGGTAAAATTCATATATTGCTTTAGTTTATGTTAATTTCTTATGTTAGTCTCATTTCTAGGTTATGATTTTTCCCAATCTTGAGCACATAATCTTAAACTCTAATTTGTTATACTAATTCAGATACGATTTATGTTATTATAGATCTAGTTTATTTTAAAAAAAATCTGAGAATTTGTTTGAATTTCTCTCGAGGCAAAATCCTAGAAGACACTAAGTTAAGGATATAATTTAGGCAATGCTTAGATCGTTTGAACCTTTCAAGCACACTTGTTATATTTATATCCCTAGTTACCCCGTTGTGCCTACTTTTCTATTTTTTCTCTATCACACACTATTTTAGCTCAGCCTTTAAATAATTTCATAACATTTCTTTTTACCTTTCACTCATTGGCATTTGATCATTCTTAATATATTTAGAGTTATGCCAATATTATAAGGGGATGGATAGAATTCTGAAAGTTTGTTGTCTAGTATCAAAGTTTATAATGAAAGTCTGTTATATTTACTTTGTAATTTAGTTTTCTTTGTAATTCAATAAAAAGAAAAAGAAAGTAAAAAATAAAAAAATATAGAAAAATATTATTGAAAAAAATAAAAATAAAAAATGTAAAAAAAGAATAAAAAAAGGTCGATACCAGATTGTTTATTTTAAGTTCGGGTTTGTTACTTGGGAAATAGATTACACATTATAAAGGTTCGAAGTAGTGTAAGTGTCTTATAGGTGAATTAAGTCAGAAATGTATCATTTATCCTACCCTTTTACCCTAGCCTTACGTTACAAGCTAAATAAAAGCCCTAATGATCATTAATTTAGTGTTAATCTACATTAGTGTAGAGAGGGATGAAAAACAAAATTTTGAGATTTCACTAGAATAAATTAGTTTGTATTAATGTAAATTTATTTGGTTTGTGTACATTGATTAGTGATTGGAAAAGCACACACATAGGAAAATCTAGTTGAAATGTGAGACATGCTCTTGAAATAGACCATAAACTTGAATAATATCTGTATTTTACTATGAGCCATGAATTTGAGAAAACCTTTGAGAAAAATCTGCAAGGAATTACCAGCTTTTGCGAAATCTTTGTTTGTTTTAAATATTTTATCACTTTAATTACTAGGGACTAGTAATAAGTTAGTTGGAGGTGTGATGAACATGTAAAAATATACATTTCTTAAGGCTAAAATCATTTGTTTTACATTTCTATTTGTCATAAAAACACTTAATTACAACATTTTCATGTTAAATAGTATTTTTGTGTCTTAATGTGAAGATTTGTTTAATTATGTATTTTTATTGTGTTTATATTTAAGAATATTTAATTTTTAAAGGTTTTTTGTGTTTTAAAAAATTAATTTGTATGAAATAAATTAAAACTGTAAAATTAACAAGTTTATTTTTATGTGTGTTTTATGTTTTAATTAGTTTTGTGTTTGTTTACCATTTATAACTATTTATTTAATTTTAGTATTTTTAGTTTTGTAAAATAATTAATTTCTTCAGGTTTATTTGTCAAGATATTTAGAATCTAGGGCGAAAATAGAGGAAAGTGGTGCAAGGAAACTTTAAACCTAGGGTCAAAACACAAATTCCAGCACCAGCACCTCATAGTTGTCAGATCTGAAGCTTAAACGATTGCATCCATCTAGTGTAGGCTACGTGTCACCTTGTCACTGCGAGAGTCAGTGCCGCGTCAGCAGTGGGCCCATGTGCCAGTTGTACCTAAACACTGTGTCCTTTCCTCCGTGGGCATGCTCACGTGAAGCTCTCCTTCGAGCCATCGATATAGTGTACTTTGAAAAAATCCAACAGTTTCCAGCTCTCCTC
Source organism: Artocarpus heterophyllus (assembly GCA_025403435.1). Classification (NCBI taxonomy): domain Eukaryota; kingdom Viridiplantae; phylum Streptophyta; class Magnoliopsida; order Rosales; family Moraceae; genus Artocarpus; species Artocarpus heterophyllus. Next base: position 29,191,505 of record CM046349.1, read on the forward strand.
AATGAAACCAGCTGACATGCATAAAGCCTTCCATTTTTAGCCTTTCGATCAGTCAAAATATATAGAATAAATGTCCCAAATCGCAGCGTTTTCATCTGTTCTATTTGTTTGTGGCATCTTGGATAATGTTCAACAATCCAGATTCTAAGGAGCTTATCCGTTTAAGGAAAGAAGAGAACAGAGAAATAATAAAAGAAGAAAGCAAATTTGCATTTTTCTTCATCAAGATTTGTTATAAGGCTCAGACGTCTCCCACTATGTAGATTTGCCAACAAGTGGCATTGTGCCACTTGGCATCTAGACAAATTAATGAAGAAAATTGCTCCAAATCTTTACTTGCTTCAAACACTTTGCAGCTCAACATTTGTCTTGTAATTCTCTCTTGTTGTGCCTCCATTCAGCCAGAGTCATCATTTTGCATGCAACATGCATGTATTTTTATGTCTATAAATATGAGGCATTTGCTTTAGTTGTAACTCGTCTACAAATATGTTATAATGCTAGGTTTGTAAACTTAGTTTTAGGCATAATTTTGTGACCTCTTCTTTTATCTTTTTGTGTTGAATTTTGTACCATTTAGATAGTTTTAAGTCACGTTTTATCTTAAAAAGATTGTTATTGTTGTTGTACAATGTGTTTCTAAGTTCCTTTTTACTAAGATAAGGGGTAAAACTCTAGATGTTTTTATTGGGTTAGTTTTAGATTTTTCTAGGTTTTTAAGCAGTATAATTCCAACATCATTTTCTTAAAAAGCCTATACATTTAGAGTTAGTTTAGGTTTTTTTTTTTTTTTTTTATAAAATTGAAGAGTTTGATTTATCGTAGACTTAGACTGGTACGGTAATACTTTGTAATTCTTAATTAGTTATCGACAGAGAATAGCTAAGTAAATGCTAAGGACCCATTTTCAAGGTAAATTTCCTATATAATTTTAAGTCCATAACAATTTATTAAAACTAAGTTTTTGCTATATTATAGACATGAACTAGCATGGTTAATGCTTAGGATAACTTTGATTAGTCATTGATAGAGGATGACATAGTATATTCTTAAATTGCTTTAGCAAATATTTTTAGAAAAATTAAAATAAACTTTAAGTTAAGAACTAGAGTGGATCTTTAAACCTCAACATTTTTATAAATTTGTTTTCTTTAAAATTAAACTGCATTTCTTCTTGTTAAAATTCCAAATCATAAAAATATTAAAAATGGAAAAACTTGCAAAAATTATAAAAAAAATTTAAATAACTAATTGTAATTTTTAACTCGGCAAACAATTAACTTGCATTTTGAATAAATAATAAACTTAATATATTTGGACTAAGACTCTTCCCTTGGGACTCGACCTAAGACTCATCGTGACTTTATTACGTGTGATAACCTTATACTTGAGGTTATATCAGACTCACTTTTCAAGGACCAAACAATGGACAAGTTAATTTAATTTTTTCAATATTGATGAATTTTGATATATGAACTTTTTTATAAAGTGAATTTGACTTTGAATTTTCCTTCTTGCAATAAATGGTAGGAAAGGGTGTTTTACTGGTATCTTTATAACTTAACTATCAATGTGTTAACTTTTTCTAACTAAAATTTAGCAGAATGTAACTAAGAGGCTAAATTTAAGACAAGAAAAAAGTTTAAGGTTAAGTTAAAACACTTTTGAATACATAGACTTATTTTAGAAAGAGAAAAAGTTCAGAAACTTTGATGAATTTAACTCAATCTTTTTACATACACTCTTATATATACGGTCCACATGAAAAATAAATTAGTAAATGTAAATTATTGCGTATGTTTCAATAGGGTGGCTCAAGCAGGATAAGTAGTGTGGTCTTAGGTGTGATGCAAATTTTTCTTCATAAACACTTAGGGTCAGTTTGGCTCATTGATTCAAAACATGGCTTGAAATGATTTGTAGCCTTTTTGGCTCATTGGTTCATGAGATGTGAACAGCTGGTGCTGGTGGTGTCTCCAAACGACCCTGATTAATTTGTGGGCTGTCAATCTATGCTTGCACAACATGGAGCTGGGTCCTTTGTGGCTTCCAAGTGTTATGCCCAGGCTAATTATGCTTATCAGAATAACAATTCTTTGCATAGTGGCATTCCTTGCCACAAAGGTAACAACTAATAGTGCCAAATCTACACTCTATCGGTGTTTTTTCCACACTTAGGGCATGTTGGATAAGATGGGTGGTTACTTTTCTATTAAGGCTGGTTTTTTTGGCTCTTTTGGGTCTTGTTGTTGTTGAAGTTCCCTTTTCTTTTTTGGTTATTCTGGCCTGACTAGTTGCTTCTCTGTCTGGCGTTGTTACCCTGACCTTTCTTGTTGTTGTCTTGATTTTGCTTAGCTTAAGCTCTCTCTGTCTTCTTATCCTCAAATAACTTGTTTCTTTCCTCTTTGCTTCGACCAAAGCGGTACTTAGCTCGCAATGCTCTTTCCATTTATTAACCTGCAGTGGTGGTGGAGCATTCCCACTATCAACCACAATTGCCAGCTCAGGGCGGAACATATCTAAGATCTTTCTTTCTTTGTCTTCCTCAAATTTCCTTACCGCCTTAATAACATCCATTAAGCCCTATTTCAAATTGCTGAACTGATTCTGTTGGGCTTTCATAGCCATGCGGTTGTAAAAACTATCGTTGAACTCCTCGATATAATCAGCCCATGTCATCTCCAAAATGTCCCTCCTTATACAGACTTTTTCCCACCAATGTCGCACGTCCTTATACAGCCAGGTTTCATGAAATCCAGAATGGTTTGCGGAAGATATAGCCATTCTTTTGCCTCCATTGGGTCTGTTGAGCCTTCAAAGATCAGTGGCTTCATGCGTCAAAAATGCTTGTGCAGCGGTTCTTGATGCACAACTAGTTGAGCTGCTGGTGCTGGCGCCGTCTGTCTAACAACATATGCCACTAGAGGGTCCGACGGAGCTTGATTCTACTATTGAGCCAACTGTTTGACATTGTTGGTTTGCAATTACAGCTATCATCACCGGATTGCCCTCGGGCTGCAGCAGCTTGTGGTCGAAGCATTTTCTCCTTCTATCAAATCTTAAAATCCAAAAGTGGAAATTCCTTAGTTTGGTTCCTGTTCACTTGTAGATTAAAGAAAAAATCCTTTTTTTTTTTTTTTTGTAAAAGTATAACCATAATCGCATATTTGTATATATATATATATGTATACATATATATTTCTTAGAATATATATATATATATATATTTCTTAGAATAATTCATTTTTAATTTAATTTAACATATATATACTCTTTTTTACCTCAATTTATTATAATATCTAGTATCTTTGGATCACTTTGAGATGCTACGTGTTTGTTTGGCAACTGTAATTTGAACTTTTTTTATGGTCCTAACTACTTGTGCTATAATATTTTCTTTCATAAATTTAAACAAAAAAATAGTTTAAACTACATAAATGGTTTAAATCACCCTCCCAAATAGAGGTTGCATTGTTGATTTAAAATCCGTCGCATCACAAAACATCAATTAACATAACATGCATCATTATCATACATAATCTTAGAGTCCATCACATACTTAACCATGCATGTCATCGTCAGTAATACATAAACAAACTGTCATAATATATATACAATCATCCAAAATAGACTAACAAACATAGCCCAAAATATAAGGGAGGTCAAAAAATCCTATACTGTTGGTGCTGCATGACGAGAATAATCCAACTTTGGTGTTTTTTAAGTCATTGTTACTGTCAACATTATCATCACTGTTAACACTAGAGTCAGAGTCATCTGTCCAATCAACAAAGCCTCTAGAAATGCTATAAGCTATAATGATACTGCCTGCGGGCAGAAGCCTCAGCCTCGCGTCGCATCGGGGCCTCGTCTGGAGCCAACTCATCATCCAAAAACTTATCACTCTCATCCATAGATGGATCTTCCTCCTTCTCCTCCTCATCATCATCATCATCACTAACTAGTGTGTACTTCGGTATGGGCTCAATATCATCATCTTTAGAGTCACCCTCTGGAATATGCTCCCTCACTGGTCGTAAGGTGGACGCGTCATCATGAGCTGAGAAAGCTGGATAGGGTCCATTGGCCCTAAAGATGGGAACAGACTGGAACGTGCCAGTTAAAAAGCTCGTGGAAGTACATATGGACAACATCGCGCTGAAGTTGCTCAAAGTTGTGATGTGATTGGATGCTGCACTCGTCTGCGAAAGCCTTGAACTAGGCTAGGCCCTGTTGATACCCCTTTTTTTTTTTTTTTTTAAAGGACAAGCCCAACCCATATCTTGTGATATGGCAAAAGGAATGATATATGGACCTAAGCCATATATTGTCGGGATCTCTACGTAGGTCATGGTTCGAAAGCTCGAAAGCTCAAGGAATGTAAACAAACCCACGTTATCCAGGCTAATTAGAATTTTGACCCACTTAAAATGTCTTAAATTTAATTGAAATTAGAAACCATTAACTCGCCAAAATTTCCTCTTCTTTATTCTTAGATTTCTAAAAACAGTACCTATTGAAAGTGTAATGTTAGCTTATGTTATACTATTAAACTTAACATAATAGTAAAGGAATTCAATGCTTTCCTAACACATATTTTCCTTTTTTTAAAGGATTGTAACATTGCAGTATTCATTTCAAGGATTTAGTGATTTAATCCTCATAATTTAATTTTTTCTTAGTTGCCCTTACTAACCGTTCTAAAGTTGACAACTTAATTAACTAATTAATTATCTTATTTATTATCATTGTTAAGCTCGTAGTTAAATAAGACTCACTAAGAATTAAACATGTCTATGGCATTCTAAATGCTAAATGACCAGAATTTTGCTTCGAACGTGGCTTATGAGTTGGTACTGGCGTTGGACCCTTGTTCGGCATTGTAAAGTCATGCCTTAGCTTATCGGCTTCTATAATTTGTTTTAAATTTTGTTAATTTTAAAGCCACCATAAATTGTATGTGAGAGACAATTTTGTAAACTTTACCAATTAGACTTTTTTTTAATCCATTTAAAAGTCCGTCTTAAAAGTTGAATTTTTAAAATTTTCTTCACGAAAGTTTTTTGTCCCGTTGAGGCCTAAGATTTTCGTGTTTTACAAAAATTGCCATCGAACATTTCATGGGTTGTTTTTTCTCAAAAAAAAAAATACAATTTGAAGATAAAATCCTCCAAAATTTTTTTCTCCAAAACCGGTAGCTCTTAGGTCATTTCTTCAAGAAAAATTTTCTCAAGAAAACATCTTCCAACCAAGCTCTAGGCCAAGCACAAGACTTTTACTCCAAGAATTGTTCATTTTGAAGATAAAATCCAATACTTTTTCCTAAGTATTGTTAGAACTTTCTTGGGTTTTGGAAGGGTTCTTGATAAGGTTTTTGTCATGGTCAATATCTACAAGGGTTGAGCAACGATCAAGTCTTTTGTGGAAGATCACAAAGCTTGCAAAAGGAATTGCTAAAAGCTTTATCCTTTCTTTCAAAGTTGTTGTTGTTGTTGTTTTTTTCTCAATTAAGTTTGGTATGTATCCATTTAAAAATAGACTATGGCATATTTAAAGGACATTATGGCATGATTATGTAGCTTGTTATGTGTATGATGATGATGTAAGATGAGTAGGAACTAGGGTTAATGTGCTTAAAAACCCTAGCTTGAAAAACTTTACTCAAAAACAAAGTTTTAATGTTTTCAATAAAATTAGTGATTTTGTTAGACTTTGAGGCAACTTAATTTTAGAAAAAAAAAAAACCAGTTTTACCCCAAAATAGTGAGAATAACAATTTTTATGAACAAAATTTTGTACAATTCCATAGGGGTTAAATTGAAAAGTTTAGGATTTTGAGATAGTTTTGAAAAACGACTAGAAACCCTACTATGTAGTCCAAATGTCAAAAAAGTTAAAACATAAAAGGTTATAGAACTCATCAAAACTACAAAAAACATGGAGGCTCACTAAAATTCTGCACAGTTTATGAGTTACAAATTTTGTAAATTTTAATCACAAAAATTTTCAAAAAAAATGTGTTAAAAAGAAAAAATGTTTTTCAACTAAAGGAATTTGACTTATAAACTTCAGAAAATATTAATCCTTGTGAAATATTAGGCCAAAGGTGTAAAATGATCGTTTTCTGGTCTGGGGTCAAAATCGTCAAAATTTTCATATTTTAGGTAAAAAATGTAAAGTTTTGTTAAAATGGATTTTTACTGCAAAAAATTGACGCCTCATTATTTTTGCCCCATTATCAATAAGTAACTTTTTTGTAGTGATGTAGCAAAAATGGGCTCAAGAAGTTTTCTAAAGCCCATAGAGAGCAAAAAGATAGGGGTTGTTCGTTTTAAGTACTCTTGGTTCTCAATGGACTCAAATTTAGATTCGAGTATCAAGAATCCTTTAGATACATATTTGTTTTTTCTAAAATCTAAATCCTTTGAGTATTAAGAATATAAGTTTTTAGAGTTCTGCTCCCCCTTAAACTTTTGATACTCGGATATCTCTATTGTAGTAAAAATTAAAATTCTCTTTCTTATATTTAAGAAAAAAATCATAACTTCTTCATTTAATATCCAATTGAGATAATTCTTTTTTCATTATATTCCTGGTGAAAAAAGAAATAAATTAAGATCTATATTGCATTTTTTTAGGGCCATTAACATTAAGATTTTATTAGATTTGTTAATAAATCAAAAAATATTTCCACTACCTCTCCAAACCCAAATTCCAATTTTATTTCATACTCAGATTAAAACTTAAATGCACTTTAAAACACCAATTTGGATAACGATTCAAATCACTAACTCAAATCCTAATTTAAATCACATTAACTCAAATCAAATCACTAATTCGAATCCATTTACTAAACGGACCCATAATTTTTCATGAAACGGCACAAACAGACACCTAAATGTTTTATTTCCCAAACGTTCGAAATAAATAAAAAAAAGCTCCTTAGTAAGAATTTTTTCATGTTCCATTAGTAACGAAAGGGCAATGTGAGACAAGAGAAAACAAATCTTGTAATGCTCAGGTTTCTTTTAGAAAACCAACCCATGATTAAATTAAGTATTTAAAATGTCTAAGTTTTGTTATTGACTACTAGTTAGTAATAAACAAGATAGCTAATGATGATAAATTGTCTAAGTAGGACACTTAAATAGGTAATAAAGGAATTAGGAAATTGGATAAGTGCAGAGCAAATTCCAAGTAAGTTTTGAAACCCATCTGTTGGGTGGACAAAAAGGTTTTTGAAAATGCTATTTATTTTATTTTAACCAATTGCATTTATAATGCACTTGTATTAATTTATCAAGAATCATGAATGGTATGCCACCATAATTAAAAAAAAACTCGTAAATGATTCACCAGGTAAGATAAAAAAGTCTCGTACCAACCTCTCGACACAAGATAAGTTCTAAGTTATGTTACAATCTCAGAGTTATGATGACCCATGTACGCATTCGGTACGAATACTTAGGCTCTAGTTAAGCTAAGGATATGAAGTGAATAATTAAAGTTCATAAACAAGTATAAATGGATCATGCATACAAATAGAAATTATTTGTGGGCTATGTTTGGACTTATTGAGCATCAGCTCACCTAGTTATTTCATGCTGTAAGGAATCGAGCCAAGAGGCCAGAATAGAATCACTGTTAAGCTGGCAACAATGAATGGGTAGATGTGTAGTCAAGGGTATGGATACCGTCACAGAAATATTTTCGTTGTATATTTAGTATTTTGGAATGTATTATTTTGAAAGAGAATATTAAATATGCTATGAAGTGTAATATAAGATAAGTAAGTATTCTAAGCACTTTTGGAAACAATATTTCATAATTTTGATAGCTAAGTAAGTAAGAAAAGAAACGACTCAAAAAGTTAGGTCGTGACAAGTAGAATATGCTTAGTCTCTTAAAAAAGTCACAAATATCTCCCTAATGAATAAAAGAGACCTCTATTTATAGAGAATGAGAGAGCTATTTAATTTTTAAAAAGTCTTCTTAATTTAATTTAATATCAAACATTTAATTAAAATAAAAGATACAAGTTTTTCATTCCTTACATTGTGATATACGCGACACAGATATTGTATCTGTGCATGTGGCACCAACAAGAGAAGAGAGAAGAGAGGAAATTTGCTTGTTACTCAATCTTACTTGCCTCCATATTCAACTTTCCATATTTGAATTAAATTATATTTATTCAAAATTAGAAATACTAAATATGAAAACTTTGTAACAAGCTTTGATGTGCACAAGGAACTTTCTGTTTGTGCTATAGGTGCTACACATACAGTGGGCCATCCTATTGTGTGCACCATGTACACAATGAGACCCACCTACTATGTGTCATCCAAAATTAATTATTTTATTAAATAATCTTATTATATAATAATTTGTTATTTATTAAACAATCTTATTATTTAATAAATATAAATTAATTATGAATTAATTTATTTTGAATGATATTTAATTTAGAATTCATAATTTTAAATTAATTATTTTAATCAATAATCGCACTTGTCCAAACAATGTTAACAAGAATGGCGGAGGACCAATGAACCCACAATTTCAAGTTCTAATAAAACTAATATATTAATTAAACTTTTTAATTAATATATTACTCTTTTATTATTTTTAAAGTAACTCCACTAAATACTTAGCATTGCACTTTTGAAATTACAGATATTTAATTACTCATTTTTTAGAGTTGTCTATTTGATATAGTCATTACATAGAAGTCGATCCTTTATAAATAATTCATAATTAGAGCTAGGTAATATCCATTAATCTCTCTAATTATTTTTTTTATCCTTGTGTGTCATTAATTCTCTAATGAATAATAAATTTATGAACTTAATTACAAATTGAGCACTCTTATTATTTAAACCCTAAATTAATACTCAAGAGAATTATTTATTTGCTTTTCTTTTGGGACAAAATAGATTTCATCTTGTGATATTAACATTCTTGGTTACTTACTTTATTATGCCTCCAAGATACAAGGAATAAGATTAGATTGTCAAATTTGTATCGAGGAAATCAAAAGTCATAAACCATAAATAGGAGTCTGCTAATAACTCAGGACTAATATCATTTTATATATGGTCATTAGTCGATGTAATTAGAACTTGTTATATTTAACAAAAATTATTAGCTGTTCATATGACATCATGTCCCCGTCCTACATAATTTCATTATGTATAGTCCACTCATTTAATGACTCATTATATTAATGATTCAGCTAAGACCGTTCTATTCTTAATAGAAATGACTTGCATCAGTAGTTCAATTAAAGACTACTTTAATTGAATAATTAATTATATATTACTGACCATTTTAATTATTATTTTTAAATATTATCATCTTGTATATAACACTTACGTATAATATTTAAGGCCACATTGATAAGTATGGAATTTTAATGATATTCATTAAGTATTCAAAAAATATATATACATAAATATAATGAATAAATTCACTTTATTTATTTAAAAATATATCATTTACAAAATATCATATGGTTTAAGGCCATCTATCCTAACACTTTCTAATCACTTTGTTGAGGAGTTTGAAAACATAGGGGTTGTCCATCAAAGATCAAATTATTTTGTAGAGGTTCTAAGTTCCTTGCCATCTTTACAACAGATACGTCGATCCATATTTTTTTATTGAGTTATGAATAGTGAAACTCAAAACTATCTCTTACCAAGCACTGTATTTACAATCTTCATATTCAACCGATCTCTAATTTTTTATTCTTATTGGAACGTGCTCTTGAACGCGCACTCCAATGTAACTTTAAACTCATCTTATCTTTTTCTGATGGGTTTTTTGGGGACAGATTTGACTTCAATTTTTTTTGTCTCTCCAACCTCACTTCTACAACATATTTTTATCAACGTTGCTTTTCTTTTTACCATCTTCATCCATATTCAATCCTTAAACAAATTATTCTCAGAAGGTGTATCATCCTAAATTAAATAATGTTTCGACATATTTGAACTATTATAACAAATTAAAACAAACCAAAATAAAAAGATTTTATAAATATTTTGAATCATAATTAATCATATATCTTATTATCACAAAGTCAATTTAAACTAGACATTTCAATACCAGCAAGTTCTCAACATATTACATAATGTCAATCTAACTTTTTGGCAAATAAAAACACTAACATAAAATTGTCAACAAGACAAAATATCATCATCATCAACAACAACAACGATGACAATAATGTAATACATTCTCGAATCACACATAGCATTCTTTATAAAGAGTATGTCATTAACAACATAATACATTATTAATATCATCAACTACTTTTTTTTTTAAATTGTATGCCAAAAACCTAACAATAAATCATCATTGCAACAAATTTGAGATTATACGACCCTCATTTAACGACCTTTTTTCAAAAACTGTCGTGATAATGGGAAAAAAAATGCAGAGAGTTATGCTTGAGAAGACGAAAACTGTCATGCTAGAGAGGGCCATGTACCATGATGGTTTTCTCTAAAAACCGTTGTGGTTTGCATTAGCCTTCCATGACAGTTCCGTCGTGGTATGCTAGGTATCCCACAGAGGTTTTTTTAAAAAATTGTCGTGGAAGGCTCATGCATACCATGACGGTTTTTAGAAAAAATCATTGTGGAAGATGACTTAAAAGCCCTTTTCCCCACCTTGACAATCAAACATGAATCACAAACTCAGCTCTCAAATACAATCCAGAACCTTCCAAAACTGTTGCTACCGTCCCTCTCTGCCTCCATCCTTCTTAATCTCCTTCCTAATTGTAAGTTTTTATTCAAAATTGATAAATTGGTGTTGATTTTGTTGTTTATTGATCCATGTTTATTGTATCATGGATGGGTATGATTAATTTGCTTTATGATGGGTATGTGTAATTTGCTTTATGATGGATATGATTAATTTGTTTTATGATTAGAATATGATGGGTATGTGTAATTTGTAAAATTATTTTTAATTGAATTGCTATTTGTTATTTCGATTTAGGACTTGCAAAATGGATAGGACATGGATGTGGGATTATTGATTGTCTAGAGAATATGCGAATGGTGTGGAAGAGTTCCTTGATTTTGCCAAAATCATGTCAATGGTGATACAATTTGGTGTCCTTGTGTTAAATGTGGAAACCATAGATTGCATCCAATTTCAGTTGTTAGAGGACATTTATTTCAAAGTGGAATTATAAGTAGTTATCAAACGTGACATTTTCATGACGAGTCTAAGTTTAATCCAACTTTAGTAAGTAAAGAAAAAGAAGCTATTATGGAGAATAATATGGATGATCACAACAATATGGTTGTCATAGTCAATGATTTGGAAGAACACTTCTTATACCGTCCAAATTTTTTTGAGACAATGATGAATGATGCTGAGACACCTATGTAAGAGGGGGGTACCAATTTCATCAAATTGTCCACTTTAGTTAGATTATGGAATTTGAAAGCGTCGGGTGGGTGGTCAAATTCTAGTTTCACAAAGCTTTTGGAATTTCTAGGAAGGCTTCTACTAGAGCGTAATAAATTACCAACTAGTATGTATGAGGCTAAGAAGACTTTAAGCACTTTGGGAACGGAGTATCAGAAAATTCATGCTTGTGAAAATGATTGTGTTCTTTATAGGAATGAGTATGAGGATGAGAATTATTGTCTGGTTTGTCAACAATCAAGGTGGAAGAAAGGAAATGAGCCAAAAGATGGAAAGAATGGAGTGCCAAAGAAAATGTTATGGTACATTCCACTGGTACAACGTTTGAGGCTTTTATTCGAAAACTCAGAACATGCCAAGAATTTGAAATGGCATCATGACAAACGGGTCGACGATGTTATGCTTAAACATCTGGCAGATTCACTACAATGGAAGACTTTTGAAGTCGATCATCCCAACTTTAGTGTAGACCCAAGAAATATACATTTCGCTTTGTTGACGGATGGAATGAACCCACATGGTAACATGAGTAGTAGGCATAGCATTTGGCCCGTAATACTTGTTAACTACAATCTCTCTCCAAAGATGTGCATGAAGCAAAAGTTCTTTATGTTGTCTTTATTGATTTTGGGTCCTCACCAATCAGGCAATGACATTAATGTATACTTGGCACTGTTAATCGATGAGCTAAAAAACTTGTGGGAAAATAGAATCGAAGTTAGAGATGTTTGCCAAGAAGAGACGTTCATACTCCATTCAATGTTGATATGAACAATTAACGATTTCCCCGCATATGGCAATTTATCCTATTATGCGATGAAGAGTTCTATTGATTGTTCTATTTGTATGAAGGAAACATCTCACAAATAGTTGAAGAATGGTAAGAAAAAAAACAATTTTTCTTGGTCATAGAAGATGGTTTCCAAGAGATCATCATTAACGTAAAAAAAGAAAGCCTTTGATGGTAACAGCGAAGAAAAAGACCCTCCTCTTCCTTTGATCGGTGAATAAATATTTGAAATGGTAAAAGATATAAAGATGGTATTTGGGAAGATAAAATGAGATAAGCATGAGCCGCCGATAGATGGACCATGGAAAAAAAAGATCAATCCTTTTTGATCTTCCATATTGGAAGACACTTTTTGTTCGTCATTGCTTGGATGTTATGCACATTGAGAAAAACATTTGTGAATCCATAGCAGCATGTTGCTTCACATTCTAGGTAAGACTAAGGATGGTGAAAATGCATGGTTGGATCTTATGGAAATGATGATTAGGCCTAATTTGTTTCCCAAGAAAAGAGGAAACCGCACTTACTTACCTCCGACGAAGCACATGTTATCAAGAGCGAAAAAGAAAGCTTTGAGAATGGCTTGCTTCGTTGAAAGTGCCAGACGGCTATTCTTCAAACTTTAAAAAGTTGGTGTTAGTGAAGGATTTGAAACTTGTTGACATGAAACACATGATTGTCATGTGTTGATGTAGCAATTATACCACTTGGTTTGCAGGGAATTTTTACAAAGGATGTGAGATTTGCAATTACCAAGTTGTGCTCGTTCTTTAATTCAATATGCTCCAAGGTAATTGATCCACTTATGCTAGATTCACTACAATCGGAGTTGGTGCAAACCTTATGCATGCTTGAGAACTATTTTCCACTGGCATGTTTTGACATCATGATTCATCTAACGGTGCACTTAGTGCATGAAGTTAAGTTATATGGACCGGTGTGTTTGAGATGGATGTACCCATTTGAAAGATCTATGAAGGTTTTGAAGGGCTATATGAAGAACCAAAATAGGCCGAAGGGATATATTGTGGAAAGTTACATAGTTGAGGAATCAGTTGAATTTTGCTCTGAGTACTTCTCCAATGAGGAAGCAATTGGGGTGCCAAAGACAATAAACATTGAGGCTATGATACTATCTATTGGCAATCCTTCCTCATTAAATCAAAAGGAGTGGGCAAGCTTGTATTTATGTCTTACACAATGCTAATGAAGTAGAGCCTTTCATTGAGGTGCACAAGAATGAATTAAAAAAGGCAAACCTAGAAAGAGCAAGAAATGAGAAATGATTGCAAGATGAACACAACCGGACCTTTTGGTTGTGGATTAGAGCATACATCTATGGCAAATGCTCCACATCATAAGATAGACGCATGTAATAAGACATGAAAAGCCTAGCTAGAGGACCGTTGTCAGTAGTTGCAAGGTATACGTCATATTCCATAAATGGTTACACTATCTACACTAGCAAAAGAGATGAGAAGCATTTTGTCTAAAATAGCTGTGTAACTCTCTGTGTTGAGGCTATGCATATTTCCTTCGCCAAGGACAAGAATCCAGTATATGGGACCATGAACTACTTTAGTTTCATTAAAGATATTTAGGAACTTGATTATGGCAGATTATGCATAGCACTTTTTAAGTGCAAGTGGGTTGACAATAACTATGTTAAGACCAATAATGACAGCATCATGGTGGTTGACTTTAGAAGATTAGGATACAAAAATGATCCCTTCATTATGGGATTACAAACAATCCAAGTTTTTTATACAATGGATCCCCAAGACATGGAATTGTTTCTAGTTGTCTCGATGAAGCCAAGAGTAGTTATTGACGGTGAAGAAATTGCCAAGAATTGCACGAACATCCCTTCATTCACAAAAGGATTGCCACTGGTTGAAGAGATAGATGATTTTGAAGATGATGTGTTCTACTTGTTTCATGAAGATGTGGAACGGATATGTATTGAGGAACCAATGAAAAAAAGAGAAGAAAATGAGCATCTATAAACAAATTTATGTTAATATATTTAAATATATTTCTTTATTTTGTTTTCATCTTTTTTTTTTAAGGTAAAGGATATCTATTTATAGTTATATTTGTGATGAAAATAGCAAAAACTAAACATTTTGGGCCATTGAATGCTTAATACATGGGCTGGCCACCCTGGGTGGAGGAGAAAAACTTTTGCAAATGGTGAATTTAGACCTTTTTTATGACAGTTTTAAAAACGGTCGTAAAGAGTAGCTATTCCATGGTTGTTTCTTGTAGAAACCGTTGTGGAAAGTTTAGCTTATACAATGGGTTTTTGAAAAACTATCGTGTAAGCTTAAACACTACATGATGGTTTTTCAAAAACCCATTGTGTAATCTTAGACATTACACGACGGTTTGTTTGAAAAACCATTGTGTAATGTGGGCCCTAGGGCTTTTTATTTTTCGTAATTTGAATGCCCCCTCTCTCATTTCAAAATCAAACTCTCTCTCTCTCTCTCTCTCAAACTCTCTTTCCTTCTCAAACTTGCCACTACCTATGGTCGCCGTCGCCACCTGTCGCCATTGCCGTTCGTCGCCCCCTTTATCAACGTAAGTTCCTTCTTTCTCTCTCAGCCCCCCTCCCCCTTCGTCGCCCTCTCAGCCTCACCTTCCACCCCTGCCCTTGTCCCCTCCCCCCTCGCGCCCTCCCCCTCCCTTCCCCCTCAGCCCCCCACCCTCGTCCCCTCCCCTCCCCCTCCGCGCCCCCCGGTGCCCTCCTCCTTCACCCTCTCCTTTCCCCCTCTGCCTCCCCTTTTGACCCTCGCCCCCATCTCCTCCGTAATGACCGAGGAAACGTCATTAATAAAATCTAATATTTAATTGGGTTTAATTAATGAATTTATTCTTAAAAATGTGAAATTTTGTAAAAATTGTAATTTATGTGAAATTACAATATGAATGAGCGGCATTGATTGCAAATTTTATGGCATATGTAATGCAATGGTGGATATTGTAAAATACAAATTTTATGAGTTTGATGACTCAGAGATTTATGCATAATATCCATAAAATGAATTTCATGTTACAATTAATTGTTAAATTGTGATATAAACGAATGGATGATTAGAATGTAAATAGGACATAGAGGTTGTCTTAACCCTAACCGGGGGTAGAAAGGAGGCCAGAGCAGTATAAGAATATTGCTAAATGAAAACGCAGATACGAAAAATGTCACGATTAGCCTCCAAAAGTGAACGAAAAGTAAGTTAAATATTTTTATACAGTATAAGGATAGAAAGTACACTGAATTGACCACGACAGTACAGGAAAAATATTGTGTGGTGAAAAATTACACAGTATAAATTTTTAACTCCATAAACTGGACACTCCTTGATTTTCTATTGGGCCACATGTCAAGAAAAGTGGCCCAATCACCTTGTGACACCTAGTGGTATACTCATGGGTTACCATGAGTCACCAAATGTGATAAGGATGCATTGATGGCAAGTTTATCACAATTTTTCTTTTCTTTCCTTTCCTTCCAAGCTCCGGCAGCCATAACCAAGAGTTCTAAAAAAATTTCTCAGCCCCCAAACTTTGCAAAAATACCCCCAAACAAGTTTTACAAGCAAGTACAAGGATTTCCCACAAGTTTTAAGGTAAAATCATAAACTTTTTCATGAGTTTTCAAGGGATTTTTCATGGGTAAAGGGAAGAAATTAATCCATGGTATTTTTGCATGAAAAGGAAGTCCAAGAAGAAGTTCAAGAAGCCTTTAAAGGCTAGAAATCAACAAAAGAGTTATTTGGGTAAGTTTTAAAGTTCAAAGTTTTGAATTTTGTTTTGATTTTTATTTCTTAAAACCCATGTGAGTTCTTGAGCACACATTTGATGGAATTTCATGTATATGTGATGATTGGCAAGTTTGAGTTGTGAAACTTTGGAATGGTAATTTTTGCAAAAAGTATTATTTTTGCAATTTTGATGTTAGACTTTGCAAAAGTGATGTTTGAGTATGAGAATCTTTTGATTAAGGCATAGAATGGTTTCTGAAGGGGTAGAATTACAATTTTTAAACGGATTTTTGTAAAAATGCCATAGGGACTAAATTGAAAGAAAAAGTTCCTTCTCGACAGATTTAAAAAATAGTCAAAAACGCCCCTGTACAGTGAGATTTTAGGAAAAGTTAAAACATGAAAGTTGTAGATCTTGATAAAACTATTAGGCCGCGTGGACGGTTTGTCTAAAACTCAATCGTTTGTGAGTTTTTGATTTTTCAAGAATATGTTAAAAGTGAAAAGTGTTAAATGGCAAAAATGTCA